>VZSV01000065.1:2781175-2805777 GCA_013398735.1 Nothocercus julius | reverse complement strand
TGGAGCTACTAAAAATGGGAGGTCTTTCTCTTTAAACATTTGACCCTGAAGCAGAAGAGGAGGGAGGATGAAGAGAGATTATAATCTCTTTAGATAAGAGCCTGACTCACCTTAATAGCAGCCTCCTTGCTCTCTGAGTGCTCTTAGCCAGGGAGCAGCTGCACCTGGAGAGGCAACTATAAAGGAGCTTTCAGCTGCGTGTGGGAGAAAGTAAGAAACTTTTGCCTGCTGATGTAGAAATCTTAAAAATATTAAAGTTAGCTGGTGCTGCTGCTGCAGGGAGTGGGATGGAGATTGTGGGTTATTTGTGTAGGGTCCAAAGTGAAATGGGAATGTACATTTAGGCAAGGGAAAGAAAGCAGCTGTGTTTAGTATGAGGTGGCTATATGCTCTTTCTCTAGGATAAACCAGCTTCTGCAGTGATTATGGCCTTTCCCTGAATAAGATTCAGCCTTGTGATATGCAATAAGGCATTTACTTGAAAATATGGCTGTTGTGTTAGATGATTTATTTGGGATGAAGCTGTATAAAAATGGCATAATTTGTAATTTATTGGTTGTAAGTATCAAATTTTCCCTTTAGAGATACTAGCTGTGCTCTCTTAAAATAAAGATCTGCCTTTCTGCTCTGCTGTCCTCTGCTGCTCTGTTATAACGGCACTTTCTTCCCAATACTGAGTCCCAAGTCCTTGTCATAGCACTCTGACACCTAAGGTATAGGTGAGCTCAGTAGGTGAGAGAGTATTTTTACATTGGTTTAGGTAAGCCTCTTAATCCTTATTCTTTGGGTGCTATTCCTATTTCCTAAAATTGTTGGCAAAATTAAGATTACTGCAAATTATTATATATCCTCTAATTATTAATTGCAGTCATGCTAGTCAAGAGAAAAACAAAAATCTGAAAGTCTGGGCATCAGATGATAAAGCCATTGTTTGGTTCACAAGGTGTGTGGTGCAATCATCAGGGTTGAGTTTTTTGCAGGAAACAGTCACATTGTCTGATAAAGATGCAACATTTTTCAGCAAGGGTATTTATTTTCGGAAATCACTTCTAGCTAACTAAAAGTTAGTCACGTGAATGTCAGGAGGGAATGAAAAAAATCCTTTTTAAAGCTGAACATGAATTTGTAGGAGGAAAAAAAAATACAGTATTTACTTTTGCTTTATATGCTTTTCTTCTGGGATAATTTCAAAAGCTTATAAGATACTCTTAGTGATATCTTTTGGAAAAGAATGTAGTTTGCATAACTTTATACATTACTATTAACATTTGTTTCTTTTTAAATCTCTCCTTTTTTAAAAAAAATCAAGCATTTTTTATCTGTTGATTGCACTTCATCAAAGTCAAGAAGCATTAGACAGAAATTCTTTCTCGAAATGCTGAACAATATATTAGAGTAGGCTGCTATGGCAACAGATGTACAGTGCCTGAATTCACACATCAAGGCTTTTTTGTATTAACTATTGGATACCTTTTCATTACACAAGCAGAAAATTATACTGAGCTATTTCTGTAATTTCTGGAAAGAGGGCACCAATAAAATAAACTGTCATGTTTACCATTTTACACTTATTTTAAATATGTGTATATACATATATATATAAAATATGCCTTATACATTAAAAAAAAAAAATCTGAATCACCCAAGTGAAAACATCTGACCTATTATAAATTACTATTTGCCTTATACTGATACTTAGCAACTCAACTGATTAGCATTGATGGTATATTGTTATATATCGTACAGATTTAAAGTAGGTGCTCACTCTTGAATACAAAGCATTACTTGTTTTTGTTGTTGCTTGGTTTGTTCGGGCGGGTGTTTGGCTGTTTGTTCGTTTTAGATTTTTGCAAAATTTTTCTCTAAAGGACCTTGTTAGTAAAATACATCAGATTTAAATTATTTTGAAATGATATGACAATGCTCATAGTGAGAAAAGGTGTTAGCTACAGACTGTAAAATTAGAAAGCGATAACAGGCTCAAACAAGTATGTTACTAATTATGAGCATGTACTTCTGCAGACCACTCTTGAATGGTTCATTTCAGATTTCCTTTAGCATATAGAGGAGTGAATTAATTCAGTGTAAGAGGGCTTTGGATTTTTGATTTGGAATTCTCTTAACAAAAATGAACTCTTTTTTTTCTGCTCTTTTCTCCTATTATTTCTTCTATTAGCACTGCCTCTACACTGTTAGAAGCCCTAAAACAGACTATCAGTTATGAAATACTCCCTTTTTAACATGAAAAAAAGTTTTGTTTGGGTCATAAAAAGGATAGTACATTTTGAATAGGAAGATACCAGTGGAATATCTAGTTATTACAGAATAAACTGTAAAGTGTTTTTCCCTGTTATCTTTAAGAGTAGGTTTTAAAAACATCCTCGGGGTTGTCATAAGTAGCGTTCGTTTTGGAGACAGGAAAATGGACATTTTCTGCTCCTGTGATTCTATAACTACCATGACTGTTTGCATAGACGTTAGTCTTTGGTTCATGCTGACCCACAGGCAGCATGGCACGTTCCTGAGAGAGGAGAAAAGCTAAAATGAGATGTGTAGCACTTGGGGAAGAAAAGAATGCCTGAACACCTGGAAGAGCATCTTATGCTGTTGGTCTGTTTTCTACCAAACTTTCTCAAGTTTGATGCTCATTGAAAAAAGCCTTTGGGAAAGGTGGGGGGTTTTTTGTTTGTTTGTTTTTAAATCTGATCCATGGTGTATGGGCTGCACAGTACAGGTATTAAATAAGTAATGATATTTACTGAAAGGCTTAATTTAAGCGGTAGCCTGAAAACACATTTTTACAAAGCAGCAAGATGTCTTAAGAGAAAAATCCAAAAACTGACTTTGCCAAATATACAAGCTTTCTAACTACACGTACGCTAATATTATGCATTAGTGTTGCTATACTGGGAAATATGCAGACTAGGTGTGCTAATTTCAGAGGATATTTTTTCACTGGCTATTTGTAAGAAGCGGCTGATGACAATGTCTTTGGCCTTGGTGGTCTCCATTTTCCTCTCTCGTGATATCTGCATGCTGATTTGATCCACGTTGGTCATGATAAGCTCGGAGGCCAGGATCTGAGTAGGGGAGGCCCTGCTCACCGTGCTGTCCATGATATACTGCTTATAGAGCTCCAGCAGCTTCTGCTCCAGGTAGTCGTTCAGGACGGCATCAGAGAGGGGCTGGTGGTGGGGCACCAAACTTGCTGCTCGCCAGCACGCGGAGTAGCCCTGGGCTGGTTTGCGGCTCACGTCACTGGGGGGAGTCCTCACCGACTCCAGGGGCGGTGGAATCTCTGAGGACTCCAAGAAGGGACCTATCCCACTGTCGCAGGTAAAATCCGTTGCCACAGAGCTGATGGGCATTACATAGTCCCCAGCTATGTGCAAATCATTGTAGTTCTTACAGATGCTTTTACAGGAAGGTGGAACCAGGTAGGCATCTTTTCTCGTCAGCCCTTCACCGGCATCCGCAGCTGGAAGCATCTGCCTCTCCAATGCCGGGTGCTGGGTGGGCTGTGCGAGATCATCCTGCTGCTTACCAGTGTGTTTGCTGCTTTTATAGTGGGCTGAGGAAGCACATTTGTCAGCGTAGCTGCATCTCTGAGAGAGACTTTTTCCTTGCGTTTCATCCACGGAGGAACACTTGCCACGCATGGACCTCATCTCACACGCCACCTCCTCTGCTGCAGCCTCTCTGTAGAGCTCAGAGCCGAAGTGGTCGTCACAGAGGTAGGCGATCCGGTAAAGGTAACCTTCCGACAGCATCCTCGGAGAGAGGGAAGGACAAGCGAAGAACCAAATCAGGTAGTTACTGCTGGGAATCAATCAACAGACAAAAATGTCAAGAAACCACTAGTTTGTTTCAAAATCACCGCATGGTGATCACACCTGTAAGTCCGTTACTCTCTGCAGAGAGATGTTTCTGGTTCGGACATTAACATGAGTGTCTCTGACCCAGATGACTTGAGTGAATGAATGGGGTCATCGTCTAGTCTCCTTGTACGATTAGTAGCATCAAAATATTTTAATAAGGGCACATTTATGCTACACACAACATAGCCAATGGTTAATGTTGGGAAGAAAATGGTTTGTTGTAGTAATACTTGGTATAATGACTTATATTTAAATACTCATGGCTTCTCACTTAACGTTATTGAGAGGCCATTTTCTATATACTTCGAAACCTTTCTCACTGTGTGGCTTGTCACCTGCCTCTGAGCTATGTTGATTTGATACATGTTAAGACCATAACCTAACCTAAATGTGTAGATTATTACACATTTGTCATGCTAAGCAGAATGAAATTGTCTCTAACTTGGAAACATAATGGGTGTAATGGCCACATTTCAGGTTATTGCCCTATCTTCCCTTAAAACTAGGGGTGAAAAGAAAGCATTTTGGAGGAATGATTCGCATGGCCTGTTTTAGACACCTTTCTCAGAATGAAACAAAATGTGCCCTAGATATGCTTATCTCTCTTTGCAGTTACTATAAAGGGACATTTAAATGGACTTCCCCAGATGTAGAATCCGCAGCCTACTTCTAATAAGACACATTCCAGTGCAATGAGGTCCCATAGGAAGACACTCAACTACTCCAGCTGCTTAGCTTTTGGTTTAGTCATGAGTACCACCAGCTCTGAAATCAGTTTTCTACAAAGACACAGTCAGGCCCCCGCAGTCACTTACTCTCCAGCCTCTGAACGGGCAGCTCAGTGTCAAAAGCTGTTCAGACACGTTAGTGCTGAAAGGTGAGACTTAAAAGCAAGCACATGCATGCAAATGCTCTACCCAGACTCCAGGAGTTCTGCTGTTGCATAGCTGTTCTTAACTCCACCTGGGTTTTTGTTTTGTTTTTATTTTTTAAAAGCAAAGGGCAAAGGGGGAACCCTTGAGAAAGGTGTCATAAGGAAATGTTGTGTGGTCCAGCAAAGAGAAAGTACTTAAGTTGTTTTGAACTTCTCTTTCTGTAATATTTCTATTTTGTGTGATAGTGATAGATGAGGAAATTGTCTTAACGTGAATGATCTTCTTCATTTACCTGTTAATCTAATTATATACTCTTAATCCTTGCGGATTCCATCTGTACAGATATGAACGTGCACCAGTTACTTGACAGTTTGCTTGACTATTTCGAAACACCAACTGCAAAGGAGCACCAGAGCTGGAACGTGTTTGCACAAGCTGTGAGAGAGAAGGTGGCATCTCTGGCACATCCCATACCAACCATGCCACATTTTTTGCTCTTTTACAAAATCAAAAAGACTTTCAGTTCTCCATAAGGCAGTTCATGTATTATGGTTACTAGTACAAAATACTACACTATAACTAATGGTTAAATACCGTCTTGCTGTGGATACAGACTTTATTTGGAAGTTGGGAACAAGAAGAGATCACCTTTCCTCAGGTGAAAAATATCTTCTAAGTTACAAAACTTCTTACAAAGCTTGTTACAAAAACAACTTCAGAAGCAAGTATTCATGAAAATTAAATGTGTTCAAACACTCTCTTTGGAGAACCTGGTTCCTCTCCGCTGCTGAAAGTAGTATGAGGTTTCCCATGGACTGCCATAACCCTGGTAAAAGGATATGGGGGGAGTGATGGATGGATGGACTGTCACCTATGAAGGCATAAGATTGCAAATTGGTTTTCCATTAGGTCAAAATTAATGATGTATAATTACCTATATGAGAAGCAAATGATGTTTTGGGCTTGGCATTTCTTGAAGTATTCTGCTTCCAACTTGTTTTAGGTTTTAGTCATGACTAAGATACGGCTGCAGAAATCTTTCTCTGACTAGAAACTAATCTCCTCTCTTTTCTCCTCCCTTTTTCTCCTTTTGTACTGCAGAAGGAGAAAAAGGGAGGAGAAAAGAGAAGAGATTAGTTCCTTCCCCCCGCATCCGTAGCCCAGATGGCCTTACTGTGACGTTACCAATAACTTACACAAACATCAATCTGGAACACTTATACACTTACTCCTGTACTTACTTTTAATGCTGATTCTGAGAAATGAGTGAAAACATAACACAGCTATTCACTTTTCAACCAACATTACAAAAAGTCTTTTGTGTTCAGGTAGCATGTGATATTTTTTTCTTTTTTGCTACCCAGATGTATCTTGTTTCTTGTCATAAGGTGATACATTAGGGAAATGAAACTCTTGGTTTCATTTCTTCGCGCTGCGTTCTGCAGTACTTATTTTCAGAGGTTAGAGTATGCAGTCTGAGGCAGCAGTAGAAACAAAAGAACAGGGAAATTCAAAAAGCTCAGGCTCACATCACGCTCAAAACCCATTTCTTCGGTTGAATAAGTTACTAGCTTATCCTCTAAAGTTGGCAAGCACTTTTGCTCTAATCTGATAATATTCTCAGCTCTGCAAGGAATTAGAATTAGAGTTCAAATTGGAGCCAGAATGCAGAAAAGGTGCCTATGTCTGTCTTCTCTGGGCCTCATACTTACATACCACCATATACAACCATGTAGAGGAAAGCTGTCATTGCTTCACTACCAATGGCTGTTCACACAATTGGGTCAGCCTTAAATCTTGCATTTTACATGTGAGAAGGGTGATTTTTTTTCCCTCATTCTTTCTCATGTCCAATCTTTTCTTAATGTCCCTTATATACTGTGTGTATAGATGTAGATACACAATATTCCAAGTGCACAAAGACAATAGATAATGCCTTTCAATATTTTGGGTCTCATGCACCTTAAATTCAACTATATTTGCTTCCCTTTTCCTGAAAAATAGTTACATAACCCAATTGCACACAGACAAACAGTCTAGCCTACAATTTTCATGTGATGCATTTTGCATGTGAGGTGAAAATGGGGATTTTTCTTTAGATGGCTATTGCCTTGGTGGGCTACACACTGTATGAACATATTGAAAGGAAAAGACTATTTTTACTACCCAGTCTTTACTATCTTACAGAGTCTTTAGCACTTTGTGATCTTAAAAACGCCCTTTACTTCCCTGGGTTTTTTGACTTCTTCAGTGGAAAGAAAGCTCCAAGTCAGAATGAACGCATAAAGCTACTAGTGTTGTCAAGTATATGCCAAAAGGTAGCAAATTTTCTGGGATATAAGGCTTGCAGAAGGTGAAAATCTTTGCATGAAGACCTAAGATCAGAGCATGGGAGCAAGCAAATAGCATGGAAGTATTTGGGTCAGGACAAGGAAAATATATGATAAATGTGCATCTTGCACAAAAACCTGAACAAGATGAAAAGCTGGGAGTGCAGTATGATGGGAAAATGGACTTTCTTTGCATTGCAAAGGACAAAAAGGTCTCAAAAGAGGTCCCTTTGGACAGAGTATGGCTTTAGGCTTCCTGAGTAGAGATCTCAATGGCATTAAAACTGTGCTGTTGGAAGTCAGCATTCAAATGATACTGCAGGTTATAGCCTAAGTTCTTGCTGACTTAGTAGATGGACCTCAGATGGTAAAGTCTCCCTGTCTTGAGGATGGATCCATCTCTGGTATATTTTTTTCTCATTTTTACACACAAAGTCCTTCAGTTAGGTTTGGGATCCATCTCAGGGTTCAGGTAATGAGTGGAAGAGTTTTCCTGCCAAGCAGGGCAGCCGGAGCATTGAGCCAACTCACACTGCAGAGCTGTGCTCTACTTTCCACTTTGACTGGAACAAAACAGCCCTCAAGAAGCCCCGTGAGTGGGGAAATCCTGAGTAAAGAAGAAAGTGTAATGAGATATGCAAATGGATGAGTCTGGTCTTTCCTTAATGCTGGAAATCTACGAAGTTTAGAGTCTGAACCACATTAGGCAAGGTTGCTCTTTAAGGCAGGAGTCAGCCCACTTTGCCCTCAGCAGAGGACTGCTGAAGTGGGGCTTCTGCACAAGCATCTCAGCTCTACCTGCTGCATGTTTAGCTTCCTTCCCTGCTGCCACTATGGAAAATCTGGGATCCCTGGGGTATGTTGTGGTCTTTTATAGCAGCAGCAGCAGCAGTTGTAAGCTTTACCTGCCCCCTCCACCATCTGCCTTTAACTCAGGCCCTGCTGTCCTTCCACAGAAGAAAATGCGCGCTGTGCACCTCTTCTTGGTTCCCATATCAACAGCTCAAAAGACACAGGCTAGTTAGGAGTGGCACTACCACAAGGGAAGTTGGGGTTATTTTAGGGGAAACAAATAGAAAAGGGTTGTGAGTGTGATAATCCTGTGTTTCCAGACAGGGTAGACCGAAGGAAGCAATAGAGGGAAGAGATCTCCTTCCCACCAAGATCACAAAATCATATATCTCTGTATTGTAATACTGAATATTCTTAGTGTCTACCCATTTTTAATCATGCTAAACTGATGGCTAATCATGCCAACTGATGATCTCTGGGAGCAGATGACTATTTTCATTAAAAAATGTGGTTTTGAATGTGGATGTGTCTTTAATAAGTGGAGTGTCTAGGGACAAGCTTCCATAAAAATACAATGAAATCTGTATAAATATAGCTCCCTGAGCTCTTAAATAATTTCTCACCCTATTCTATCAGTTTGAGTCTCTTGAGTTTCACATTTGTATCTGATTTGTCACTTCCCACGCTTTCCTTATCCAGCTATACCCATACAAAGTTGTTTTAAGGCCCATCATTCCGATCTGATAGCATTTTATATTTAATATGTGCAATTGTAAGCAACAACATGAAACATGAGGCAGAAAAGTATCAGTCCCCATGTGGTAAGGTAAGGATAAGCTGACTACATGATACTTCTACACTTCAGGTCTTTCTGGGATGGAAATCATCTCATGTTTCTGTATTTCTGAGTATATTTTGAGTTATCTGTTGTTATGACTGAACTATTTCAATTAAAATAAATTGTATCTGAGCAGATGAAGTAAAGGGAAAAATGCATGTGCACTGTTACAGAAGAGAGTGCACTTTCCAGAAGTGAAAAGAAAAAATGGTAAAGCAAGAAAGACAGAAAAGTCTGAAGGGGTTTCCCAGAAGGAGTGAGAGAAATAGTACACTAAGGAGCACTGAGATATTAAAGTCACATCTTTTTTTTGGGTGGTGGGAAGGAAAGGGGGGAAGCTGACAGGGGCCTGTACATTGGTGTGTGTACACCAATAATTTGCTGTGAAAATATAATAACATTTCCTTGTTTCTACTTCTTCTCATCAGAAAAGTCTCTCTCTCTCTTTTTTTTTTTTTTTTTTAATGAATGTTTTTTAATGCGTGATGCCTGCATTACTATCTATGGTACTGTTTTTATTTTTAAACTACAAAGTGTTCCACTTACGACATGGTTTGAACAGTATGCCAATATGCACTCAAAGGCCCATAGAAACGCCATAATCATGATAAAAGCAATATAACTGCTAAGACTCCTCTTAAATTATTCCAAAATAGACATTATTTAGCATGAGTTTCTGAAAGTATTTGAAGTATTTTAGAAGATCAGGTTTTGTGTTGTTTTTTTTCTTTATATTTTTGAGATCTATTTAGACCACAATTTGCTAGGCTTGGTCTGTAAGACAGAAGACAGTGCTTTTCATTTCTTTTTTTTTTTCCTTTTCATTTCTTCAGCAGAAACTGCATGTGGACAGAGTCTGAATATACTGCACTCAAGATGGTCAAGATGTATGCACAAACATACACTGCATTCAAGATGGTCAGAAAAAGTCAGAAAAAAAAGCTTCCTTTTACCAGCCACAAGCTGTGGTCCCAGAGCAACAGACCAAGCCACAATGATAAGCAAGAGCAACACTTTCATGCGTTTATAGAGTAGAAGATACATTTTAAGTTCTTACCTCCGGAGATACAGCAGTTGACCATGTACAGAAAGTCTCTCTTCCAAATAATTTAAGGCTTCCTGTATGTCTATCCTACCCCAAAATGCAATGTTCTGTTTTTATTGCTATTTTTAAATATACTTCTAAGATGATATGTGTTTGATTTCTGGAGTAGAAGTATAGAAAGAAAGTCTCTTAAGAGAAGAGGGGTTTTATAACTGACTATGAAGCAGCATGCTTGGCTTACTTCCTCTTTTATGTCTAAACGAAACCTTGTTGTGAAACTTGGTATTGTTAAATTAGCGGATTGCAACATACTAGGCCCATGCAACCAGACTTCTCTGTATTAACTATTATAGAAGAAAACCTAGTGAATTAAACAACTACAGTGCTCTTGGTGATTGCTAATAAATTGTTAATCTTTTAGTAATTTATGCTGTACCCCATTTCATCCGTTTTCTATCATTTTCTTTTTTAATTGAAACAGCAAGATACCTATTAAATAGACATGTCAAGATTGCAAAGGCAAATCACCTAATGGTTGAGGTTGGAAGGGACCTCTAGAGACCATCTAGTCCAACCCCCCTGCTCCAGCAGGGACACCCAGAGCACGGGGCACAGGGTGGCAGCCAGGTGGGTTTGGAAGATCTCCAGAGAAGGAGCCTGCACAGCCTTTCTGAGCAAATAGATACAAAGACTGACATGCAAAAGCAGAAAAGTCCTTCCTAGAAGACCAACTTTGTTGTCTTACATCTCTTAAGAGGCTGTGCCATACCCTCTTACATCTGTTTCCGCAAAGCATCCCAGCTTGCTCTGGTTTGGCCTTTGGGATTTCTACGTGACCTCTGCCAGGCAGTTGTGAGGAGAGCCAGGCTGGCCATGCTCTCGGCAGCCGCACCACCTGCCACAGCCATGCGGGCAGCTTGTCCTAGCGGGGCCCTGCAGTGCAGTAGCTTAGGCAAGTGGGAGGTCACCCGCCAGGTGTGAGGTGACTACACAGCGAGTTTGGCCTTGAGACTCGTGCTTGGAGTATCCTCAAAAGACAGAGGACACATATGGTTCGATGGATGCAGCTGGACCCTTTGAATTACTCTTAACAGGATGCCCAAAATTTGTTAGAAAATGGCATCATCAGGCATCAAGACATCACAAATATGAGTGATTGATTTTATCACTTTTTTTAACATTATTGTTAAGGAGCTGTTGTTTGTTTAAAGAACAGAACACCAGCTACCAAAAAACATGTTGTAGCACAATGTTTTTAGTAAAATCCTTTGCAAAAAATTGAGATCAATAAAGACATGAAGGTATGTTAGTCCATAGGCCATGCAGAATTTTCTCTCTTAATAAGAGAGTTTTGACACTTTTCTTGATGTTTCCATCATCTGAGTGAACTAGTATTGGAGCAAGCAAGAAATTACTAGCAAGTGCTTCTTTCCTCTTCTGTAGATCCACAGAGCTGTATATATATACAAGAGTTCAATATTTCTAGTTAAACTGTTGGAAAATAATTTCGATAGTATCTAAAGGCATTCCTGCAAAAGTCCTCAGAGAGTCATCAGAATATATTTTGAATCTTCTAAATCCATGCTTTAAAAAAAATAAAGGTACAAATCAGCAGATTTTCAAAAGTACGAAGTGATTCCACAGCCATAAAAGTGCAACGCAGAACAACTGAAAAATCAATGTACTTTATACAGACACGTGGCTCTGGATTTAAGACTTAGCTTTAGGCACCTAGAATTTGAAAAAACAGATAGCCTTTCTTCTTTTCCCAGTTATACATTTGTAATGTTTTCAGTGCTCTAGAGGAAGTAAAACAGTGTTCGTATTCCTGTCCTGTAGCTCCTATGGAGGAGAGATTTAGAACTGTCATTTCTTGTCACACAAGTTGCAAAGCAACACCTTGATAATCTAAACAAAGTGCATGACTTTGGGTATACGCATTTATTCCAGTGATCCTGTTCACTTTCACTTCTGTCCTTGGAAGGATTATCCACAACTAAGAAATATTGTCCCATATGACTGGTTACACTGTGATGCATCGCCAGAGTACAGCACTTGGAGGGCCAGATTCAGAACTGGATGAATTGGGAGATGATCCAAGACAGCAAATGGCACCCGCACCCTTTTGCAGAAACCCTAGGAAACGCTGTGACGCCAGGGGCAATAGCTCTGAGAATGTGTTGCTGTCCTCCTCTCTTTCCCCACCGAAATCTTTACTTCTTCCTCATCTTCCTTCTAGTCCAAGGGAGAGAGCTGCTTCTGGGAGACTGCTTTGATTTTGGCCCAGAGCACCTCTCTATCAGTTTTTTAGTTCAGGAGCATGCTTTCAAAGCAAACCTCATACCCACTCACTGTGGTTGGGTCATACCCACTCACTGTGCTTTGTTTTGCCTCACAGTCCAGTCTTGGAGCAAGTAAAAAGACCTCCTTTTGAATGAAGTTAAACAGAAGGACACAGGCCAAGACCATGCTTAAAATTAACTAACTGCTCACGGGCGATCACAAGATCCCACTAGAGCTAATCCAAAATAACCTCTCCAGAACATGGGTACCATGGGTGCAGGCTTTCACCACCAAAATCTTTTGCTGTCCAGATGTTCTCCAAAAGTTATACACTATTTGCTGATGTAAACAAAGCTGCAGAGCCCTATTGATGCTCCCTTCTATAGGAAGTACTGGCGTTAATTGCTCATTCACCAAGTAAACCTTGGCACTGGTGGCGATGCTAGTGCGGCTCAGCGTGATGTGAATGATAATGCTGCACTGCTATAACCATGGAGAGAAGGCAGTGCCTTCTCTGTAGCTGCAGACTCTACTACAGAGCTTCAGGATAAATCACTATGCCTCATATAGGCAGCTGTCTGCCAGTTATAGGGGAAATTTGGGTTGTATTTGAAAAATACTGTATAGCTCTCATTTAAAATTCTTATTAATAATAAGTGCAGGAAATAGATGTCTTCTTGTCCAAGTACTCAAGCAGGCACGTACACAGAAAACTCTGTAACGCTACCAAAATTTTTCATTCTACCCCCCTTTGCTAAGTCAATGTCATCAACTAAATTTTTTTTTGGAATTAAAAAAAACACAACACCTTAGGATCACTGCCTGATTTATATTTATTTTATTCAGCATGACAAATGAAATATTTTGATTCCTTTCAGTCATGTTCCTTTCATCATGCAAACTGATCACTATTTTTTTTTTGTTTATCTACAGAAGTAGATGTCACATATTTCCTGAACTCTTGTTGTATTAAACTGTGGTTCTTGTACTTTATGTGACAATGTAATAGTGAACTGTTTACTGCATTACATGCTGTTTCTGATCTCCTCCAAGAAAGTATACAATTCTCTTATTTCTCTCTTTTGTGGCTCAGATAAAACTTTTAGTTATATACAGTTATTACTATAGCTTCAAACTACGTGCAAGCTAAGAAGAAAAGCAAGGCCTTTGATCCTAGAAAATTCTCCGAGGCCAATGAGAGTTTTCATTGAGAAAAGATGGGAGTATTGAACGTTGCATATTGAAGATATTCTGTGTTATGTTCCCAGTATTCCCAGTATAAGCCTTTATTAGTAATCAGTATTAATAATCAGTATTAATAATCAGTTAATAAAGCTGTTTTATTTCATATTCTGTTCTCACTGATTTACATGAAGAGATACACTAATAGAGTGGCATTGACACAATTCAGAAGTGTTTCCCTTCAGGCTCAAACTAATTCATAATTCTTTCATAATTCTATTTTTTTTTTTTTTAACCTTCAGTGGTCACATAGTTTCGCGTTTATTTATAAAGGTCTTAAATAAAGCTACTCCAATGCTTTCTGAATAAAGTACCTTCCTCTGCAAGTGATATCAGAGAGTGTATTGTAGTTTCCCACATAGCCATATTTGGGCACTTAAGCGTATAAGCATTGCTACTTAGGCTGCAGTGCATGAATCACAAGTGGCCTGTAAAACATCAAAACTGGGCTGCTTGGCTTGTTTGCCTGCTTCCATTGACAATGCCTGCCAAAAATCCAAATGCCCTTCCTTTCTTCCTTCCTTAATCAATAGCATAACTTAGAAAGGGATAATTTTGCACCCTAAAGAAAAAGAACCTAAATATCACCTACCACTTCTATATAGCCTTAATAATAATAATAATGAGGATAAAAGGTGATCCATAATGCATGGATACCTGGGCAGCAAATACGTAGATAGGTGCTTAGCTACTGATGCACTGAAGCACAGGAGAGCAGAGAGGAGGTGGCAGCTCCGCAGGGCGCTGGGCAGGGTGCAAGAGGTGACTGCTCTTCAAGCAGTGAAGCGCATTCCTGCCCATCTCACCAGCCAGCTCTGCTCAGCAGTTTGTTGGCAAACATAACTGCTTGTCTTTGCACCTTCTGGGTCTTCTTAGGTCTTCTTGGGTCAATTTCTAAGCTTCCTAGAACTCAAAGACACCGATCCTTTCCCTTTCATAGGATTTATGTGTTATGGTAGGCCTACTCCATTTTTTAAAAGTCCATTTTCAAAAAGGAAATTTAACAATGACTTTTTTTTCCCCCTTCCCTCTCCACTCCACCTCAGCCAAGTGCATCTTTTCTTTGTAAGTAGCTTTTTCTAATTTGCATATATAATGTAAAAGTTTTGTGGTTTCTCTCTGTTTTTAGTTTTGCTTAAGACTTTACATATGCAGCCAGTCTACTTCAATGCTTGGAATTCATATCAGTCATCACAACAAACAATGTGAAAAATTATTCTTAATTGTCTTTCTTCTATTCGTAAATCACAGTAGGTGTAGCAAAAGTGAGTGTTCAAAATGAGTATTTCAGATGCTAAACAAATAAAGCAGCCACCCCAGATCACTGCCTTGCAAAGTGGATCCTGCAGGAAAAAAAAAGGTCCTGAGCCTAAATCTCAATTCCGTAGTGCCAGATGGGCTCCTGCTGCTGGGATCTCATCTGCTTTGAACACAGGATGTTATAATTCAATCTTTGCTTCACAAGTCTGACACGATTATTCACATCTGCGTACTCAATTAAGTAGCAGCTAATTACATCTTTTGCACCAGAGGGAAAGGCATCATCATTAGGACAGTGATAAGACTAACCAGTAGGCCTGTGAGGAAACCTAGGTGTCACTCGCAGCGTCGTCCCACCTTTCATTTAAATCTCCCACATAGAGCAGTGCCTCACACGGAGGCTGCAGGAGCCAGCATAGCCCTAGGAAGAGGGGAGCGGAGCTTTCCAAAAGCATGGAGCAGCTTTCCTAAAGTTTCCAGAGCAAGGAGCAGCTCACCCTTCCCTTCCCCCCCTTGTCTTCCTTCCCCTGAGGCCCTTTTTGTGACCATTTTTTGCTTTTGGGTGAGCTCTGCTTTCCCTTCTCAGCAGGTCTCCAGGTTTAGTAAGCTCTAAGCCCCCACCAATCCCAGCTAACAGGAGGATGTTTACCTGCCTTGCTGTTTACCTGCCTGCATCTTGAGGAGGAAAAGACTGTTCCTCTGCCAGACTGGCTCAGCAGTATACAGGTGTTATTCTTCCTGGCTTTCCACTGGTTAGACTTCCACACACAGTGACTAATCTCAGGGATAAGCCCTGACTTTCTGTGCCATTCTCAAGTGGGAACTAGTTAATCATAATGTAAAACTTTCAGCTGATATACCTGAAGACAGTAAGATGGCTGGAATACCTCCCACCTGCACAAAAAACTCTCCCATATGAGGCATAATCTAATCCTGATGCTTTTATTGAGTCTGTGTTAAAAATAAACCATGCCTCGTGCTGGTAATGTACTTCTTGGTTCAGTGACAAATAGCCACTAGTAGCGAGGCTTTAGGATGTCCAGCAGAGAGCTTTTTAACTAGAAATAGGATTGTACAATAGATGGACTTTTTTTTCCTCTTCTTTTTTTTTTTTTTTTTTTTTTTTTTTTTTACTATACCTCAATACAATATATTAAAGTCAAAGCAACACAGGCTACTCACAAGGGATTTGCTGATAGTGTATCAAAATGCCATCCTCCATAAAAAAAAAAAAAGGAATGCAAGAGATATTAGAGGTATTGCAGTGGTCTAGTTACGCCAGCTTTAGTGGACAAATATCTGTGTTACCCCGGTGGAGCCATTGGAACCATCAAGTGGTTGCTAGCCGAATTTTTTGCAATTTTTTCCCCAAATATTGTCTCTTATTTTGACTATGACTTCCACATCTTCCCTTCCTGTTCTTTTCTTTTTCCAAGAAAGACAATTTTTCAGCTAGGCAAAATTCTCCATTAGTAAATTAAACTGAATTCGGCCCCTGTCAGGAGAGTTACAACATGAATTTTTGGGGGGAATGTGCAAGCAGCGAAAGGAGTTGTTCATCCCACTGAGTACTTTTAGCAGAACAGTAATAGAAAAGCCTCTTGCACCTTGCTCTATATAAACTAGATCCCAGAAAACCACTGCCTGTAGTTTTGTCAGAGTTGGGTATTCTTGGGCAACAACACCATGAACAAATTCCCTTCTGACTTTCAGTATAAAAGAAAAAGCAACAAATATTAGAGGCTGGAACCGCACAGATAAAATTGTCAGTTCCATCTGCTGACACAGAAACCGGCTGCATTAGGCAGAGCGTTGCCACAGGTGGAGGGAGCTGATTCTGCCCCTCCGCTCAGCACTAGTGAGGCCACTTTGGGGGTGCTGGGTCCAGGTCTGGGCTCCTGGGCAGTGCAGGAGAGACGTGGAGCACCTGGGTGAGTCCAGCAAGGGGCCACAAGGATGTTTAAGAAATTGGAGTCTCCCTCATATGAGGAGAGGCTAAGAGAGCTGGGACTATGGCACATAACATTTTTGGAAAAGAAAAGATGGTCTCTGTGGATTTGGTTACACAAAAGGGAAGTGAATTCCATGATTCCAGTTATCACAAAGCATTTAACTAGAAACTAAGACAAAGCTAACCAAAGGAGGCCATGGGCCAAAGGATTTCACTTCTATAGTAAAAGATAATATTGGAAGAGTTTCACTGATGACTTTAACAATGCAAAAAGAGCAGAGAGATTTCTGTAAATCATCAGCAGTCAGCAAACATAGCCAGTTCAGGACAATGCAGACCTGGTTCTCATTTTTAATGAAGGGTTGGAGAAAATAAAAGCAAAAATGAAGGTAGGAAGAGTACCCCCTAAACTGAAAGGTTTAACTCTACAGTCAGGGGGTTGTATTTGTCTTGAATGTATGTATTTTTCTTGAGAAGTAGTATGATGTAGGCCTGGGTGAGGTCAGGTGAGGCTGGTCCTTTTTAGTGTAGTTTTCCTTAAACTGCTGTTTATCTTTTGTTTTATGCCAGGTAGATGCACTTTTAATGGTTTGGTAAAGATTTCCTTTAAGAAGGAACTGGATGCATTATCATAAATGAAAGTTGTTTAGTATTTGTGTCACCTCGCTATGGACACCAGTATCATCACCCACCTTAGCAGCTTTTCATGATGAGTCAGCAAATGGAATATGGAAAAAGGTTCTAATATCCTTATCTACACCCAGGTATCATGAATAGACGAGCACCTTGTATCAGAGCAGTAATTCACATTCTGCCATGGATTTACTGTTACGAGTAAGACAGCTGGGACCCTCGGCTGGGAGCTGTTTCACAACAGCTGGAACTCCCCGACGTGTGCTCTGCTGTGCAGGCCTGATGCAATCACCTCTGTGGTTTACTTCTAGCCTTGGATTGAACACAGCACTTTTCACGCATGTTACTGCTGCATCTGGGCAGAGCTCACTCCTTTGCATTATTCAGGGCTGCCTGCTGCCTAAAGGGGGATATTTGCGTACCATGCAGCCCTGAGGGTTCTCTGGGTTGACTGCAAGGGTCAGCTGTAGTCCTGGACTCTTCCCACTGCCCTAAAGGCTTGGGATGTTCCGTTTTGTTTTGTTTTGTTTTGTTTGCAACTGAAGGGTTTGGAGTGGTCTCTGAAGCACTTCCCAGACCTCTCCCACCATCCCAGGTGTGTGTCCAGCACAAAGCCGGAGCTCTCTGGGTAACCAGCCCTGACACTCGAAAGCTGTTTGGCAACTGCCTGCCTGCCTTAGCTGTCTGGGCCTGCTGAGGAGAGAGAGTAGAGAGGAGACACTGCTTGGGATGTTCCCTTCCTTGCTTCCCCGCCAGACAACAACGTGACCTCCAGAATAAGCTGAACAGGTTGCACCAGCTCTGCAGTGCAGCTGATGGACAGACACCTCCTGTCTGAGACACGGCTCCTCGGAAAGGGGCACCACAAGCTGCCTGCATTGCTGCCCCTGCAGCTATGGACAGAGCTAGGCCATGGTGGGGGCCTGCGGTTCCCAGGAGCTAACACGAGAGATATGAGACAGGGGGGGATAGTTCGCCTCAAAGCACCCAATTTATCCCTGTTCCTGTTTGAAGTGCTTCTGTGGGAATTTCCCTTTGGAAGTGAGGAAATGTGTGTTAAGTGCAATCTGCCTGGAAGGGTGTGTTTGCGTCGAAGGGGAAAGGAAACTTCGTCCAGTCCTCCAAAAAATGCCCTTTCTTAAGCCGCTTGGAAATTCAGAAGCTCTTCTAGCTTCAGGCTGGAAGATCCCACATCTTTTCCTTCCACCAGGCCTTGGAAAGTGACTGCATTCACGTGCCACCCAGGGCACAGCTCATGTTTACTGGCACGTGGGAATCTGGGCCTCCTTAGGTTCGGAGGATAAGTCATATTTGGTAAGACCTGATAAGATGCAGATGCTCCATCCTTGGAGCGCCTTTTGCAGTGCACATTCCAGGTACGCTTTGACACGTTGCCTTGTGAGGGAAATGAACTGAGAACAGTGTGTAAAATTGCTGAAGGAATTGAATGAATATTCCAAGCTAAAAATGTCTTCTCTGAGTTAATCCGTTTTGAAGAAAAAAGAAAAAAATCCATTACTCATCAAAATACACAGCTCTGAATTGACTTTAAAACATGTGAAATGTGAAAACATGTGTCCAAGGCTTAACTCTGTTATGTAATGCTTAAATCCTCCCTCTCTGGCCCTGCGGGCTGCCGTGTGAATCATGCTGCGCTAGTCGGGATCACCTGCTTCATGCAGGCGGCTCGGTGGCCAAAAGGCCGAGCGCAAATCCTCCTACTGCAGTGTGCACAGACAGCGCAGCACCTGAGCACCACGGAGCAAAACAAGACAAGTCCTTCCAAAAGTAAATATGGAAGAAAATCCTCTCGTTTGTGTCCCATGTGAGATATGTGGACTTAAGGAGTAACATACCTATATCTCTGTATTTTTTTTTTCTTGAATATTGGGAAAAAATACACTTAGTGATCTGAAACATTGTGGGTTTTTTTCTCATTAAATGGATGTAGTAACAAGGGATCGATAGGAACAAAGAACTTATATAGTATAAGACAAAAATTGTACCCAAAGAATTTAAATCAGAAAGGAATAGTTACAAAGGCTCGAATAATACAGCTACTTTGCTTTGAATAAATAAAATCATGTTTTAATTCTGCTATTTGTCAAAAATGGTCAGCAGCAGTAACTTGTAGCTTTCCACTACATAAATCATCCCACATGCTATCTATCTCAGCAATTTCTGGAAGGCTTAGCACTTTTTCAGGGCAGCACCTATCTACAGATTTAGTGTTTGGTCCATAAATGTTAAACTCTAACATGAAAAAGGTACTGAGATGACATCTAGAGGTCCCTCCCAAACTTAATTATGCTATAAAAATTAATTAAATTCTTAGAAATCTACTAACTACTTTATGCCATTTCTATGTATATTGTAGTATTTTTAACATAATATGTGGAAATATTATATTATTATTCTAAATTATGAATGTGTTTCTATAAATCCAACATATATATTATGTATAGTAAATAATTACAATTATTTATCATTAATATAATCTATTTTTGAAGTTTAGATCATGCTTTAAAATAGTGCTCTAAAGTGTCTGAAATAATTAGAACTGTACTTTCCTGTGTTCCACATGCATCTGAGATTTCTGGTGTTCTCTGTCCTTTTTTATTTTAACGGACTCTCATGCTTCATCATTCATTATCTGGGAACTCTGTACAAAACAAGCCATTAGTCATGGAAACAAGCTTTTCTAGCTCACTATTTTATCTACAAAAAGAAAGTGGATAAACAAGAATAGTAAGTAAAGATATTCAAGCAAAATAATATTTTCATGTTAAAATTTTAATCTCCTTTTCTCCCTAAAACCTCTGCAGAAGCTTCCTTTGACTGCAGGGGGAGCCAGAATTTTCCTAGCAGCATTTTTGAAACCCCTCGGTTCCTGAGGATGGATGAGGACTGTGTTGTGGGCACTTCATCCCTGCCTTCCACAGTGGCATCAGCCATCAGGAGAGGACCAACCAGAGCTAAACTGACTGCTGTTTCAGACAAATGATTTTCCTCTTTTTGTGTCATTCGTCTTCACCATTACACCAGGAAATGCAGTCTTTAGGTTAGCTATCCTGAGCTAATGTTTACAATACATAGTCTCTGCACATGCTCAGAAGGTATACAACAAATCATCAAAATGACAAATTCAGCCCTTGAGGAACTATCCACATAACCACTTTCTCTTCCCGTGACTGGGCTTTTCCCCATATTAATAACTCCTAGATAGTTTTCAGCTCTCTCTCACTTCTCTTCCCCCTTTCCTCAGGATATTCTACAGTTCCTGTCAAAACTTCAGTTCCTCTCAGCTGCCAAAGGGCACCTTTCTCTTGCTCAGCTATATTGGTAGGAACTATTCTTCCCTGATGTGTTTTGTTTAATTAATTAGATTTTGAGATATTCTTCTTATTATTTTTTTTCCTCCATAAGCAAACCAGCGCTCTGGCAGCATCATTCATACCAAATTTATGTCACATCAGCTAGTTCTGCTGCACAAGGGTTGCAAAACTTTTCCTGGACTTGCACTGTGTGTCCTCAGATTACTCTGCAGGATCTGCTCTCCAGGAGTCCTTTCCAATCACACTTCAAACATTATACATCTCAGTCTGGCCTTTCAGAAAAACAAAAAATATTGTCACTCCTTCCCTCAGAAAGATAAGCCTCAGTGTCAGGGCTTTTTCTGACATCAGGGGTTCCCCTTTTCCTAGAGCTCTAGGTTTTGACCCCAGGCTCCATGAGAGCAGGGATACTTCTCACAAAGGGTGCTCGGACACCCTTCAGTCCTGATAATGGTGGTGATCAACCCTGGGTTCAGAGTTTTTCAGGACCTCTTGTGAAGGGTAGTCTCAAATGTTACCATACTGCTGGCAGGGTCCGTAACACTGAACAGTGTTGATAGGACAATATGCAAATGGAGGTTGGAGATGTGGAGATAGGTGCAGACGTGGCTGCAGTGACCAAAAGATGGTGGAGTTCAGGATCCTGAGAGGAGGGAACAGGGCAAAAAGCAGGATCACAACCCTGGACTTCAGGAAAATACACTTGGGCCTCTTCAGAGACCTTCTTGGGAGAATCCCATGGGATAGGGTCCTAGGAGGAAGAAGGGTCCAAAAAAGCTAGTTGATATTCAAGGATCATCTCCGCCAAGCTCAAGAACAGTCCATCCCAATGGGTAGGAATTCAGGCAAAGGTGACAGGATACCTGCATGGATGAACATAAAACTGAAGTACACAAGAGGCCGAAGTGGAGAAGAGAAGGAAGCAGGAGCAGGTAACCTGGGGTGAATATAGGAACTTTGCTGATCATAAACAAAGGGGACTGAGAAAGTCAAACACCATCTGGAGTTTAATCTGGTGAAGGATGTCAAGGACAGCAAGAAGGACTTCTGTAAGGGCATCAATAGCAAAAGGAAGACTAGCAGAAATGTGGTCATGCTGCTGAATGGGGCAGGGGCCTTGGTGGCAAAGGACCCAGAAAAGGCTGAGGTACCCCCTCATTGCCTTCTACAATGAAATGACTGGCTTGGTAGATGACAGGAGAGCAATGGATATTCCCTGACTTGACTTCAGCAAGGTTTTCAACAGTTTCCCATAACATCCTCATAGACAAGCTGATGAAGTACAGGCTAGATGAGTGGACAGCAAGGTGGATAACCAGCTGAACGGCCAAGATCAGAGGGTTGTGATCAATGCTGGATATGATCCTGTTCAACTTATCCATCAGTGACCCAGATGAAGGGGCAGCGTTGCACCCTCAGCAGGTTTGCTGGTGATAAGAAAGTGGGAGGAGCAGCTGATACCCCAGAGGGGTGGGCTGCCATTCAGAGGGAGCCAGACAGGCTGGAGAGATGGGTAGAGAGGAACCTCATGAGGTTCAACAAAGTATCATAGAATCACTGAACCATGTAGGTTATAAGAGACCTCCTGAGACCATCTGGTCCAATCTCCTGTTAAAAGCAGGTCCAGTTAGACCAGGTTGGTCAGGCCATGTCCAGTCAAGTTTTGAGTTTCTGAAAGGAAATTGCTCTCTCAGCCTTTCCTCATACATTATCTACCAGTCCCAGAGAACTTCAGCTACCAGTAACTAATTTAACTTTGGCTTAAGATGTATCTAGAGTGTAAAGAACCTCCAAGAAAACCTCTATATAGCTGAGGTGTCCCATCAGCTCTAGACACAGAGATACACCATTTTTCTGACGCCCAGTATAAAGATATGTAAAATTAAAAATGGCAATGTACAGATTATGTAGTTTGGTCTTTACTGATATTCATTAGCATCTCCAGAATTTCCTGCCAGACAGCTAGTCCTTGCTGTAACAATATGGAGGTTGAAGGTTGAAGATCCATGAGCAGCTGAGGCAATCTAAGAGCCTGCTGCTTATGAATATTTGATCCTGTCCTTAGTCTCCTCCATGGCACCTCCTATTTATTTTTAACCTTTACCATGCTCTGAGATGTGGAAAACTCTGCTCTTGCACCAGCTCTGGCACTCATTACAGTATGTGAGTCAATTCAGTTTCTTGGCAGAACACAGTCCACTTTTATTTTGTCTGGGTTTGTTTTTTGGCTATGTTAATGAGTTCAAACAACTCAAGGAGTCCAATGAACACCAGACTCATTGCACAATAAGTAGAAACTGTGCACAGCCAAGATTGGGGATGGTGCTGGTAAAAGCCTAAGTCCTTTAGGACCTATGTGCTCTTAGACCAACTTATTCTATGGAATCATACAGAGTCAGAGTCTCTGTCTCTGGTGGTTATTATTAGATAATTCAGTCTTGCTCCCCCTGAGATCAGCAGGAACGCAGTTACTGATTCATGTTCTTTTGACTTTCTTTCAGGTCTTTTAACTTGAGGAAGAACTGACCTTTACTCCTGCTCTGCTGAAAACTTGCTACATGACCACTAGTAATTTAGCTGCTCCGAGACTTTCTCCGTATCTGTAAAAAATGCTAGAAGCATTATCCTACTACAAGAGGTTTTGGAGAGATAAAACACCGAAAGCTTGTGAAGTCTGTTGATAAATGTTGATATGTGGATCCTTGGGCTATCTAATTATCAAGAATAAATAGCTAGGTAATCACATAATAATCAATACTAAATTCCTAATACCCTTTCCAAGGATTTTGCACAGCAGGTTCTGAACTGAAACTAACCAAACTGAAGTAATCAAACTGAAACCAAATTGTGGGATATATTTCCTTAAATATGAAATATATTTCTACAAAATGTACACATATTTGGTGCTATATTTTAACAAACACTATCATTCTGATTTCTAATTCTCTTCTGGATACTCTCCAGGCATATGATGACTTTCACATGAAACATTTTTTTTAATGTTTTGTTTCAGTTCTTTCATATGATTTAAGACCTCAGGTTCTTGAAAAATTAATAGAATCTGTTTAAAGCCAGTGTCATAAGGATTCTTGTACAACTCCCCTGCTGCTGCTTGTCCTTAATCTTTTCACTAGTGTCCTGGCATTTTTGATATCCAGACATGAAAATCAGAGTCTAGAGTGAATATCACTGAATTTTCAATTCTGAGCCAGGGTTCAGAAAGAAAAGTGTCAAATATCAGCAATTTAAAGATTTTTTTTTCCTAATCTTACCATTATGCACAGCTATATCACAGTGTTTTCAGTATAAGGTTCTTTTGATGTGAATTTATTTAATTTAAGCTTTGTTTCTGCCCTCCAGAAAGCCAATAACAATGCAGCAGGGATTGCTCAGAGCTTGAACAGTTCAAGAATGATCCTAATTATAAAATGACATTCAGGGAAAACTACTGTTTGACATCAGGTCAGAAGTAAAACACATCCTGCAAAGCATGTATTGCATCACTGCAGCTACAGCTTCACAATAAAATTGTTCTTGCCCAAAGCTGCCAGAGTACTGCATATGGACACTTTCCAAAATAAACTTAGGATCTGGAACGTGGAATTGTTTGTTCTAATCTACTTCTGCTAGACCTACAGAAAGGTTCCCTGTATATGGGGGCTGCAGAGGGTTTATGTCAAGGTAAAGACACTGGCTGTCAAGGTCATGATCTATTTGTGTTTAGTCTCTAGGCTGGTAAGGGAGACTGCATTTATTCCCGTGTGCAAGCGTGTGCACTCTCACACATACCGCTCATGTTCCCAATAGGTGAAAGGGGATGCATGACAGCGTGACTCATTCCCCCGGCACCCTTTAACACTTTGTAGGTACACCTGTTCTAGACAGATTCTAAACATTTCCCTTGGGATCTTCCCACAGGATAGACATCAGTAAGGGTGGGCAGGATTCAGACTGCTGAGTGCTCTCTGCCACTGAGACGCAGCATGGAAAGACATGTGGACATCTGGCACCTACTCAATTCACACGGTATCACATGCTTATAGTAGCCTGACACGGTCACATTTTGCCCTTTACTTGAGGTCAGTAAAAAAGAATCAGCCAGAAAGAGCAGAATTTAATTGACAGGATCTGTCCATTTTG
>VZSV01000065.1:2752947-2778013 GCA_013398735.1 Nothocercus julius | reverse complement strand
AAAAAAAGAGATTTTCTTGATTTATCATTGCTGGTTTTTTAGCACTTCTCCCATGTGGCATTTGCTTTCATGAGGCAGGGGACCAGAATATCTTCTTGACCTGTGTTACCATTATTACTCAATATCACGACCTTCATGGGATTGTCAAATGACAAAGCAGAGATCTGGGGGTGGAGAGAAGCACCAAAATGACAAATGACACCAGCCAACTATCTTGGATGCCAGTGACAAGGCCTTTTGGGGAAATATATCTATATCTATATATATTTTTAAAAAGTTCTCTGAAACACCTGCAGATAAATTGTATCTGCTTTACATGTCCACAACTGGGTTATCTTTTCTCTCATACTAAAAGGATAGCACTAGTGTAACTTAAAGAGACACAGCAAGCTTTAAATTTACATGGAAATTCTTTTTATAAACTCTTCTGCTAAGGAATTTTTTATAGTAGATAGATAGTGTATATTTGTCATAGACTATATAGTTCTATATACCATAGACTATATAGTTCAAATATACATGGGTTTATCCTCTCTTTATATAAGATATATTTACTCCATTGGAGGTTTCAGAGACTCATGTGAATGAGATGTTAATTTTTTTAAAGGGTTTAATATCTGCTACTCTTCTCATTTCTTTTTGTATTCATTTCATTTTGTCTCAGTTCATTTCAAAATGCAGCATTCCCTTAAACCTGGACATGTGATCAATCTATTACGATTATAAAACTATGTGAATTTCAGCAAAAAAAAAAAAGGATATTTTATCTTTCAATTAAAATCATAACACGGGGAGAGAAGTGGGCAAGGGGTGCAGTGATTATTACCAATCATGTCGGTCACTCAGTCAATGACTAACATATGTACCAGGAAAAGTCTGTGCTGGAATGAGATTGCTACAGTTAGAAAAGGGACTTTCTTTTGAAATATTCTTTGCTGAAATGTAACATGCTGTTCTTTCAGTGTGAGCTGTTTCCTTGGCTCTCCTGTTACCTCTGAATCTTTTAGTGGGTTAGTTGTTCTGCATATCTTTCTCACAGTTCTGTAGGGTTTGTTTTTTTTTTTTCTGTTTCCAATCATTTTCAGCTTTGTGTCTGTGCCAAAAAACACATTTGTACGTTTACTTTGTATGTCTATTATCAGGTATGTATTATGAGTAAGGTATTATCATCAGTAATACCATGCAACCCCTAGCTAGATCTTAAGACAGAGCGGGTATGTGATGTTGATTAGGATTCACGATGTGTGAGTGGAAAACTGCCCGGCCCATTGGGGTCCAAGGGTAGTGTCAAAGCCTAAATGGTTGTCAGCTTATTTGATGTGTTCCTCGGGGTTGATTTGGTGTGTTCCTTGGGGTTTATTCAGGAAGGAGTGAATATCTTCAACAACAGCTTGGATTCACTCTCAGGAAGTTGGCGGGTGACTACTTGCGGGAAGCAGCTGACTGGAGCTCTGGTGGGAGGACTGGCCTGACAAAAGCTTCTCAACAAAGTGAGAAGGCTATGATGTGTGATGAATTGTTGTGGTTCTCAACACAGTTGATTTTCAAATTTTAGAACAGAGGAACCCCTGCAACTGTGCAGAGCGGGGACAAGCCGGCAGGGGGGGCGGCGCTCGGGAACTTGGTGGGCAGTTAGGTGAAGCTGTCAGCCTTGTGTCCAGGCGGTGGTGAAAATTAACCACATTAGCAGATGCAGATCATAGAATCACAGAATGCTTAAGGTTGGAAGGGACCTCTAGAGATCATCTAGTCCAACCCCCCTGCACACGCAGGGTCACCTACAGCGTGTGGCTCAGGACTGCGTCCAAGCGGGTTTGGAAGATCTCCAGAGAAGGAGACTCCACAACCTCCCTGGGCAGCCTCTTCCAGTGCTCTGTCACCCTCACTGTTAAGAAATTTTTCCTTGAATTCCTGTGGTGTTTCTTTTCTGTGTTTCACACTTTCGGTGTTTCAGTTTGTGGCCGTTTCCTCTAGTCCTATCAGTGGCCACCACTGAGAAGACGCTGGCCCCATCCTCCTCACTGCCTCCCTTGAGGTGCTTATAGACACTGATGAGGTCTCCTCTCAGCCTTCTCTTCTCCAGGCTGAACAGGCCAGATAACAGGCAGTAGCTATTCCCAGCTCTGTGGCTCTTGTGAAGCAGCATCCCCTGTGTCCTGTTTTGGTCCCCCCAGAGCAAGGAGAGGACTGAAGAAGTGGAGTTGGTCCAAGAGGGTTGCTAACACAGTCCAAAGGCTGCAGCTCACAACATGCAAGGAGGAGATCTGGGCTTGTGCAACCTAGGGGAGACTCACGAGGGGACCTAATTGATTTCTCCAAGGACCCAGCGGTGGTTTGAAGAGAGAACAGAGCCAGGCCCTTCCCAGAGGTACACAGCAAAAAGCCAACTGGCTCTGAACAGAGGTCACAGGAAGGGAGCTAACAAATAGATACAAGCAAGTGTTTATCATGGGGAGGTCAAAGACAAGAACAGGAGCCCAGCAAGCCTGTGGACTTTCCATCCTTGCACATACTCCACATTTCACTAGAAAAGACTCTGAGCAACCTGGTCCTTCTTAGAATTCAGCCCAATTTAAGCAGTGGCTCAAATGACTTCCAGGGAGTCCTGCCAGCATAAATCGTTCTGTGATTCAGTCTAGACATAAACTAAATTTTGTGAAATTCTTCAGCTTATTTGAGTGAGACTGTATGAGCATAGGTGACAAGTTTTGAAAGCATCAGAAATTAAAGAATATTTCTGTTACTTTCACTCCTTATTTATCCTTTGTCTGTTTCTTTCACACACAGCACGTGTGAAATGCTGTCTTCTATGCTGTCCTCTTGCCTCAGGGGCATTAATTCAGATCTCTTCTTTACTACACTACTTGCTTTTGAAAAACAAATTGTTATTATTTTTGAGATCTCAACTCTTCTTTGGTAAAGCTGGGTTTTTGCCAAATTCAAGAATCATATCATAAAAATCCATTTTAATTTCCTCTTCTCTTGCTAAAAATATTGTGGTCAGGAGCTAATGACCAGGTGAACCACTGTCTGGTCTCTTGAAGGATGTTTGCTGGGTAGTTTTTCTGGCATTTTATCTTGGAAGAGCACAGAGTGACCTGTTTATGTGTGTGCTGAAGTACATGTGCAGCAGTCCATGCTCTAGATCAGTCAGCCTGCCACAGAGGATGGTTTTTTTCCAGTGTGGTAGAGCACTTCTTTCAGGTTTTTCTTTGTTTGCAGAAGATATCCTTCACATGAAATTATAGCACACTCACTATAAACATTCTTTTTAATAAATGGAAAAAGGAATTTAGTTATGGAAAAAAATGATATACAGTGTGCTTATCCTTAACATAGGAATACACTCAGCTCATCTTCTGAAGTAGCTCTACCTTTTAGAGAAACAAAACTGATTGTATAGTTAATAAGGACAGTTAACAAATATTGTAGATGCTGTAACCTTTCCCTGCCTGATAGCTTTTAACACTTATTGCCTAAAAGACAGTGCCGTTTTGCTCTTTCTTCCCACAGTTATAAGCACCTCCTCATTAAACTGTGCTTCTTCAGAATTCTGACCATCTGCTAATCCTAGTTAAAAACCAAAGGTTGAATTATCATCCACCTATCAGCCTGCCCCTAACTGGGCTGGTTTCAGTGCAGTTTCTAAACTCCCTCTCTAATCGTTTTTTCCTGCAGAATTTTAACTGTTTCAGCTTAACATAAACTCAGGAAGAGACAGCACAGGCTAACAGAAATGTGTTTTTTTTTTTTTTTTTTTTTTTTTTTCTGCAGGTGATTACATGACTATCCTGAATGACAAAGCTTGAAAGTCATCAATAGTTACTTCTAAAGTCAATGTGATGTTGTTCCTATTTTTTCACTACTACTTCCTCTTTTGCATCACTTCTGTGATTCTTATGCTTCTCTGTAAGCCACCCTCTTTGAAAATTGCTACAACTGATTGGGCTGAATGATTTTTCACTAGGATGATAAAGACTCAGTGTATTACCATTCTACTATCGCATCCGTTCATAAGATGCCGTGTGTTACATCAGAGTCCCTGCAAAGAGATGGAATTAAATGAGCTGAGCTTTGTCTTCTCTGATAACTTACATACAATATAACTAAGCAGAGATGCATCTGTAGCTGTCTTTCTCCCATCATTCTTGTTGCAAATTAGATCTACAGGTCCAAATGGCACAGGCCATCCTTGTATGGCAACTGCTCACGCAATAGGACAAGGACAAAACCAACTTTGTTTCATTTTCTACAAAAAGTGAGAGATCAGAATCATAATCCGGAACCAGCTCATAATGCATGTGAAAAGAAGAAAAGCAGTGACAGACATAGAATTCAAACCTGTTTCAGAAAGAATTTGTTGACCTTCTCTCAATCGCTCTTACTTGTTCTCTTCATTTGTCTTTCTTTTTCACCACTGTCAGAAAGAAACAGATTTTTTTTTTAAATCTATTTTTGATGACAGCTTCTTGGAGGGCTACTCATTTGTTTGTTTATTCCCCACCTCTTTTACAGTCTTCCTTTAGGTTTCCATGTCTCAGTTACCCATGGCTTTCGTCCATGTATGGCAATTCTAGTATCGATACAAAGCACAGAATTGTTCTCAGTGAAACTTTCTAATCCCTTGCCCTGAGGTGCTGGGAGTGTCTGCTGCTTTTGTGGAGGAAGTTAAAACTTTGTGGTTGGTTTGTGGTTGATATCATGTTTACCTAGGTATGCTCCATGGGCATGAAAAGTCTCTGCATTTGCATTGTTATTTGTTCTTCTCATAATTTATCCCTGTTGGAACAGCTGGCTCCAGAGGAGGCTTAAAAAAAGCCTCGTTGTGCCAGAGCCTGGGTCATCTGCAGGTCTCACACTCCAAATATATATATATATATATATATATATAGCCAAAATATTTATAAACCTTAAAAGTTCACTTTAAAAGTATTCTTTAAGGCTTCAAAGAAATGAAAGAATCAGAACTTCGTTATCTGCTTGGTTGCAGTTGTTCTGAAAGTTAAACTTGACTATCTAAATGAAATCAAGAATTTATGGTTTTAAAGCTTTGAGAGAAATTCCTACAACTTGTGGATTGAAAAGAGAGCATTGCCAGTGAAGTCCAGAAAAGATAGTAACACTTGTGCAGTCAAGTTGGATGATATAGTTCATATTGTCTTTTCTCTCTCTCTTTTTTTTAATGCATTGTAATGTTGAACTGAGGTTTTTCCTTGTCAGATTTTTCATGAGCTCAGTATTTGTAGATTCAAAAGAAACTGGGTTCTGTTTAGGTACCTCTTCTTTCATTGCAGTTTGGTTCCTTCTGCGGTTTCAGGTCACATGTGATAGCCTGTTTCTTCAAATCGCTTGTCTGAAAGTGAGATAAGCCAGGGCACAGCATAGCTGTGGCATCAGTGTCAGAGCAGAGACTCGATTAACGGTATTGTAACTAGCAGCTGGTATGTTACTAACGGAGAGATATGTTCCAAAATATGTAATGAGGCCAGTTTTTATAACCTCCACAAGAAAAAAACATGTTTCTTTTCCAGTTCATCAAGAAAATGGAGTGGTTATAATTGGCAAAAGCTTTACCAAAGTACTCTTTGCTCACTTAAATACAAAAATGCATATGTCTAAGCCAAGATTAAATCTATGTTTGGCTTTTTTTTTATTGGTGGTGGTGATGATAGACAAGAAAAACAACTATCAGTTATCACTTACTGTGTTTTTTGAATAGAAAGAATGTTAATTTATTGCTATTTCAACTCTTGTGTTCATAGTAATTTCGGTTGTATGATCCATTTACAGGTTTTTAATGCAAAGACAGCAGAGCTCTTGAGTCACCATCAAGTTGAGATTCAACAGAAATTCCCCAGGGAAGGGTATGAATTCTCTGCTTTTGTTTGTTTTGTACATTTAAGTAGAACTTTCTTAATTTCATGTATGATTGATTAAAATTGAATTTGCTGAGTAATCAAGAACATGATATTGCTATAAAAGATTGTGTAGTAGGAAAGATGGCATAATAAGTATATTGATAAGTATAGTATAAGTGTAGTATAAGTAAGTATAAGATGGTATAGTAAGTATATTGATATCCAGTACATGCTCTTAAGCCAGACAAACTAAAACTACTTAGATTTAAGTCTCTGACTAATCATTAACCTGTCCTTTGCCAGTCTTGTTTAAAGTGGAGAAGTGGTCATCCCTACAGTTTAATCATATTCTTTTGCTTTGAAATTTGCTTAGTTTGCTTTTGTGTGTGTGTGTTGCAATTGACCTAGCATTTACCTGTGAAGCCCTCTGTATGGAAACAAAGCAAAACAAAATTCTCTATTTTCTACAGACATTTTTGCTGTGAGAATAGAGCTTAATCTTTAAAATGATTTTGGAATTCATCATACTTTTTCTAGATATGTAAAACACTGTAATTATGATTGCATCAAATATTCAGCTGGTTCTCATTCAGACTTGGAAACCTACCTTCCTTTGTCTTAAATGTATCTTCTGTTTGTTGTTGTTGTTGTTTTAATCTGTTAACTGGTGTTTACTCTTTGTTCAAGATGGGTAGAACAAGACCCAAAGGAAATCTTAAAATCAGTCCATGAATGTGTAGAAAAGACCTGTGAGAAACTGCAACAACTGAACATTGATATCACTAACATAAAAGGTATTTCTAGTACTTAAAGGTAGCTGAGGACTTTTAACGTAGTTAATGGCTGAGCAAAGCAGATTCCCTGCTTTTAAGAAGTCAGTGCATAGAAAGGTGGCAGCATACTGTGCCTTCAGAAAAAAATGTTAGCTCTTACAGCCTGGCAGCAATAAATAGAAGTCATCCATGCATTTTAGCAATGCAAAATCTACAAAGTAAACTTCCCTAATCTTGCAAAGTAAGAGGCTAGTGATTAGTGGAAAAAATGCTGTCATTTGAAAGAGGACCTATTGGCAAAAACTAATTTCGCTGTCAGTGTTGTTGCCATGTCATTTTGTGGCAAAAGGAGAGAGAGAGAGATGCAAAGCACATGAGTTAAACAGCACCAGATTAAAGATGTGGTTTCAAAAGTAGTATTTCTAGACTATAACATGAAAAAGTTGGAAGCATTTTATTTCCCATTTACTTTCCTCTTCTCCTTACCTGTTCCTCCCTCCTCTCCACCCCACCCTACCCTCCTCGCCCCTCAAAAGGGGAAAACAAACCTTCTGAAAAGGATCCTTCTTTCTCTTTTGTCCTGAAGCCATTGGAGTCAGCAATCAGAGAGAAACGACAGTGGTTTGGGACAAGACAACGGGCGAACCTCTTTATAATGCCATTGGTAACTACTGTACTTTCTGAACATGAAATATTGTATAGTGAGTGTGTTGTAGAAAAATGCTTTCCTGATTCTGTGCAGGTTTCCTACTAACTGCCATAGTTTTGGTGATCTTTCTCCTAAGCTCTGAGTTTGTATAAGCAGGTGCAATTAGGGCCTATTTGTTACAGTTATTACTGAATGGATTAATAAATCGCTTTATAGACTTTTAACAAAAAGGCAAGGCCTTGAGGGGTTTTGTGCATCATTAGCATGCAGTGAAGCTCTGACTTATGCCAAATCGCTTCCTTTTAAATGAAGGAGCTTACCAAATTCTCAGGATTCTTTTAATTTAACGTAAATGGAAAACAAAAAAACAACCAACCAACAAAGCATTTTAAGTAAATGTAATGAATACTTAGATTAGGATTCATTAATATTTAGACTTGGATTCATTAATACTTGGGTTTGCATTTTTAATTTACTGTGGCTTTTTCATATTTTATCAGCCGAGAAGTGGTAATTGTCTGGGTTTGCACTCTTAACCCCATGGCAAATACTAGATAATTTTAGTGTAGTATCATTAAAAGAGCGGGACTCTTCCTGCTCAAATCTATGTTATTTACTACTTTATTTTATGCCAAGCTGTGCCTTGATAACTCTGTTATAAGTGCTTTAGTTCGAAGTTTTCATAGTAATAGTAAATAATCAACCTGGTATTTGTTTTAACCTTCTAATTTTGACATTCATCTGCTATAAACTAAAAGGTATAGTTAGTCATTTGTTTACACTCTGGTAGGAAGAAAACATACAACCTATTATGTGGAAATCCTGTTTTGATTTATGAAATAATTTGTTTTTCCTAAATAGAATGAGGCCTGACCATTTTTAATTTTTACAACAGTCCATTAAGTTTGCAAGGGCAATACTTAATACTTCTACCATTCTTTCAGCTATTTAAAAGTGAAAAATAAAGACAGGAGTCTACTAATAAGAACTCCAGTTTTGTAGGAGAAGCTCGTAAATGTCACTGTTCATGTACTAAAGGATTTGATTAATTAATTTTATTGGGGCTTTTAGTGTGGCTTGACCTGAGGACACAGTCAACAGTTGAACGCCTTCTTAAAAGAATCCCAGGAAAAAATAAATCCTTTTTTAAGGTAACACATATTTCAGAATATTTAATCAGTAGCTGAATATTTACTGCTGCAGTATATAATGGTTTTATGAGATGTGTGCTTAAAATTCCATGTAACAAAGTGACATGGTTGTAACTTTCAATCCCTTCTTAGTTTGTCATATAATAATAAATGTGTATAGTACAATACACAAATTTAAGACTGCATTTTTTATATTCCTTGATATAAGTTGATCACTCTTCCTATGTAGCTCACTAGAGAAATTAAAAGGGTAATTGTCAGCGAGACTTAATTATGTGGTTCCTGTTCAATGATGACATCACTCCAAAAAATTAGGAGCAAGTACAAAAATTCTGATCTAAAAATCTATTCATATATGATTTCTTTTCTCATTATATATCTGTTTTCAAGTTAATTGAAATCAATTTGCAAATAGGGAAATATCTTATAAAAAGTAAATATACACATAGACATATCTCTATTTGGAAGATAAATGCTTGCAAAATGGTGTCATAATTCTTTGCTTGATGAGCATAGGCAGGAAATGGTTGTCAAAAAGCATATAAAGCTATTTGTCTTTTAAGTAGAAGTAGAATACAAATTCCATGCTTCCTGTGTTGTGTTGCTCTTTTTTTTCGTCATTGTTTGCTGCCTAGTCATATGGAGTTATCTTAGATAAGATAAGACTTCTGTAAACAACCGTTTCCACGTAAATGGTCTTTGACCTGTGTTTAAATCAGCTTTGATCTTTGGCCATTGGTGTACTAATGCTTTGTTTTGATTTCAGGCTTACATATTGTGTGCCTTTTGCTTATTTAGAAAACAAGATTGTGTTATTTCTGTGAGCTTTCTCACTTTTTTTGCCCCCACTATTTTCACATATAACTGTAATAATCACTTACATGGTCTTCACTCTTCTATTTTTTTTAATTTTATAGTTTAGAACTGGTCTTCCGCTTAGCACTTATTTTAGTGCGGTGAAACTTCGATGGCTTTTGGATAACGTGGAAGAGATTAAGCAAGCAGTTGATGATGGGAGAGCTATGTTTGGGACTATTGATTCCTGGCTTATATGGGTCTGTATTTATGAGTTTATTCCCCCTTTTTTTCTTTTTTTTATGGATTACCATTGACCGTATCATATTCACATTCCTAGCAAAGCATTTTCTGGTGGAGACAGGCAAAATCAAAATTTGTGCATTTACCTGCTGCTTTTAGCATATTATTCCATAATCTTCTGAACAATTTTAGTTCAGACACAATTTCAGGTTTCTGAACAATTTAGTTTTCTTCATTTAAAAAAGGTGGTTTTTGTCTTTAGTTTTACAAGAGCATTTACTAAATAAGGCCATTTTTTAGCAAAGCTTATAGGCAGAACAATACAGTTCTAGTAAAAGCACTGTAACTGTAGTGATGCCCACTAATCATGCAGCCTCTCCAGTACAAACTTTTGAAATTATATGATTTTCTTTTTGTAGGTGTTTATATGTTATTTCCATTTATAGGTTGCAGTAAAATTCTGTTGATGCTTTTGGAAAACCTTGGGCTTTAGAAAGGTATATTAGCCACCTGTGCAATGTAAGAATCCAGGCATTAGTACTGTATCCTTGTTACGTCTCTTGTGTTTGTTCCATTATATTAGGGCAACGAAGCTGGTGAAGGGGCTGGAGCACAGACCTTACAAGGAGCAGCTGAAGGAGCTGGGCTTGCTTAGTCTGGAGAAGAGGAGGCTCAGGGGAGACCTTATTGCTCTCTACAGCTACCTGAAAGGAGGCTGTAGTGAGGTGGGGGTCAATCTCTTCTCCAGAATTGCTACCCATAGGACAAGAGGAAAAGGCCTCAAGTTGTGCTAGGGGAAGTTCAGGTTAGACATTAGGAAGAATTTCTCCACAGAAAGAGTGGTGAAGCTTTGGAACAGGCTGCCCAGGGAAGTGATGGAGTCACCATCCCTGGCAGTGTGCAAGAAACATGTGGATAAGGTGCTTAGGGCCATGGTTTAGCAGGCGTGGTGCTGAAGGGGTTATGGTTGGACTCGATGGTCTTGAAAGTCTTTTCCAACCATAATGATTCTGTGATTAGGTCTGTCTCTTTAGTTGTTGCGAAACCTGGAGAGTTTAAAACTAAGTTTAGAGCTTTGTAAATTTAGAACCTTTTGAAACTTTGTGCGTGTAAACTTGTAACTTTACCTGGCTCATACTGCTGATATGCTTATTCAGAGTTTGACAGGTGGGAAGAATGGAGGTGTTCACTGCACAGACGTAACCAATGCCAGTAGAACAATGCTCTTCAACATTCATTCCTTGGATTGGGATCCTGAACTCTGCCAGTAAGCTCAGGTTTTCATTAATAGATTTAATAAGTAAAATTTTTAAGGAACAATAGTAAGAATGTCATCTAGACTAAGATCAGCAATTATTATTTACTGTTACCATTAATAATTAAGGTTTGTTGTTGTCTCCAAATGCTCAGATTACCGCTGTCAAATGTATTAAAGAGAGCAGAGCCTTTTTTTCTTTTTTCTTTTTCTTTTTTTTTTTCTGTCCTTTTGTGGTTGGAAGGCTGGTTCACGGAAATGATAACAACCTTAGTAACAGGAAATAAAATGATCATTTTTTCTTTATTTAACAGACAAATTTGTAAGACAGTTACTACAACAGTGTCTATAGAGTTTTAAGTTTAGATTTACCAATAAAAATATTATAAAGATATTGTTGTAAGAGGACTGACTTCCCACAAAGAGCTGGAAAGAAGAGTTTCTTCAAAATACTCAAATATATACTATTTGACTTAATAATTCAGTATCGTGTACTGTAAAAAGTGGAAAAACAGGCAGTCATAGATAAAACCCTAGAAATCAAGGTTACCATTGTAGGTAGTTTTTATATTTTAGCTTAACCTATTTAAGAAAAATAAAATGCAAACTGCTTTCTGATTTAGCAGTAATTGTATGCATAACCTATTTTGCATTGTGTTCAGGTTCTTTGATATTCCTATGGAAATACTTCCAAAAGTACGAAGTTCTTCTGAGATTTATGGCCTGATGGTATGTTTTTTTTATATTTATTTGTGCAAGAAGTTAATATTGTAAAGATAAAACTATATCAATATCAACTAGCAGAATTAGCATAAATTAGCATAAAAACTAATGCCTTTTTCTAGACCAGTATTGCTTGATTCATAATTACTGTGTCGTTATCTATTGCTGTGCAATACTCCAGAAGGTGAAAATTTGCTGTTTTCTATTTTAGGCATCAAATAGGCAAAACAAGTTGAGAGAGATTCTGATAAGGCTTAAAAATATGTATTTTTATTGTCAAATAGTTGCTGATTTTGAAACTATCAGGCAGAATGTAGAAGTCATACTACAGTTTAATCAGTAGCTCAAAAGTAGTTAGATTTCTTTAAGTAGGGCACAGCCTTTATGCTTCTTGTACAACTGAAATTTTCATAGTGGTGATGAAAATTGCTATGGAAGTCTTCACTGCCTGAGAAAGCTGGGCAAGATGTGCAGTGTCTCATTTCCACGTAACTGAAGGCAAGATTTAGCTTACATGGGCTGTGAAATCAAAAGTGACACCTTTGATTGCCTTCTTTTTGAAAAAATAAATCCCCCTTGCAGTGTATATTTATATAGCAAGTCACTTTAAAATCTTCTAGAGCACTGTGATGTTTTCTTAATCACACTGCTTTCCATGCAGCTACGAATATTACTTAAATGTGAATTGTTGTCATGGGATTGAGGTCTCAGTTTTACTTTAGAGCATCAGCTCTTGTGATGCTGTGGTACGTAACATATTCTTTGAAATAGAATATGCTGGATATTGAGATTTAATGAAGCAGAAATTCTTTTTGTCCTCCTATTTTGTCATCTTGCATACTTGAAAAGTACATGCAAATGTTTTGTAGTTAAGAAAAATTATGAGACTTTTAAGTGCAATGTAATTCTTGCATGAACTTGAAGTATTTTTACTAGTCTGTTAATGAAGCTGCCTGTAGGAATCATAGTTGACTTCTAGTAATGTGAAGAGTTGGATTAGGAAGAATTGTGTTATGCTGAGCAAATGAGGCAAATGCAAAATGAAGCTACATGGCAATTGAAACAAAATAGCTGCTTACTGTAAATTTGGTAAATTTGAACTTTTATTTCTCTTCCCTTTTCCACCCACCTATTCTTTTTTTTTCTTTTCTTTTTTTTTTTTTTTTTTTTTTTTTTTTTGCTGACTGTAGAAAATCTGTCCTAGCCTGGTGAGTAGAGGCTTTCATGAGGCAGACCTCCCATATCTCACTCATTCTGTTCAAATATTGTGCATTTCCACTGATGAGAGGATAAGTAACAATAAATTTAGCAAGTATATCCAAATGTGAGATGTTACAATCAGAGTTCATCTCAGGGATATTTCTTAACTGTAATCTTTATTTATATATTTGCTTTAATTTGCAGGCTGTTGAATGTTTCCTCTTACAATGAAGTCACAAATACAGCTACTGGTTAATAAATGTTGGTTGTCTGGTTCTATGAATATATTTTTTAATGCATTTATAAACTCAGTTGCCTTAAATACAATTAATTAAAATTAGAATTAAAAAAAAAACCTAAGTTTCTTACTGGAAATGCACATGCATGCCTTCACTGAAAATGCATTGTCATAGTTCCACAGAGAAACAAATTACAGAAAGAGGTAAAGATTGACAGGGTATAGATTTCTTACGATACCTACTGCAAGAACGTAATTTAAAAAGCATGTCTTCTTAGTATTTGAAAGATATTCTATATGGGACTTAATATGCTGTGTTTTAAAATTAGGCCTCTTATTAAAATAATTTTTTCTAGTCACTTTACCATTTTTCACTTTCGTATTTTAAGCTTGCCACAGACTGCATGCTATTCTAAGCCTATCTTTCTGTACCGTATGGTTTTAACAAAATCTATTTCAAGATCTACCAGGTGATATCAAGCATACCCATAAATTTTTCCTGCTGTTTAGTTTTTAGTATTTTAGGCATGAGCTGCTGCATTAAGCTGAAGTCTGATGTACACCTGAACTGAACAATGTTGCTGAAGTGACCCTTCTTTGCTTCCCTATAGACATTAAAGCCACCTATTTGCCCCTTTTTTTTTTTTTTATTCCTTTTAACTTTAAGGGAGTTATTTCCTTTTTACATTATTTGCTTCAATGCATTTCTCTTTAAAATGATATTTAAAAAAAAATCTGGACTTCTACCTACCCTGAGTCCTAACTAAAAGGTAGTTAGTGCAGAATAGTTAGTCCTTGCTATGTTCAGGTAGGAATTAATGCTTTTGATAGCTTATCTTAAAAGGATTGACCTAAAGATTCACCTTCTGACTTCCCCTGGATACTTGTTTCTGTGTTTTTTTTTTTTTTTTTTTTTTTTTTTTTTTTTTTTTTTTTTTTTTTTTTTTTTTTTTTTTCTGCCTCCTTTGTGCTAAATTCTTAGAAAAACAAATGCTGCTACCAGAAGTGTTTTTCCCCATGATAATGTCTCTCTGTATATCTTGTGACCCCTGCCCACTTTTCCTTAGAGATTTTTATCAGCAGTGAAAGAGATTTTGTCAGCAAAGGTGATTGTAAAAATCACCTTTTTGAGATTAATCTATAGACCGGAAGAATAATGTTTCGAGGTCCTGCCTCGTGTACTCCCACCATGATTCTGCCACCTCAAAAGTGATTGTAGAAAAAAATTTAAATTGGATCTGCAACTCCAGTGAAAATCTTTTGTGGTCTGTCACGTTTTTTTTTAAAAAAAAAAAAAAAAAAGGTGGAAAAATCCTTGTTTTGGAGGCTATTTAACTAATTTAGTTGTGTTTATAAGATAAATTTTGGTCTGGCATTTCAGTAGGATAGCCAGTGCACAAGTGTTTTCACATGTATATTTAAAATGTGATCAAAGCACATGATTTTGTTCCTATGTTGATAGGAACGGGATTAAAGAATAGGCCTCTTGGGAATGTTCCAGAGGTCTGGATATTTTTAAAGATTATGAATATTGTTAGAGGTAAGCAGGTTACATTCATTGGTCTGTGCCATTTTCATACATGACTGTCATCACAGTGCTGATACTATGGTGTTGCAGAGCTTGTAAATGTTTCTGTTGACACTATATCTATTTTTACCTATTAGACCTTTCTTCCTGTAGGTTTTGAATTCTTTGGCTGTGGTATTGAAACCTGTAATTTGACTTGCAATATGCAAGCGCTTCTATTGTAAACATACTTTAAAAGCAACTTTTCAAACACTAGAGACACTGCTTTTACATGACTGTCCATTCCTGCATGATGTAGGGCCTTGTTTCATCTGTTTGTGTCTACATTTTAGATACATATTTTCCTTTCAAATACAAGTGTAGATTATTTCTCATTACAAATTGAAATGCTGGAACTCTAATTCTCTCCTTTTCTCTCTCTCTCTCTCTCTCTCTCTTTTTTTTTTTTTTTTTCTTTTTTTTTGTGAAATCAGAAGTCAGGAGCCTTGACAGGTGTACCAATTTCTGGGGTGAGTTCTGCTTCAACTCAAATCCTGGCATGAGAACCTGATACTGCATGAATGTGTCTTCATTGGAAAAACACCTTTAACATGGATGAATCGTGCTGCAAATTAAGTTGATGATTATAAATATATATATCTATATATCCGAGATATGTAGATATATACTTTTTTTTTTTTTTTAATAAGATAAGCTAATAATAAAGAACCTGCTCAGTTACTAAAATAAGGCCTGGATTTAAATGTGTACTTGACAACTTTAATGTCAAGTACACATGTGTTTGTACTTTATGTGTTTGTATAGCTCTGTTGGAAACTTAGAGTTTCCAAGTAACATCAAAACATCAAAATGGAATCAAGCCATATTGCATATATTAAAATGAGCTGAGGATATACATTATCCAGAAATGTTGGACAGATTCTCAGCTATTTCAAATATTATATACATCCATATAGTGAATTTTGGCTTCTTTAAATTGTTCACCATGACTAGCATCACTCATTTTCACTTGCAGTTCTTACAGAGAGGACAGCAGTATGCAAATGTCGTCTCTGTAGATTTCTCCCTCAATTTAAATTACAGGAGTGCTGCTAATAGGTTACAGTTAGAATTAAATATATCTGCTCCTGTTACTTGTTCACGCTTGTGATTCATGCACACACATTTGCTAAAGGAATCCCTCTCTTTTCAGTGTTTGGGTGACCAGTCTGCTGCCCTTGTTGGACAAATGTGTTTTCAAGATGGGCAGGCAAAAAATACGTAAGTTATTACAGAAGTTCTGCGATAAACAGTAGGTCAGTCACTGCTCTGTTTTGAATTAACTGTGTTCTCTTTCAGTCTAACTGCAAAACATGTTTGTAGTTACCACATAACTGTAGCTCTACCTTTGGACTGTGTAGGCCTACAAAGTAAACATGTCCTGACTTTCATGTAAAATACTGAAGATTTTAAATTGTAAGGTACATTTTGGAACAAAGTGTTTGTGAGGAATCATTTCTATGTGACAATTTTTTTTATTTCTTTTATTTTATTTCTTTATATTATATATCTTTATTTATCTTTATTTATATTATATATTTATATTATATATCTTTATTTCTTTATTTTATTTTATTTCTTTTATTTTTTATTTCTTTTATTTTATTTCTTTTAAAATTCTCCAAGACACAGACTAAAGCAGTTGCTAATATTTAACATCCGTGACCTAAAGCTATCTGTGTGGAGGAGAGTATGTAAGTTAGATTGCATAGATACAATTGACAAGAAACATAAAGCATTGCTACACTGGAAGGATTCATTTACGTTCCAGTGCTTTAGTTTGGGTTCTATGTCTTGCTTAATGTGAAGACTTGTTAATCTGCTTTTTTTTTTTTTTTTTTTTTTTTTTTTTTTTTTTTTTTCTTCTTCTTGCTGGTACTGGGCAGTAATTTTTGCTTTTCAGTTTGAAAACTTTTTTTTTTTTTCTTTTTTTTTTCTTTTTCCTAATTCTCAACCTCTTAGTGTCCCTTGTTTAAAACAGCTATCAGTTAAATCAGGCAACTAGAATAATCAAACATGTATTTGAGGAAGAGCTCTCTGTTTAAATGACTCACTGTTCCATTTACAATTGTGTGTTTAACTGAGCGTGTAGGTAAACACGGTATTGGACTTTCACAGATTTAATTACACATTAATCTTTGCTTGTTGCTAATTAACTTTCACTTTAGCTTTTACATTTGTAAACAAATTTAATAGTTAGTGGCCTTGCATTTTAATAATGAATATTGTGAGAAAGTATATTTATAACACATAAGAGATCTTTGGAAAAATATCCAGCTAAACTAAAAAGTAATAGTTGAATGTCAGATTTTTTTTTTTTTTAATTATGTGTAATACACTGTTACCTTTTATTCTCTGCAAATATACCTGAGAATTTTCCCAATAATATTTTAAGCTACTGCTTTTCAGGGCCTTAATAATAGTAAGAAACAATTATTCAGAATAAGTTACAGTGGATCATGAGTATTTTTATATGTATTTTTATATTCCTCTTGATAAATTGTGTCCACACACATTGCATGTGCATGTATGCATGCATACATATGATATGGTCCTTCAAATAAGAAAAATGGGATTTTTAGAAAGATTTGATCAGTATATATCTATTAAAAAAAAGTAATTTACTTGTGACAGGAACAAAGATTCTTAAACTTTCTCTTTTAAAAGTTTGAATTTAATTTTGTGCAGATCTTATTTTATAAAGTAACTTTTCTAATCAGCTTAAATTGAAGTAAACATTGCCACCAAAGAGGAGTTCCCTCTTAGTTTTCAGCCCTAATGTTCCTTGATCCAATGACTGGACAAGAAATTGTCAGCCAGGAAGAGAAGACTGGGATTAGATCTTTCAGCTGTAGCCTGCATTTGGGTCAACTTTGAGAAAGGTTTTATGTCAAATAGTAGTGTGTGGCATCCAAGTGGAAAAAAGTGGTGTCCTGATCCTCTGCAGTAGAGTCATGGATGCCCAAACTGCAGGAATTGGTTATCCTTTAAGCACACTGTTTTGAACTTTCCTTTTCTTTGAATCTAGGTATGGAACGGGATGTTTCTTACTGTGCAATACAGGGCAGAAGGTCAGTTTTTTGTTCTTGTTTTCAGTTGTTCACTTGTTTTTTAATGATTTTAAGTATGAATACTATTGTAAATCAGACTTTCTTAAATTTATTAACATCAACTATATTGCTACAGGAAAACTGCACATATTAATCCGAAATAATGGAAAGTAGTAATTTGTTCAAGCTGTTGAAGACTCAATTTCATAGTTTCTAAAATGAACTTTCCATAGCAAGTTTCTCATTCTTTCCTTCCGTATGTTTCTTAACCTCACACAAGAAGTGCTGAGTGTTCTGTTAGTTACCTATATGCTTTTCTCTTTGACTTGGTTACCTTGTTTCTGCTCCCCCGCCCCCCTTTTTTTTTTCATTTGTTTCCTGTAGTAGGATAGTAGGAGTAGTAAATAATGGAAAGCTTAGGCTTCCTTCTTATTCATATTTCCTTTTAAAGAACCCCCATTCTTTGCTTTTAAGAATCTGGAAAGAACTGCGACCACTTTTTGGCCACATCTATGGAAACAGGAATTAGCTGAGGAGTCTGTCTTAGGTGCTTGCTTTAGTGATAGTCACTTATTGGTGATGGTCACTTATTTTGTTGAAACTCTTAATACTTTTGTCTCTTGTTCATTATATTTTAAATATATTTATTTCTATATATTCTGCCTCTGCTCATGCCTTACCTTTTCTTTCCCTTTTAGTCTGTGTTTTCTGAGCACGGTCTTCTAACCACAATAGCTTACAAACTGGGCAGAGACAAACCTGTTTGTTACGCACTAGAAGTAAGTATGGTAATTTCTTCCTTTTTATAGTGATAAAAATTGTCTTACTACATACATGTTATTAATGATGCATATTCTTTACTACTGTTTTCTAGTATCTTTTGATTATCTGTAGAGAAAATTTTCAGGTATCTGGAAACTTAAGCAGATTGGTATTAGAGCTTGAGTGCTTCAAGGGTTATATGTAGTTTTGATTACCCTATCTCTATCTCCCATCTAAATCTTTTGATTAAATATATTTCTACATTGCATCATTTATATTTGCAGACTATTATAGCTATTTTTTTCTGTTACACAGTATTTCAAATCTCACACATAATTGCATGCTAAGATTGTGTTAAAAAAGAGGGAAAAAGTGCTGTTATCTCTCTTTCATGATAAAAGTTGTGATGATTAGATTTTTTTTTTTTTTTTAGTTCAGTCGAATGGATTTCATTTCTAACTTTGTAAAAACTGAATCAAATTTCTGAGACAAGAAGCATCTAATAACTGAGCTCTTTTGATGTGCTGAAACATAGGTTCTTACTTACAGAATCTAGTTCCTCAGTTCCCCCCACAACTCAGAGGACATCTGCAAATAATTGGATTTTCACTCCTTAAACTTCAGGTTTAATGAGTTTAAAGCTCTAATTTTGAATCACAGATCAGCTTAGCAGCTGTTTTGCAGCAAAACTTCACTGGGATTTGTGGAATAAGTACTTTTTCTCCTAGCTTGCTTAGTGCATTTGGTCTATTAGTCACTCTCAAAACACACTTAACTGAACTGTCTGCTGCTCTTGAGCTTTTTAAATGAGCCCATTTTTCCATGTCAGCCAGACAATAATTGGTGGATTACAGACTATTGTGCAATGTGAAAAGCTCTGTTCATTTCCTTTTATTTCCTCAAGGAAAGTGGAACTCCCATTTGCCACATTCCGATCAACTTTTGGAGTTTTTTTATTGCTATTTTTTGTTATTGTTGTTGAATCTATGTTCTTGAAGTGAGAAGTAGAACTATCTTGAGAATGATCCGAACTTCAGTGTGCTCAGGCATGCACACGTTCTGTTTCTTCCTCATCTCCAAGTCCTTCCTTACGTTGTCTGAAGAAATGGCTTCAGTAAAAGGTATCCTAAACTCCTTTCTCCTGCATCCAGCCTAAAATGGTCCACAGTCTGGTGGTTGAGACACTTGTGACAGAAATGGATTCAGCTTTTTCTTTTCATCAAACCCCTATCTCATAACTGTAATAACTAAGTGGTTAGCAAACACTCTTGCCTTCTCGTAGTGATGGCTTTGAATGAAAATACAGTTCCACTTCTGTTTTCATTGAAGCTTGGCCTGTCTTGTTGCGGAGACCGTTTGGACTCTGGTGTGAGATGGGAGCCGTGCCGTTCATCTCATCGTGAGACGGGGGCCATCAGAGCTATTTGCCAAGACAACATGAGAATTTTGCTGGCCTTTTTGGCCAATGCCTAATTTTTCTTTTTCTTTCTAGGCATTTGTGGTTAGACTGTAGCATTTGAAGAAATCAACCACATAATGAGCCTCTGTTTTTTTTTTTGTTTGTTTGTTTTTTAAATCAAAGCATGAAAGTTTTAATTTGGCAGAAGAGAAGATTGAGGATAGTGGACCTCAGCATTGTATATTCAGGAGAAGACCTAAATTAGAGGGAGCAAGAAGATTGCTTATCAAGTGTCATCGTAACTCCCCTCCAACGGAGGGAGGAACTTGTTTTTTCAGGGATGCTGAATAACAGGCTGCTATTCTTACATGGTGACCTCGAGCTGCCGAGAAGCTCGCAGCTGTGAGCATTCTTGGGAGTACTCTAGATGCAGCTGTCTTTCCTCTCCAATCCTGTAAAAATGAACATGATGCTGCCAGTTGTGCTTTCCTGATCTTTTAGTGTTTTTTTTTTAGTTTTTTTTTTTTTTTTTTTTTTTCCTTTAGGGATCTGTTGCAATAGCTGGTGCTGTTATTCGTTGGCTGAGAGACAATCTAGGTATAGTTAAGACTTCACAGGAAGTTGGTGAGTGTTCACAGTTTGGAGCTGATAATCTTTTAGGTTAATCTTTTACCCCTCTTGTTGTCTGCAATGTTGAGTAAAAGCTCAAAGTAGTCAAGTAAGGAGAAACTGCAAGAAATGTAAATTTTGATGTCACAGGATCACAGAATGGTTGAGGTTGGAAGGGACCTTTAGAGATCATCTAGTCCAACCCCACCCTGCTCAAGCAGGGACACCTAGAGCACACCTTTGATGTGTTCAAATAATTCATTTTGCATTTCTGAAATCACTGTTATTGACACATGTATTTCATACAGCATCTTGCTAAGGTTGTTGAAACCCATTGTCAGCTTCATTTTATTACAGTTCATAATTTTTAGTAGTTGTCCTGGCAAATAGACATCCAGGAATTACAGTGTATTTCCTGGTTTCATAAAATACTGGATTTTCCAAAGCCAATAGTGTGTAAGTTTGATCTATGGAACCCAGTGAAAACTGGATCTTAAAGCAACATATTTGTTCCTATCATAAACAGGAGAACCTGAGACCCTAAACATGCAGTCATATATGTAGAAAGATTCATATACATCAAAGCAGTGGAAGACCTCAGTTTGCAAAGCTCTCTCTAATGAAATTGGAGTTGATATAATCTGTTTTGGCTAAGAATACCATAATACTTTGGAATTTTGGGAGCTGTTGTTTTCTGCTAGAGCAGAACTTGAAACAAGCTGATGTGTAATATTAGAGAAAATAGGAATACAAAAAAGTTTGAAAAGGAAGAAAACTTTCAGAAACCTGCAAGTCTCAGTTTGAAAGTGGCTGCTTTAATGAGATATAGGAAATTCAATACATTTTTTTAATATTCTATATATCTTATTCAAAGGTGGAAATACTTAGAACTCAAAATTCACTTAAAACTTCAAAGACTAGGCAAAAGCAGGGACCATCAAGCTGTTTTTCTAGTATAAAGCTCCGTAGATCCATATGGAGGTATCCATGCCTTTGCCACTGTAATTATCCAGTTGTGGAAACACTACGGTACCCTTTGACTTCCTAAGTTTGACTAAACTTTTAATAGGTTTAGGATTCAAGAACTTTAATCTTGTTGGTGTTACTAAAATCAGGTTGGAAATTGTCACTATTTCTCTTAATTTTTTTTATTGTTTTATTATTATTTTAATTATTAATATTTCAATATTAGGGAACTCAGATACCCCATGTTATTACTCAGGCATTAAGAAACTTTAGATTTCCTTGTAGCAGGGCTTGTAATTATATACTTAAGCTGTGAATTTAGACTTCTAAATCCATTTGAAATTAATGGGAGTTTAGTTCTTAACTCCCTTTGGTCTTGATCCAGTTTCATTTGTTTTCACTGACTTACATGCAAGTAAAGTGTAACCTTTTGGACAGCTTTGAAGGATGCCTTTTGAAAACCTCACAGAATCTAGGCAAACACATTGAACACACAACTTCAGGTTTTAATTTTGATTTTTTTTTTTTTTTTTTTCATTTTACATATCCCACAGTCCCTTATACTCCAGCTTCCACTCCAAATGGACAAATAGTTAATGAGCAGAATGTCAGTTACTTACATTTTCTATTTGTGTATGGCTTGGTTATTTATTTATTTTAGCTATTTTACATTTTCCAAAATATTCCCTATTTAAATAATAGTTGCTTTATTTAAAGTTAAGTTATTTAAATAATAACTTTACATGTCATATTTAAGTGCTGGTACAATTGTGAAAAGCTATATAAAGACTGTTTATGTCTGTGTGTGCACTAGAAAAACTGGCTGCAGAGGTGGGGACTTCTTACGGCTGCTACTTTGTGCCAGCATTTTCAGGACTGTATGCACCATACTGGGAACCCAGTGCAAGGGGGTAAGGATCTAATTAAACACTGCCTTTGCAGGAGGATTTAATTATTTGCAAATACTAACACTGGTCCCTCCAGTTTTGTGAACTCAGTTTTACTTTGCTCCTTTGGTGTGTCAGGATGCCTCATTCTCTGTGATATCTTCAACAGAGAAATATGAACTAAATTATCTGTCTCAGCTACCTCCTCTAACCAAAAAAGAAGATGGGGATTTAGCAGGGATACCATTTGACTGAGTTGTGGATTTTGGAGGATGATTCTATCATTCTCACTACTAAGGGCCCTGTTTTTTAGTTTTGTTTTGTTTTCTTCTTCATGTGTTTGTGGTTCTGAAAGAATTTTGATCTCATGAAAGAGAACGAGAAGCTGTGCATACCTGTGAACTGTCAGGCAACAAAAGTAGAAAGTGAAGAATTTAATGCTGATTAATTTTGTGAGATCAGTTCCCTGTTGTTGCTGCTTTCACTATCTCAGATACAGGCTGCTTAATTCCTTCCCCTCTTGCTCTTGCTCCTTCCTCTTTCAGCCTTTAAGTCTAACTCTCCATTGTTTGCCAATCTATTAAGCATTGCTTAGGCCAATCTCTTCCAACACATTTTGGAGTGATTAATACTTAACTAACTAACCAGTAATAGTTAGAACTATTAGTTCAAACAATATCCTTTTACTTGTATTTTCTGGTATTGTGAACTTGCCTACTGTTGCTGGAATCAGACCATGCCATAAGAGTTACAGAAACATCACATGTTTAAGTATAAATTTTCTAAAAAAAAAAAAAAAAAAAAAAAAGTCTTAAAGGTTTTGAGTAGTCTCATCTTCAGAATTTAGGTACTTTTTGTAGCTAAAGGAAGAAAAAAAAACTCTTTGACTTACCTGATTTTATGTCACAGAGCTTAAATCTTTAACTTTTAAAAACTGATTTTTTGGAACAACAGGAACAAAAAAGTCCTTTAATATAAAATAAAACTGGTAAGACTGATAAAACTGAAAGGTAAGACGGATAAAACTGAAAATTGAAGGAGTTTTAATCTGCCAGGTCTAGGTCTGAAATATTTCCTTTCTGATAAAGATGTATGTTCTAACTGTTGCATTTCCTTTCTCTTGAACAGTATTATCTGTGGCCTTACTCAGTTTACAAATAAAAATCACATTGCCTTTGCTGCACTGGAAGCTGTCTGCTTTCAAACACGAGAGGTAAAGACAAATTAAGTCTTAATAAATTCATTGCAAATTAGTATAATATCAGGCACTGTAACTCTTCAAGAATAGACGACTGGAAAGACTTGACGAAGATTAATGATGCACTTGGTATTATGCTTGGATATTATCTTTCTCTTCATATGGTGCTAATGTTGATGAATTGCTCCTTTGGACTTGGCTACAATGATCTGGTTGGCTGGTACATTATCTACATGGGCAAAGTGCCTTTTTGTCAGCTGTTAAGATGTGGTTAGCATGTTTTGTGAATCTCAAGACTGGCAAAACACAGAAACAATCCAATGACAAGACCAATGCCATAACTAAAAAGTTGCAATTTTTCTACAACGTGTGAGACTATGGTTTATACTGTCTGCGATGAAAGAAATGGCTTGCATTGGTACCCAAGAACAAAAATAGGTTTCCTATTGACTTTACCAGCATTCTGCAAAAGCAAACCAAAATTCTCAGTGAAGAAATGAATATTTCTACCAAATCAAAGTGGCATCTATGTTCTGAGCACTAAGAAATGATTATGTCACCACTCCCTATTAATTTAGCCAGAAATTTCACCTGGGCAGCTGCTTTGGAAGCTCTGCTAGATGACTCTGAGTCCTCAGAAGGCCATGTAGGAGCTTGAAAGCAGCATTTATCTCTGATACCAGAAATCAGGCTGGCATTACAGGGACTGACCCGACAGCCCAGTTTGCGGTCTCTTCCTCTTTTCCTTGTTCCTCCTCCCTTCCATTCCCTCTCATGTGGCAGCTCAATGAAGGAAACATCAGAAAAAATGACCTGTCATGTGGCTGTGATTAATAGGGAAGGGAAGAAAGCTTTCAGACCAAGGCTGAAGTTTACTATTTGAACCAATCTAATACTTTCTCATACTTTAATCAGTGTGCTTCTATCATAATTCTAGGAGTGCCTGAGTACGTCTATGAGGCACACCTAGTAGTTAATCTAATCAGTAGATGATCTCCTAGTGATACAGATAAACATATGTACATTTTTCAAAGGTTGTTAGTTGTTAGTTTGTTAGATTGTTAGTTCCGTCTCTTCAGAAACGGTTTCTTGTGTTATAGATCTAACAGAAAGCACTTTGACAGGTATCAGTGATTTAAATACTTTGTTCTTGGTTATCCCTTGCAAAGAGTAGTTTGCAAGTGGAAAGTGGAACGCTTTCCACATATTTTTAGCTATCCACCGTGCTCAAAAAAGAAAAAAAAAACCCAGAATTTTAGCAACATTTACATTAACAGTTTAGTCTTAAAGTCTAATGAAATGTAAAATTGTAATTTTCAATGACTAATCAAAAAGACCTGAAGAGATTGCTCTTTCAAAACAGTTCAGTGTTCAGCAGTTCCTACTGAACTATCTCCTAGAATGCCAATTCAAATGATGTAATTCCACCATTCTTTAATGCATCATATTAGAGAAAGTAGGCAAATAGACAACTTGTAGTCATCTGAAGGAGTCCTTTCAGGAATACTTCTTCCTGGGGCAGCTTTGATGTAGGCTGTAGTTGTCGTCTTCTGCCTAGTCTGTTGCCATCGGTTTTTCTTAGTTTTTCTCAGACCCTATAAGAAACATATAAGGCTAGGTTTCTAGCATAAGGGGGAATACATTTCCTGCACTATGATTTCTGAGGTAAAGTGCACTTGTTGTACATTAAACAAACCTGTACGGTCACTAATTCCATGATGATTAAAACTTGGAGTTGTTTAT
>VZSV01000065.1:2733019-2752352 GCA_013398735.1 Nothocercus julius | reverse complement strand
TTTGTTGCCTTGGCCTTCACAAAACTTTGATCTCATTTACAAGTAAAAAAGAGACACATGAAACAGCCTGACCACTCTGTTTCTCCCAGGAAAGCAATAATAATATGAAATTTAAACCCAAATAGTTTTTCTTTTCTGCTTGCTTCTCTAAGGCAAATAACATTTTACAAAGTCCTTATTTTCATCTGACTGTAATACAAGCATTTTACAAATGAGCTTATAACACCTGCTTTTTAGAAAGTCCCTAGAATGATTTCAAGGATTTTTATCTTTTGAAGAATGTGTTTTAATACACAGAGTGCAGGACTTTTTAGTCACTTCACTTGAAAAGTGTGACTGGAGCATTTCAGTATCAATGAAAAGCATACATCTTTCTCAAGATATATTTTAATAAGTCTGGGAGATAAATAAAAATTGTTGAATAAAGTAAGTTATACATTAGCATTCTTAAGGATGCAGTATGTCACTGAGTAACATCAGCATATTATGCTATAGTGATGAATGCTAATTTGTTACAAAAGTACTAATCTTGCCTTAACTCACCTAAATGCAACTGCTGGAAAATTATTCAGAAAAATATTATGATGTCTCTTAAGCAAAAACATATGAGATACCCCAGTAAATAGTAAGCCAGGGAAAAGTTATTAACGGGCTTTCAATGATACACGATACGCAGGTCTCACATTATCAGTGCTTAATAGCTATCAGGTGAAAGGAGGTGATCAATAAAATCAGCTTTTAAAGAATACTGTCTGAAGCAGAGAAGGAGGCAGTTCAGTGGTTAATGGAACTGACTTACCACTAGCATCTTGAGGTTAGGGGGATTTTCTACAATGCCTGTGGAAAGCAGTCATTACACTTCTAGTAAGTAGAGGTGCATAACCTCCTTTAAGACTACTTTCTACGTATGAAGAAGGTGTCTAGAGCATGGGAACAAGGCTGACAAGCCGATGATCACTGCTTGGGGAAGGGGGAGAGAGAGGACAACAAAACATCTCATCCTTAACAAGAATATGCCAAGGAAATCGGTGAGTCAACAGACATGTATCAACAGGATGAAAATGGGGCAATTGCAAGATCATCTCTTAGAGGAAGGTGTTTCAAAGACTTAGAAGATTCAGAGGTGAAGTTAGAGTCATAACCATGTGATTAGTAATAAAATGAGATTTGCAGGTGATAAATCTAAGGGAAGGTTACACAGTATAGTTATATAAAATATAAATCACTCTAGATGTATGAATAAGAATATAGTTTTGATGCCATCAAATTGACTGTCATGAAAAATTGTTGTGCCTTCTCTCTGGTTTACTGCAGTAAAGCCATCAATGCCTGAAACAACAGCTCTAGGAGCTGCTATGGCAGCAGGAGCTGCAGAAGGAGTTGGAATTTGGAGTCTGAATCCTGGAGATTTGACAGCCGTGACCTGTGAAAGATTCGAACCTCAGATCAACCCAGAGGGTAAAAACTTCTCAGAACTTAAGAGCTTAAATTTTATGTATGGTAGATCAGAGTTTTTTCTTTGTTGCATTCTGATACATACTGATATACAAAAAAGCATGTTGTTGACATAATTATTATTGTCTGTGCTTGACAGGCATTTTTGTCTCTTTATTTTTTTAATTTTTTGCACAAGTTCTTGTTTTATCCCCGCTTTGTTTCTGATTGCTGCTATAATCCATACTTCTATGTGAATAACAATTGTTTCATTTCTTCTTCCTTATAAATCTGTTTATTGGTGAACAGGCACAAAGTTGCTTAAAATTTCCTTCTTTGCATGTGTGTGCTTGTGCAGATAAACTATATTGTGAAAAGGTGGAAAGCCAAGACTATAGTCTCTGCTTCTGAAATATTTGTAGTGGTATTCATATAAATTCATAGGCTTACAAATTCCATTTGCCAATTTCTCAATTTCAGAAAGTGAATGTCGTTATGCCAGATGGAAGAAAGCTGTGATGAAATCTATGGGCTGGGAGACATCTGAAGCTCCTTCAAATGGTAAACCTATGATTAGTGCAGGTTGAGTGTTGTTAATTGGCCAGGTAGCTCAGGTGATTCCTCTTAAGATTTGTGGCCTTTCCTGTTCATACTGTCACTGCTCTATTCAATTGATCTGAAATCTATTACTTAAGGGTTGTGGAAACAAAGCAGGCGATAGATGGGCTTTAACTCTTGAAAGGTCACAAGCAACATCTTGTGGGCTTCTAAAAACAGATGATATTAATCAGGACTAAACTGCAGGTTTTGCAGAATTGCATTGGTTTAAATCCTCCCTAAAGTAATGGATTCAACTTAATGCTGAGACAGTTAGTACAGTGACTTCTTAAGCTTTCCTATACTGCACCCTCATGTTGCAAAGGAGAAAAGTTGTACTCTGTAATTTTTCTTGCTGTATCTTGCTGTACTGTATGCTATACAAGAAGGAGGGATAGATAACCATCTCAAAATCTGACCCACAAGAACTAAGAGCAAGAAGTTACCATAAAACACAGACTTGCACAGACCTATTGCACACATACAGAGAATATACGAACACTTACGAGGGACTAAACAGAGTCCTCGTTTTGAAATAGAGGTCTTTGGCATCTGTCAGGTTTGAATGAAACCTACAGTCTTGCTATCAAGTTTATATTTCTGCACCATTTCAGGATACGTTTTCAGTCCTGAATCAAACTGCATGACATTTGCAGACCAAGTCTTCATTTAATTTTTCTTTCACTTAAGCAAACTAAGCTGCTAGAATGAGAAGTATGAAGTTTTAAACAGTCTTCAAAATGCAAACTCCCCCCAGAATCCCCAGTTACAGCTGCATGAAGCATCCAACTTTATTACTGAAAGATAAAGCCAAAATATTCCTTCTATGATCCTATACATTCATATATGTAACTAGTTTTTAGCCATGTAACACTGAGCTTATAGCATTTGGTTTTTAGACAAGATTGAGAGAATTGTTTCTCTGTCGGCATGAGTAACAAGCTCATTTCAGCATTGTCCATTATTGTTTAGTAGCCTTACATCTCAACTTTGTATTATATTTCTTAAAATTCCACGTTGATATGTATCGTATTTTTGAAGTATAAAAAAATCTGTCTTATGGAAGATAACATTAGATCTTGCTCTTCAGGTAATGTAAAAAAGGGATGTTCATCAAATCTGCCTTCAGTGATTACCTGATTTACCAGTGCAGAAAAAAAAAAAGATATTTTTCTTGTTCTTAATTTGAAACTCTTTTTTTTTTTTTTCTGAGTGTTAGGAGTGTTTAAGATTGAAGAACTTCAGATATGGCCTTATCCTAAATAGTTCTGACAGTGGAATTTGAACTTGAGCTCTTATTATGAAAGTCTATTTCAAATTATTAGGGGGGGTCATGAGCAAACTTTTTTCTTTTCTGCAAATGTCACTACATTTTTTTTACTTTTGCTGTTCATATGATTCTTAACACATATATTGCAATTTATATATATATTTCTCTTTTGATTTGCTTGACTGGAAACACCTTGCCCTGGATGACATCAGGTGACACTAGTATCTTCTGTAGTCTGCCTTTGGGTTTTTTTATAATGAGTAGCATGATAATGTTAATCGGAGCAAAGTACGTCTCAGGTTAGTTGTTATTTGAACTAGATCATTTTAAAAGCTATCTACACTAGTTTAAGTGCTTTTGTTTTTGTCTTATATCTGTTTCTTTTCAGCGAAAATGACTGATGATTTTTGTTGCTCATGCACACGACTGTTTATAAGGTTGTATACTAGATATCTGGTATTTAAAGAAACCAAACGAAGACTAGCTGGAATTCATCATCACATGCCGTGAATTTCCCCTTAGATACGCATGAAACCTTGAACTCTCCTTTCCCTTCATCAAGCTGCTGCAGGTTATGGAAAGGAAATAGGTTGGAGCGAGCTGGCAGAGTTTTGTGTTGCCCACATTACACTTAGCATGAGATTGCATTCTTTGTCTTGTAGTGCTTATAAAATTAAAAACCATTTTGAGGATGTGGCTTAACTATAATAAGAGAGCTTCTCTTCCGTCCTGGAAAGGCTTCCTGTAGGCCCCTTTCTTTCTGGTCACCTTGGAAGTACTGTATGGACAGAAAACCTCTTCCACTAAATCTATAGAATATTCTTTTCATACATTGTTCTTAATGGATAAGTCATTTTCCCTTTGTTTAAAGAGAAGAAACCCTGATAAGCCCATGGATAAACCCCCTATAAACCTTAAGGGAAAGGGACTGTGTGCATATGCAATGAAGATGCATCTTTAACTTATTAATATATATTTTATCTTAAAAGAAATTTCTTATTCTAGTGTTAGTTACTTGTGCCAGAAATAAGACATTTTACTAACATATTCATATGGTAAGCAAAATAATTTTTTATGGTGATGTCATTTGTTTGTAGCTTTTGTCTCTTCATAATTTCAATACAAGGAAGATATTTTATATTATAGCTGTAATTGTTTCTTAGCGGGCTCTTTGGATGTGGTTGTTTCTTTGGGGTGGGCCACTCTAGCATGCTTCTATGGTGATGTGTTTGTATTTTGGGTTTAGCTGTTCAGCCTGAATTTACTGTTTAGCTGTATTTTTCCTTGCATGAGGAGACTGAGCTTATAGGAGAACTAAAATCAAACTAATCAAGCTCTCAATAAAAATCAAACTGAACAAATGAATTGGCATTGATTTACTAACTCTGGAATGTATCTGTAAATGAGAACAGTTGATTATGAAGAACATAAAACCAACTGTGAGTAAGTGGGTAAATTTTTAACAAGCTGAACTAAGCAACTTGAATGTTAATTGTGGGTGAAGGTTTCTTGACTGTCAATAATATCAAAATTCACTGTCAATAATATCAAAAGCAATATTAAGTGGACAGAGAAGCAACTTAAAATTTAAGTTTACCACTTTTTTAAAAACAACTAATCAGTAACCTCCATATATATCTAAACCTGTGCTGTTGGAACCCATGAAAACAGGCTTTGTCTCCTTTTCCTGAGCTTGTCAGTGCTTTTCCTTCCCATAAAGGGAACACATTCAATTCACTCTGGCCTTCAAGACCTATTTTTGCTCTTGTTTTCAAATAGCAATAGCTATTAAGGAGCTTTAGTGTGTATAGTGTGTAATGTACATGGTAAGCTTGGGAACAGGAGAAGTTGCAAGTTGCAGTATTGCTCAGCTGTGCGTTGGAACATGATACAGAACTGCTGCTGCTGACGGGAACAACGCCACTGCTCCCCCGTTAGACGTTTGTTCTCATAAATCTGCCTTGGCTTTTAAAAGGCAGAAATAGCTGACCAGGCTTTCCTTCTAACCTCAGTACTGGAACTTCATTAGTTAATTTGTTATATTTTATCTTTTAACGAAACACCAGAATTCCAACGTGGTCATCAGTGTAGTAAGTTTGAGAGCTGAACCTACTGCAGGCTGAATTCATCCCTCATGTGCTGGCACAGCAGCGAGTCCTGCAGCACAACAGTGCTGCCGTTAAGCCCAGCTCCCTAGCAGGGCTGGGATTTTACAACTGCAAAAATGCTAGGGAAAACCTGCTGTAGCAGAACAGAGAACACGAATGTTGCAAAAAACAACATGGGGAACAGCTAAACTAACTGCTTTTCCATTCAGTACTTGATGAGCAAATATGAAGAACAGTGCTGCTTTTCATGATGTCTTTTCATGAATTCATCAAAGGCAGATCCATTACTTGCACTTCATTTTATGATCTTTTTTGTTTGTTTGTTTTGTTCTTCAGCCTTTCAAATCCATTTGGATACTAGATACCTGCGAGATTACAACCTAGTGTGTAGTTAAACTCTTTTTGATGGGACAGAGGGAGGGGTTGACTGAAAATTAATATTATTGTATTAGGCTCAAATTTAAAGAAGTGCCTTTGTGTGCTTAAATTTGCTCAAGTGAGTTATAAAAACAGAGAATTAGTTATATACAGGATCTAAAGTCCTTTGATTTTATCCCCTCAGAACAAGCTACTAGTGCTCATAGTGATGATGTATTTCTCCTGACTAAATACTCTTACTGCTTTGTTTTTTCTATGATCCAGTTTTTGCTTTTTAGTCTTTTGCATTGTGATAGTTGCTGCCAAATTACAAACTAATTTATAAATAGGGAGCACTATTGTAATTCTGAGTTAATTGCAGTAATATTTCCTGTATTCAGAAAATACTAGGCTTGGAGTATCCCCCCTCAATCCTTCTGCTTGTTCAAAGTTTACCCACTTGGATCAGTGTGGTCTCCTCTCTTGCTATATGCCCATCCCACACACTTATCACCTCTCTAGCATGAATTGGAAACAAAGGATGGTTATACTGGACTCCTCCTATAGCTCAGCTGTATTATAGAGTAGATGTTGTAGGGTAATTTCTGTGTTCCTCATACGCATTCTTTCCTGTTTAAGGTACAGATAAATGAGACTGCTTAACGGATTGCCTGGATGCAGGTGACTGTTTTACGTACGAAGAGGTTCCACCGCCAGTGTGACTGTACAGTCTGTGTGACTAAATCCATTTACGAGCTCACCTCTTGCCAGGCCTCGAGCACCCTCGTCGCGCCGTTCAGCAACGCGGCCCCGCTCCCCTCCCCACTGGTGCCACTCGCTGCCTCGCAGCATCCCGGCTCACCACGTGAAATTTTAAAATTTCGGAAGCTCTAGCTTTGTTTGAGAAAGTTGTCATTTAGAAAAGCTCTGGGATAATATCAGATTTTTTTTTTCTATGCTTTCCAAGGTTTTGGTACTTTATAAAATGCACTGCAGAAAGTTAGAATCTTTCTGTGGTTGCCAAAGATGTTATTTTAGTGGCCACTGGTCTGAGACACCTTTTGTGGTACAAACCTTTTAAACAGTAGCTCAAAACGTCTCATCAGTAGCACATGCCACTGGTTTGGCAATGCAAAGGTTGCAGGTGTGGTCAGCAGAGCACTGTCAAAATGATAGATTGCAAAGTTAAATGGAAGCATGGTTTGGCTTCCGGCATAGGTAGCCGGTTTGCCTATTAATAAGTATTTAAGACACTAAATCCTGTAAACGTATCTTTAAAGAGGTAGGAGAAATAGGCATTTCGGTTAAGGCTGTGTTTCATGTTCTTGCCTGTTTCTGTTTGTTTTGAAAGACAAATCTGCTGCAGCTTGCAACTCAAAGGAGAGCTTCTCAGTCCTCTGTAGCTGGTAACTCTTAAAATTATTCTGAACAACAATAGTTTTCTTGACCAATACTGCATATACTTTGTCATCCTGCATAAGGATGTTTTAGCAATTATGTGTTAAACTTCCAAACTTTGAAGCTGAGTTAGTTTTGCTGAAGAGGGTCCACTCCCTATTAAATATCAATGCTTTAGTTCTTGATCTAACTTTTAGCACATCTCGGGGACCAAAATCTCCCTTTCAGTTTCCATGTCTAATTTCAATGGCAAGTTGTCCTGTGCTGGGTCAACCCAAAATCCTGACTGGGAATTGTAAGCACTTGGCACCTGAAACTGGCCACTGGAAACAGAGGCAACCTACTTGAAAACTGAGTTGCAACCAATTTAAAACTTCATATCCTCCATAGGTAAAGGAATGAGGCAATAATCTTAACTTAGAAATGCCAGCCTTGTTGGACAGGTCGGAAAATGTGGTCTTGGATCATGTCACACTGTAGAATGATACTGAGGTTAACTGTGGGAACAATGACTTTGGAAACAATTTACAAAGATATATTTAAATGCACTAGGAGTCAAAGGGAGTGTTTTTTGTTTCCTTTTCCCTTTTTGTGAGTGTTCTTAAAGATTCTTGTCTTAAGGAAACAAAGTTATTCTTCGACAAAGGTTTTCTTCATTCAACTGTAAATAGAGGTTTAGTTTTAAAAGAAATGTTAAATAAGTGTGTCTGAAGCAATGGATTGCACAGAAATTCAGGTCTGTACAATATATTTAATATCAAATGCATATTAATTGCCTTTTTATGAATAAGTGCAATGATTTTTGAAAATGTGACTTTTAATTAAGAAGTTAGAGAAAGAATGTTTTCCTCCTGTGGTGGCACATACAAGTTCAGCTGAAGGGATTTTTATACACAGGTGAAAATCTAACACACGGTTCTTGTCCCACAACTCCTATAAATACGTGATTGTGAAGTGCAACTGAAACTTCTGGGTTTTCCCGTTTGTGTGGAGAGGCAACTAAAGAGTGAAAAGTGAACATGAATCTGCAGGAAAATCTGTATATTCCCTATGTTTCCTCTGAGCTGTTGGGGATCCCTTCTGACACCAGGGAACAGGAGCAACAGCAGCCTTTGGAGCGCACAGATCGAGGGCATCGCAGACCTCAAAAACTGGACTCAGAGCATGACTTCCTGCCAAAAATACTGAAGTAGTGAAGCTGGGAATGATTAATGCTGGATGGTGCCCTTGCCAGTAGCGTTATGTGGCAAGGGGGGTAAAAAGCAGTGCGTATTATTCAGGAGGGGGGATTTTTTGCTGCTTTTTCTGAAGTATCTATTACTGAGAAACACAATTCCTATTACCTTTTCACTGAGTAAATACCATAATTTGATTTTTCAATTGCTGTTGCAAGTATTTTTTAAGACTATCATGCCACTGTAATCTTTCTACCAACAGAGTTTAAATTAACCATAAAACTGTGTGTGGGGAGAACTGCTGAAAAGTAGCTTTTGTGAATACTGTGATTTTTTTGTTTGTTTGTTTTCCTATAAGTTACCAGATTTATAAATTCTTACATGAGAAATGCATTCACTAGGTATTAAAATGCCATAAACAGCTGTATTTTGTCAATTTATTTTTGCATATTATCTTGTGGCTACATTTTCCCTGATATTGTGAGAACCATTAGTATTGTGCCCTGAGGCATATAAAACAATAGAGCCTTTGCCTTGTATCGTACACACGTGCACTTTAACATGCTAACATACATGGATCAAATATATGTCATAGTGGGTTGTGGTTTTTAGTGATGTATTATGTTTCTTGGATTGTATTGAATAAGAAACAACTTTGATTTCCTCAACCTCTACCTGTTCAGGAAAAAGCAGGGAAATACAAATAAGAAGAGGAAGAAGGACAAAGTCCTGATACAGGTTTGGTTTTGAAAATGGTTTGAATGGTTTTGAGTGATTTGAAAATTTGGTTTAAAAAGCTGTTATGAATCAAGGAAAAAAGGAAGGACAATGAAATAGCAAATATTGTTGGGGACAATAGCTAGTAACTTTTTAAATTTCTTTATTAGAAACAGAAGAGCAGATAATGTGTATACAGTAGCTCTCTTTAAAATCATTCCCACACATACACACACTACCCCCCCACACACCAAAAAAAAAAGAAAATGCAATGTTCCCAACCAATACTTTTTGTTTTCTGTGTATATGGATCAAAATTGTATTTTACATATCTACGAGTACATACTTATACTGAGAATATGCCCTTGAGCCCCAGTCTTTAAGAAGTCAATAGTTCCATATATCAAAATCAACTACTGTGAGCCAGAAACAAATCACTCATATAGCATGTAAATTATCATTACAGAAATTTGGCAGTCACGTGGTATCTCAGGATCAGACTTCTATCTTTGCTCATGAGGTTTTAAAGTTTTCCTTTCCAATAGCAAAATTAGAGCCTTGCCCTCAGCTGTGTTTCCAAGAGCATACTGAAATGGCAGGAGAATTATGAGAAGAGTATTAATCTGATTAGTACAGATAACTACACTTACTTTGATATGGAATTTTGTTTACATATATAAACAAATGCTTTTCATCAAGAGCTAAGATGTCCCATCTATTACTAGAACTATATGCAGATAAACTTTTTAATACCCGTGTCTATATCCAATAATCCTCCCCTCTGAATAATCCTGCATCTGTTGCCCCTGGAGTGCTACCCGATAAACAGATGCAGCACAAGTGCACGGTGATGTGGTTTTTCTTAGTGTTAGACTTGTCTGGCATTTATGGGAGTAGTACACACAAATCCATGAGATCACAGAATCACAGAGTGGTTGAGGTTGGAAGGGACCTGCTGAAGCAGGGACACCTAGAGCGTGTGGCATCCAGGCGGGTTGGGAAGATCTCCAGAGAAGGAGCCTGCACAGCCTCGCTGGGCAGCCTCTTCCAGGGCTCTGTCACCCTCACAGGAAAGAAGTTCTTCCTCACATGGGGATGGAACTTCCTGTGTTTCAATTTGTGCCCATCACCCCTTGTCCTGTCACTGGCCACCTCCAAAAAGAGTCTGATAAGATGAGGCAAATGTCTAGCAGCCCTTTAAAGCATAGAAATAATATGAGACAATTGCTATAATTGTTCTCCAATGCTCTTTCTGCCAATCAGTGAATCAGTAGCCATCAAAATCAATAGCAAACCTGAATAAATTAGTATCTTCCCCCAGTGCTCTGTGTATATCTTGAAAAAGATATGGAAATGTTTCTTCTTGTCTCTATAATTTCAGGTAAATAAATTGCTAAATAGAAGCGAGTCCTCTGGAGCATAGCTCAAGTTTGCAAAAGCTGTTATTTGTGACAATTTAGTCCTTACCACACACACAAAGACTGATGAGCCTCTAGACACTAGTGGTATAATCCAGGGTTGATACTGTTTAACATCTTCATTAAAGATCTGGATGAAGGGACAGAGCAAGTTTGCAGATGATATCAAGTTGGGTGGAGTGGCTGATACCCCAGAGGGCTGTACTGCCATTCAGAGGGACCTAGACACATTGGAGAGTTGGGCAGAGAGGAACCTCATGAGGTTCAACAAGTGCAGGGTCCTGCACCTGGGGAAGAATAACCCCAGAGACCAGTACAGATCAGGGGTTGGCTGATCCCTCCATGGAGAGGGGTTTGGGAGTCCTGGTTGACAAGTTGATCATGAGGCAGCAGGGTGCCCTCGTGGCCAAGCAGGCCAGTGGGATCCCGGGCTGCATTTAGAGCATTGCCAACAGGTTGAGGGAGTTGATTCTTTCGCTCTACTCAGCCTCAGTGAGAGCAGATACGGAGTGTTGGGTCCAGTTCAGGGCTCCGCAGTACAGGAGGGATATGGAGCTACTGGAGAGAGCCCAGTGAAGGGCCATGACGGTGATCGAGGACCTGGAGCACCTCTCATGTGAAAAGAGACTGAGAGAGCTGGACTGGTCAGCCCGGAGAAGACTCTGGTATAAGTAACTGATGGGAGGATGCTAATATACCAGCAAACAAGTATATATGAGTCAATTGTCAAATTACAGTGGGCTAAGCAATGTTAAGTGAAGGAAATGTTTTTATTAACTAAACGTATTGTAATAGTGCTATTATAGCACTGAAAGATCTAATTTGCCAATTTTGAAATAGATTATTTGCTTACTCATAAGCACGCTGATTCACAAATGAGTCATCTGATGTGCAAATGTGGCATGTTGTATATTGGAATATCCAGGATTTTCTTTTTTTAATTAAGGGGGTGAGATGTTTCTAAGCACTTAGAAACTGCAGAGAAAACACACCAGATTTTTAGCAATTCAGAATGCAGTGTTAGCTAATGCTGTGATCAGTATAACAAGTAATAGGATGGGTGATGGCCATAACAGTAGGATGAAATTGTTATACAGAATATCTTTAAATACCTGAAATTGTAGGCAGATTTTGTTATAGTTTTATAAAATAAATATCAGTCACCTTGAATTACCTTTCCAAGTAGCATCTGTTGCGCCCATCAAAGCAACATTAGGCATAGCTTTCTCAAAATGAAAATGTTGAAATCACATTCAAATTATTTTTGGTAGCATGTGAGTCACTGCTACACTTCTTTAGAATAGAAGCAAAGATAACATCAATAAACGAGCAGGTCATTTACAAGATGTTGATCGGTATTACCAAACCAATTTGCAGTAAACAGGTAGTAGTAAACATGTGTGAAGAAAGGGGTGAAGTCTTTCACAACAATCTACAAAACAAGTGGTGTGGCAATTATTTCTCATTTACAGAAATGACTTAAAGACTATTAAAGTTACAAAATGTCACCCAAAAGTCACAAAGCCCCAGTATTAAGGTATGTGGACTGACCTGTCTATACACCCAAGGTATTCATTAAAATACAATCACTTGCTTTCTTTTTCTCCATGGGCTTTTAGTCTTAGACATCGTCTAGACTTTGAAATTAACTGATCTGTACTGAAGGAAATTGATATATGTGGATATAAGTGATATAATAAGGCTCCTTGTCCTTTTTTTTTTTTCTCCTATTTGGAAGTTACAGGTTTTGTAGTGTATAAGGCATGGATTCCCATTATTATAGTGCCTCACATTTCTCTCAAAGTCCTGTTCTTATCTCTTGTCTTTCTGCACATTTCATTGTAGATGCACTCATTACCAATTTAGTATAACACGTTGTATTAAATTTTTGTACTGGCATCTCCAAGACACAAGTATCTCCCTTCCTTACTTGTCATCTTTTTCTGGAAAAAAAAAAAAAAAAAATGCTGAGGCATCTAAGAAACTTAAAACCAGCTATTGCTGAAAAGTTGATAGATATGTCCTTATTTCATTTGTTTTCAGATCTCCCTGGTAGCTATTTTTTCTTGAATTTGACCTGTCTCTCCATCCTGCAGATTTCATTTCAACTCCTTAGTACAGCCAGCATCTCTCAAACTTTAACAAATGTGTTTCCATGCTTTCACCTCTGCTTTCTCTTTTCTTTGGCCCTGAAAAAGAGCAAGCATTACATACCCTTCCAGGGGGCTGCTGATGATGTTGGCTTATTGCTTTGGATTTGTTTGCCTACTGCAACGTCAGCTCCATATCAGTGAAGGCTTTCTGGCTTTAGAACAAGAATAAGAAGCTGCCGGTTTCTCCATCTGTACACTCACCCTACAGTAAGTAGTAAAATATTGTCTGACATTTCAGGGCACATGGAGTCATGCGTCTAGATGTCAGGCAACATTACATTTTAAAGACAGCTTCTTTGGAGCATATGCTTCTGAAATAGACACCCTTTTGGTCTGAAGGCCAACAGGGTCTATTCCCTCCCAAGTGGTGTTCTCCTTCCAAACCTCTTTAGCGAAGTCCTTCCAACCTACTCCTTCTTCAAGCTGGCTAGATGCAGGGATGCTCCTACTTTGGTGGAGTGCCCATGCTAACACCTCGAATCCCTCAGAGGCACCCAGTCCCCCTCATCAGTGTTCTGGACCCCAGAGCAGCACAGAAAGCTTTCAGCTGGTCATGTTAGACCTCAGAAGATGTGCAGTGGATGATGACAGACAGTATCACCACTCTGTGGGGTAACAGTGAGTGGGGTGATGCCAGGTCAGTTCTGTTTCATGGCTCTTGGCCTGGGTTTGGGGACATTCAATTCTGGCTGGTTTCTTGGTGTCTCAGGTAACCTCATAGACCTACTAAGCCAATTCATGAGCAGGATATTAAATTATTTTCCCTTAAGTCTTAGGAAAAGGAATGAGGCCATCCTTAGATACATATTTTATTCTTCTCAATTACCCATACACTTAGTAATACTTTTTCCAAATCTCATTTTTTTTTAACCTTTCTTGCACTATTTTTTGTCTCTTCTCCCATACCCATTCCTTGTCCTATTTCCCTTCTCATTTGCTTTCTATTCTCATTAGCTCTCCATTCTTACTCGTTTATGCAGATTCAACTCCACTGTCCATAACTCTTTTTTGTCCAAATTTATTAATGTTCTTACTTGAGATCCATGTATCTCCTTCACTTGCTTCTTTGTCATCTTCCATTGGCCTTTGGCAAATGTCTCGGTGTGTTGCATCCTTGCAGACAGACACCTGCGAAGGGGGAATCAAGTTCTCTAAGTGAGAACACCACCACTAAGGATATCCACAACTGCACCTTTACACAGCCTTTTCTTCCTCTTGCATCTTGATAAGCAGCCATGTAACAATAGTCAAAAAGAAACACTAAACACAGGTGTAATCAGAATAACCGTGTTACTGGAGTCTGCACATTAGGTGTTTGTTCAGATTCAGGACAGTATCTTTTACTTTAGAGTTTCTTTTTTTTAATGTATCTGGCTTACATCATGATAAGAATAGAGTACTAGTTCTGATATTCACATATTCACCCCGTATACACCCATTAGGAGAGGTTTTTGTTTGTTTGTTTGTTTTTGGATATACTATATACTTGTATTTTTATAAATTCAAAAATGTCAATACCAACTTCAGTGCTAAAGCCAAGTTCCCACTATAGCCTTTCACCAACACAGCTGTGCTAACGATAGGTACAAAGATACTTTTTTGGTGGATACCTTAGAGCCTACATATGTGTCTTCATATAGACATAGTAGCAAAGCTGCATTTTTACAGGTATTGCTGGCCTTTTAGGTGAGAAATGATCTCTGTATTATCACAGCAGAATTGCTTTACTGCTATCCCATTTCTGCTCATTAAGAAACTCTTCTGCAGAAATAACCTTGGCATCCTGAGCTTGAACTAAGCCCAAATATTTTCCCAGCAATTTTAATGGATCACTGAACAAGTCACACAGTGCTTCTAATTTAAACAGAATAAGAATAAATATAGTCTATGCAAAAGTAATCTTTCTTCAATAAAGACAGACTTTTAAAGAATATTATAAGGAATTAACTGTAATAGTTAAAAAAAAAAATTCATCTGATGGTATCACATTATTTGGACATGTGCACTAGTATGAGCAACTGACTTTTTCCAACTCCCTTTTGATTCCTCCAGTCCCCTTTGGTCCCTTAGATTGATCTTTACTGGCATCACATATGGTTGAAATTTTCCAAAGAACCACTAAACAGATTCATCACCACTGTCATTTGCTACTAGAGCAGATCTTAAAGAAATGTAGTTCTAATTGTAAAAACAAAACTCCTATTCGATCAGCTGAGTAACTAGATACCTCTGGTCCAGCACAGGGACTCTTTTATTTAAGGAAGGCACATTTTATACTCAAAAGCAATTTCAACAGATGTGATATTTATTATGTTCATTTTAAACAAACATATGCTTATTTTGCTTCTTTGACATTTTCATCATTTTCTAGGGCTGCCTAAATTAGCTTTAAGTAAACACGACAAGAGACGTGAGAGAAAATTATAAATGATTGTGTAGTATAAACAATTGCAACATAAAACCCTTCTGTACCATTATGGTAAATTCTGACTTTAATTTGGAGCCTTTGATTGATTAAAGGTTTAAAGAATTGTTTTAGCTTTCTTAATCACATTTTGCTTTTGCTGAAAAGTGCCAGCTGCTTATAATTAAAAGCAAGACACTTTTACTTACTTCTTCTTATTGACCGTATTAATCTTTCATGAAAGCTCAGTTCATTTATAATTAAAGGTGCTCATTTAACAATACGACAAATTGAAGCCCTTTGTGTTTTCACAAAGCAACTTGTGTATAGGCAGCAGACTGAGATGAATTCCCCTACCCTTATGCTCTGCACAAACAAGTGCGTTCTTGGATCGATGCAATAATCTGGATTATCTCTTTTGATCCTAGGGTCTCCACCAAGGCTACACTTAGTCCTAGTATAGCTACTTGTCTACTAAATACCAAAAATGCCAAAATACCAGAGCACCAAAACAGGACCAGACCTGGGCGGCAAGGTTGTGCTCTGCAGTGCAACAGCACAGCAAGGCACCCACGCGACCAGTAACTCCTTCCACCTGTGAGGCAGCGAAAAGGGCCACACCTGCCCTGCCAGAAGGTCCTCACCTTGTCTGTTAGTTACATCTAACAACGCAAGTTTGAACTCAGGAACATCAATAGCTGAAACCGTGTTGCCTTAGTGCACTAGCAGAGAGGACAGATGGCATGTGACTGCCCCAATTTGGTGGCAAAAAATCAGCAAAAATTTTGTTTTTCCTAGAAGATCACACCCTTCAGAAACAGCTGGAAGGCAGTATAATAAACTATTCTTTGCCACAAGGCGGAATTATCATAAACTTAGGCCTAACAGGCCTAGCAGGAAAACAATATCCAACTACTTACATTATTTTTACGTCCTACACTGCTCAGCTTCACTGACTTTCAGATATCTGCTTTCTCTGTATCCCTGCGGGCTGGCAGAGCTTGCAAACTCTTATTCGAATGAGGAAGGAGGTACAAAAGGACTAAATCTGGACTTTCGAAGACAGTAAGGCACTGTGCTCCTAATAGGCCTGGGTAATTCACTCAGGGTCACACAATGAGCCTATGATGCTTTTTTCCAAGGCTTTCACTCTCAAGCAAGACAATCTAGATGAGTATTAGTAGGCTGGCCAAAGAATAAGTCTTTAACCAGCACAACAGTCAAGAACCAGACTCACTCAGCCATTCACATAATGTCATCTTTGCCCATGTCATTTAAAAATCTGTTAAGCTTCTTGATAAAAATAAATAAAATAAAAAGAAATTGCAAATATAGGATACTGTAATTGAACATATTTATCAAATTTAGCAAGTAGCTTTGTAAAGTAAGTTAACTTCAAATACTAAAAAAGTTTTAATTACAATTTATTTCAGCATGGAAAATGAGCCCACCAAGTCAAATAAACCTCGGTGAAAGGATTTTATTGAATTATTGCATTAATTATGTAGCGCTATTCAATGCAACTTTTTCTGCTGCCTTAATGATGGAGCAGGAATAAGAGGAATAAAACCACTGTGCAGAAAACACTCTACACAAGTGGATATTAGTCACTTTAGATTCTTCCCTGATTAATAAAATGCATTAACTTAACTTTCGGAGGGTAGGAAAGTAATATTCTCAGCAGTGAAAACCAGCTGGATATCATTAACAGCTTAAAAAGAGAAGTAGTGCTTTTATCACTTCCACTCTCCAGGCACATATTCTCTTTCCTCCCTTATGCATCTTTTACAATCACAGCTTCATTTTCCTTCTTCTAATAAAAAAGTCTCCAAATTATAGCTCTATAGCAACAAAGCAAACTTTTCTGCGTTTCTCCTTCTACATGTTACCACGCAGGACACTGCTGGCTCACATTCAGCAGCTTTCTCCTTCAGAGCATGTCTCCTTCCATAGTATGAGCCAAAAGCAAGAGAGAGAAAAGTCCTCCTAAAATCAGAAACTCTCCCTTTTTCCATGACTGCTCCCCAAATGGAGCTTTATCTTCTATATCAAAAAGAGTTACATCTTTTATGACATTCCTTCCTTTTTATGACATTCCTTCCTTTTTTTCCATACAGAAAACTTGGCCCTGCAAAAGAGATTGGAAAACTTTTTGCACGTAGCTTGGGGGATTCTCTATTATTTCCTCAATATGCCACAAAAATTACTGCTGCAGCAAGATGCACCACCTCTATCATCTATTTCTAGGCAAAAAGCCTACCTTAGTACAGACAACTCTGATGCAGAACAGTCCACCATGTATAAATAGGGTATTTCCCTCATGCCTTAAATATTCATGAAATATCCTATATTGTGGTCATCAGGACTGCCAAATATACCAGACACTATTCGCCTGGACGCATACATGGGCTACCGGGAATAAGATTATTGATTAAATCCCAAGTCTGCTCATCTCAAGATGTAGATTTGGGTATTCCATTTGACAGAAACACCAGCTACATGGCCTGCCAGCTGTCCAATTTTCCCTCAGCTGCTAAAAAGAAAAGGAAAAATACCAAAGACTTTGTGTGATACTGAAGCCCAGCGCCGGCTGGTGACGTCTGTGGGCCCACGGGCTGTTGTGCAGACCCACAAACATGTGTGGGTCGGACAGGGGTGCAGAGAGGGGCTGCTGGGGGTGGCAGCCCCAGTCAGGGGTGGCTCTTCATCCAGTCTCAAGAACCAAATCAAAGACAAATCCAAAGGGATTTTTTTTCCCCTGTATCTTTCAGATTACTCTTGGTGGCAGAGAGCACCACCACCAACCTCCCCATTGCTCTTCACCATTTAACTGTAGAGGGACGTCATGGGAGTCTCACTGCTGTCCCAAGGACAGCGTATTTACCAAACGGAGGTATGTACTGCAAGGCTCAGAGACAGCATGGGGGATGTGTCCCCTCTTCTGGGTGAGGGTGCTTCCCATGGGTCTAGCTCTTGTTTCCTTGGCTTCCTGCTTTCTCCCTCTACCACGATCTCTTCTCCACCTACGCGGACTGCAATCATTGCCAGCTCTAAATATTTTAGTATGAGTTTCACAGTATTTCAATTAGATCCAATACTTCCGGATTAAAATTATTATGCACGGGTATGGTTAAATGCTCTTTTAAAAAAAAATGCTTCTAGTTTTCATCTTCTTAATCTTTTCCCTTTCTCATACTCAAGAACAAAAAGACAAAAATAATTGTATTTTTCAAATCACACACGGTTTGAATGTTCAGGTTGGCAGCATGTTTATTTCTCTCTCTTTAACTGGACTTTAGAAGACCGCTCTTAGGAGGTCTGTTGGGTCTACTAAAGCTTATTGTCTTTTGATTCTATGTAGGTTTTTTTTTTTTCTTTAAATAGACTAGTGTAAATGCTTAGGGATTATTGTTCTTGAAGTTAATTTCTTTTCCACTACCTAAAATTTTAGAAGAGAAATTTATACTGTAGTACTTCATACAGTTGTAAAATAGCTGTGTAGAATAGCCATGCCAAATAGTTGATGTGTATTTTCCCTACTCCCTATCTTTAGTTAACTGGTATGGTCTGCTTTTGAGGGATTTTATCTGTGACATGATGACTAACTCTCTTAGCTGTGGTCTTTTAATGTAAATTCTTACATGATCTGAATAAAGAAATTTATTTTCAGAACTGAAGACATTTGCAGACTACTTTAAAATTAAAATGTGAGTAGGTGGATAAATAAGTTAAATCCTTCTGATTATTCTGATTATTGCATGATGGGATTCATTTTATTTATGCTGCATCAGAGATATATGACATATTAACTGTGACAACCCATCAGATGAAGTTTTGAGCCGGAGTGTCTGCTTTCTTGCATGTTACTTTCAGTTCCAAAATAGCCTTTGTTCTGTTTCTGCTATTCCTGATGGAAATAATAACCAGTGCGTATGTAAAATACCTCAAAGAGCATAGTGGAATTCAGAACATAGTCATAGAATCATAGAATGGTTAAGGTTGGAAGGGACCTATAGAGACCATCTAGTCCAACCCCCTGCACACACAGGGTCACCTACAGCATGTGGCTCAGGACTGCGTCCAAGCGGGTTGGGAAGATCTCCAGAGAAGGAGACTCCACAACCTCCCTGGGCAGCCTCTTCCAGGGCTCTGTCACCCTCACTGGCAAGAAATTTTTCCTTAAGTTCCTGCGGAACTTTTGGTGCTTCAGTCTGTGGCTGTTTCCTCTAGTCCTATCAGTGGCCACCACTGAGAAGAGGCCGCCCCATCCTCCTCACTGCCTCCCTTGAGGTCCTTATAGAC
>VZSV01000065.1:2705297-2732069 GCA_013398735.1 Nothocercus julius | reverse complement strand
CAGGAGGAGCTGTTCCATCACTTTTCCGGGGATGGAGGTGACGCTCACTGGCCTGTAGTTGCCTGGGTCTTCCCTCTTGCCTTTTTTGCAGACTGGCGTGACATTGGCTTTCTTCCAGTCCTCCGGCACCTCCCCCGTTCTCCAGGACCTTTCAAAGATGATGGAGAGCGGCTTAGCTATGACATCCGCCAGCTGTAATAGTAATTAATTGCTGGTAAGAAACACTTTTTGATGTGAATATTGCTATTCTAAGCCTCAATTTAAAATAAGCCAAGTGATGCTTATGTAGCTCATCCAGCATAAATATTTGTAGTGAGCTGTTGACAGAGTCTCTAAATATCTAGGGGGTCTGGCTCAGGTACTGCTAACAAACAGGAGTCTTCCAAAATCTTGAAACACTTAATCTATGTCAAAGTGAGTAGGAATAAGTGGGCAAGTTTTAGGAACAGGAACACATGCCTAAATGTTGACCAGATTGTGACTAGGTCTAAAGAGATGATTTGCTATAGCCTCTACCAAGAATAGGAATGGGTATAAAGATACTGGTATAAAACCAATCTCTTGCTTTCTCCTCGCTGCCTTCAGTAGATGGAACATCTTGCCAGGGCCCATAGGATCTTTTTTCGACCAAGAAATAAACAATAAACATTTAAGAGTATTTATGAGCATATAGGTAGGGTTAAAAAGAAAAAAAAAAAAAGAGAGAGAGAAAAAAAAAGATTTGATTGTTCATTGGATTTTTTTAGTAGCTTTGGGGAAGCTATTGGTAGAAAATCCTGTGTAGAGCTCCTGGCAAAAGGCTTCCCAAACTGAAGATGTCCTCGATTCCCCTGCAGCTGACAGAGGGAGGTCAAAGTTTGGAAAGGAGATGGACAGCCTAGCAGGGCAACATGTCTAAAATGACATGGAATTAATACACATATCCTTGAACCTTTATTATTATTATTACACTTTTTTTGATGCACTTACTTGAGTTTCTTTATTGCTTCAAGGCATAAGAGTGTTTAAGAGCATTAATTTAGAAGTTCTAATCACCTGTAATATAATCCTGAATTAAGCTAGGAAATAAGAGCAGTAGAAGTTTAAGCTACAGTCTAGAAAGACAAGAGTCTAAGTAGTAACTTTATTTTTGATGGTATTTTGATTTCAAATTCATCTTCATTTCTTGTGCTGTTAAGAGTGAGAATGACATTTGGGACTCAACATCCATATCTCACCCAGCAGCTTGGCTAAGCCAAAGCACTTCACACTGTGCAGTGTTTATTTGAGTTTTACCTGTACAAGATTGCCAGCCAGCCTTCTGTTTAATTACACTTTAAATCTAAATGCATATTTTTTATCGAACTTCCTCTTTAGCATACACATGTTATTTTCTCTCTCTTTTTAAGTGGCTTATGTTCATTTCTGGGCCAGTTTTTCATTCCTCATTTGTGTCATGATTATGCTTTCTTTTCTTTAATTGTGCTCTTTATTTTTGTCTTATACTTTCTATTGCTTCATGTGGAAGAAGGTGTCTTCTCTGAATATTAGATATGCAGTAGGACATGAAGACTGAGGAAATCTCCAAATTAATGCTTCCCTGCTGTTCTGCTTTACAACTCCGGTGTTTTTCAGTATTTCCTTTAACAGCCAAAAAGTACCGTGATAACTTGCTCCAGCTTACTCTTAAATGTTTGTGCTGGGGGAAAAATAGCTGGTTAGGGAATTCCAGATGAAAGTCTTCACATTACATTTACTGTAAATTCTGATAACATAAATGAGATAAATAGGAACATGCTAGTAAAGGTTGTGCAGAATGAGGTAGATTGTACTGAGCGTAACGTTGCTTATGTGCTCTTGGCGAGGTGCCATTAAATGCTTCATAAAATCAACGAATGGTTAAGGTTGGAAGGGACCTCTGGAGATCACCCAGTGCAGCCACCCTGCTCCAGCAGGGACACCCAGAGCACGGGGCACAGGGCGGCACCCAGGCGGGTTGGGAAGATCTCCAGAGAAGGAGCCTGCACAGCCTCTCTGGGCAGCCTCTTCCAGCCTCACAGTCAAGAGGCTTTTCCTTAAATTCAGACAGAGCTTCCCGTGCTTCAGTTAATGGCGGTTGCCTCTTGTCCTGGTGCTGGAGAGCTTGCCCCCATCCTCTTTACACCCTCCCTTCAGACACTTATACACAGTGGTAAGATCCCCCCTGGACCTTCTCCAGCCTGAACAGTCCCAGCTCTCTCAGCCTTCCCCGAGTTTCTCTTTGAAGAGAGGAGTCTCACTCCGTTGCTCTAGGGCTGGTGTGTACGGTGCCTTTCTCAAAAAGCTTATGGTCAGAATTGGTGAAACAGATAGAAGAAGGGATTGGAAATGTTGTATTTAAATCTGTAAATCTGGGCATAAAAATGCTTTTTTCCGAGGGGAAGGAGAGTGAACAACAAAGGCCTTTTTTCCTTAACACTCCTCAGTGAGCTTCTGTTAATGCAAAGATGTTTTAGTGCTGGAATTAAGAAGTTACACTAACATTCATTTATTCTATATGTTACTGCATAATGAAATTTAGGTTCTCAATAGAAAACTGTATGTTCCAGCTCTTCTTCTACACTGACATATCCTTGTGAATATAATTTACCTGTACTTCAAAAAACACATATTGAACTTATGCTGAACAACAGTTATTGCAATCTCATAAATATTCTTCTGAATTATATCAAGAATTGATAATCCAACTCAGTAACAGGCAGGTCTCAGCAAGCGTTTTAATTATATTGTGCTAAGATATGCTGTTTTACTAAGTTACATTACAATTATAACTTCTCTTCTCATCAGACCATGCTAAAAATTGTGTGAGAACAGAGTGGTGAAAAAGGACGGACTTGAAACCCAACTCAACTGCCCTCTTAAGAGATGCTGCCCAGCACTGCTTTTTCAGTGGATCATCTCATATCAGGTATCTTATAGATAGATAATACTGTAGATATTGTATATTGTAGATATTGTATAATATTGTAGATATTATAGGCCATAATATCTGCAGCTCATTTTAGTTATAAAACTATGATCTAGAACTCATAGTTTCCTAATGGATGAAATGAGGCTGCTGTTTATTCTCCTGGAAGGTGTAACTCAGGGCAGCCTCACAGAGGGCAGGCCGGAGGCAAACGGGGTGTGGAGGAGGGAGGGCAGCTCCTCTTCCCTTCTGACTGTTTTGGGACCTTCTCCTTGTCCTGCATCCTGAATGTTTTTACTGATATCAGTTTTGTGTCAGAAGGTAATTTACCATGTGAAAACTGACGTGTTGTTAGTTAAGGTAAAGCTCCCACTTTAACTGTGTTTTGCTGGAGGCTAGTAGTGTGACCTCTTGAATATTTTTCTTCTCTCTCTTTCTTTTTATGTTAGAAAAGTAACTATTTTCTTATGCTAAGTCATGATTAAGGAAGTTGTTTGATAAGTCTGGTAGGGCCAGTTGTGAGAAGGAGCAAGAAAAGCTTTGCTAGTTCTTTCTTGGTATAGGCTGTATGAGCATTACTGAGTGGCTCAGCACTACAGCTGGCCACAAGAAAGTAAATTCCAGTTCCTCAGAGAGTTTCAACATTTCAAAATTTGGCTTTGTCATTTGGAGTGAAAGTAAATTGAATATTTATTTAAAAAGGAAAAAGTCCTTAAGGTCTGTCTGAATGCCCTAAAGTCATAGCTAGAGACCCACTAGGGTGGAGAGCTGTTGAGATCCTATTCCCAGGGCTCCCAGACTGTGCAGAGGAGCCTGAAAATGGAATACTCAGACGTGAAGTTTTTCTTTCTAATGAGTAGACTGCCAAGTGGCCAAGTAACAGGAAGCCTGGCCATTTCAAAGGAAACAAGCCTACTTTTTGTCAGGCTTTTTGCTGAAATCACATTGTGTCTCAGGAATGATTTTATTTTGATGAATTGACACTCATCAAAACACTTCATCACCTCTACACACCATCTCACAGGCAGTGCATTCTCATTTAATTCCAAACAAAATATTTCAGGTAAATGAACACGAAATGCAGATTTATTCTTCCAAAGTGGGATCTCCCTGCCTCTAGTTCCCGTACTGTTAGAAGTGGCTGCTTCTGGCTGGTATATGGACTCTTTTTGACCAGTCAAGCACTTCTTCTTAAGACTATGCAGTGTCTATGCAGGCCCTGTAATGTCGTTGCCTGCTACGGTTGTCCAGGGATTTCTTTTGGTTCCTGAGCAAATTAAGTTTGAAAAATCATGTTTTTGATAAGCATCAAAGTTTGTCATTCCTCTAAGCAAGGTCAGTAAGTTTCAGTGTTGACTTCAAGAAAGGGCAACCAAACACATTTATATTTGGTAAGTTAGCTACCTCCCTTACACAGCAGTGAAGGGCTGCTGATATCAGCATTTCTGCTTAGTATTTAAGCTGTGCCACATGGAATTGATGAAGCTTGTGTAAAACTAACCAGAGCACCCATAGGAAGACAAGGATATCAGTGTTGGGTTCCTCATCCTCTGTGCCTGCTAGATCCATTATCTGTCTGTTCAAAGCTATGCAGTGGTGATGGGGCATTTATTCCCCTTGAAACACCTGGGACCGTAGCAAGGAATGTAAGGAATTGCCTGATTTTGGCTATGGAGTGACCTTACATGGGAATGCACGCGAAAGAAAAGAAACCCAGCAAAAAAAAGAGTTAGAAATGAAACACAAGGAATGGGTCCACCGAGAGAAGGCAAAGATAGGTTTTAGCAGGAGGACATCACTCATTTCTTTTTCTGTCAAGCATTTGATCTAGTGATGTATAAGTGAAAGTATTAAGTAGTGAGCGTGGCATGGATTGCCTTCTGCTGGGAGAAGCCCCATTAGGCTGCTCCCACTTGGGCTTTTCTTGAAGCGGAGGCGACAAGAGCTCTGCCAGAGCGGCCTCGACCCGGCTGGCTGGGGCATCATGTGCTAATGGCAGAGTATTTTGCAGCAAGTGTCTTTTATCCAGCTGCTGTCTCTTATTTACACTTAGTTTGGAAGATTTCTTAAGAGACTAATCACAACGCAACTATTTAAAATTTACCTTAGCAGCTTTAAAAGGAAAATTATATATAAATAATTCTTAAACATATTTATTAGCTGTTTCATTCAAAAGTAGAGAAAACTAAAGAGGATACTATAAGTACTACTTATTAAGTCAGACATAATAAACTAGACTAAGGCTTACCTAACACCTTATTTGACTAGACCTGTTGGTGTATTTCTTATATTTTCAAACCCAAGATGTAGTTCTTATTATTTTAAAACATGAATTCAGTGAGTGTGAGCACACATGCTGGCTGGTACCAGCTACAAACTATCAATAAAATGGGTTATCTCTCTTTTGTTTGTATAAACTCACAGAAATTCCCATCTGCCATGTCAAACATCCTGGTACAGGTAAACACCAGGTAAAATTATTGATACTAGAGAAAAGTGAAAATCAAACAAACACTATTACCCATCTTTTGGTCCATATCATATATACTCCATTTCATAGGTACTTCCTTGCTAACTGCAATCACATTTAAGTCCATTTGAATTCCAACATAGCAATTCCAAAAAGTCCTTAAATTGGAAGGCAGGGCCACACACCAGTATAGTTTTAGCTTGTTTTATATTGCTGTTGCCTTCAGAATCTGTCACGGTGATAAAAGGGCAATGTATATTAGATTATAATTTCTGCAATATCAATAAAATTCATGCTATTTCTTTCCTCCTCCTTCTCCTCTTTCTTTTTCTGGAAGACAAGAGTCAGTATTTTAATGCTCTATTAATACAGTTCCTTGTTCTTTGTAGGGAGTGGTTGAAATCTTTGAAAAGGGCTTAGCAATTAACCCCTTAGACGCTCTGTTCCCCAGCAACATAGGAAAAACCTGACCACTAAGAAATATCTTTTAAAGGAATGTATGTGGTTTTATCAGCTTGCTAGCCCATTAAAAGTTGATAGATAAAATTGTCCTTTATGACATTCATTTTGAGGGAGCGCTGTTGGTGCACCAGCAGACTTAGGCTCTGTAACATTAAGAACATCAGTAGCAGATCAGGCCTTCCTACCATTTTTTTTTAATGCTCAATCAAAAGAAAAGGAGAGGTAAAATAGTAATAGGCTTTTCAATGATAGTGTGGAATTGAAAGCAGTAATCTAGGTTATATCTCTTTCTGCAGTGTCATACATATGTGGTATCTTAATCTGAAATAGACTTTTTCTTTCTGAATTTTAAATAGTGACTACAATATGTTAGACCAAAAAACAAGGTCACTCTATTCCTACTGCAAAGTGAGCTTTCCTGCCATTTCTAGTCTTACTCATAAAGTTTCATACGGTTGGAAAGCTCCTTTCCTGCCTTCAGGTGCTGACTCACTAACTATTTCCCCTGCTGAGCAGCAGTTTTGCTGCGTGTGGTGCAGCTGGAAAGTTTCAGCGTGTTAGCTGCTGATAGGCAGCAGCCAAACTCTTTTTTTCTTTTTATGTTTACAAATCCTGAGTTTGTAAGTAAAATAATGAGGCTCTGTTATGTGATCTTTAAAGAATTCTAATGAAATCAGGTATTTCTTACTCCATTTCTCCCCAGAAGAGACAAAACGACGTGAGGATCTATCCCCAACATTGCTAACCATTGCTCGGAGGTGCTGAAGAGCTCCCAACACGGGCACGGCTTGGAAGCCGGCGGCGCCCGGACAAACCATGTCCGTTTTCCACAGAAACACAGTGGCTGAAAAAAAAAAAAGGTTAAAATGGACTGCATTTTGACAGCCCATTTTCTTGTGGCTCAGTTGTACAAGGTATCTGGAGGTATCTGGAGAAGAGGTAATGAAAAATTGTCTTTCTGCAAGGTTCTTTCTAAATGAGCAACACTTTAAAATGAGAGGAACAAAGACAGATATCATGTAGCCTGCATTTTTTTTTCCTTGAAGAGATATCAAAACCAAGACTACAGCTGTTTTTCCCCTCTTTTTTATCTCACAGTAGATCAATAACTGAACTGAACACAGGAAAAAATATCGCGTGCAGTGGAGGTGGTTATAGCAAAAGCCTGCAGCAAGAAGAAGGTTGCTATCATCGCGCTGCCATTATTCCTTTGATCCCATATGTTACGGGGAAAAAAATATTTTGCTGTGATGATGTTCTTAAAAAGCAAGCAGTTGCATGTACAATTTTGGCATCTGCAAACACAAAAACAGCCTGAAGAAATTGTAAGAAGGGGTCCTATTTCCCTCTGCCTCGCTAGTGTCGCTGTTTATACAGTTCCTGTATAAATGACGGTACACATCTAGAAGAGGCAGCCAAAAATAATAGGAATAAAAATTAGTATTCCAGTAGAATTCAACTGATTAAAGCTGGCTTGATTTCCTAGTTGCAGAGGGAAAGAGATGCTTTTAGGCCGCGTTTTATTTTCTGGGAGGCCTCTAGCACACGTTAGGTGTATCCCTCTCTAGAAGTGCCTGCTTCACTCAGTTCTAGAAGAGGACTCAAAGCTGGTAGTTCAGACACAGAACTCAGCCCTGTGGCTATCTAAGCTTCCGTGAAATGAGTCTTATTCACCCTGCGTGTTACTAGATTTGTTTAATCTATTTAAAAGCAAGACAAGCCTCAGCCCTTCAGTTGCATATTACCCATCCCTGTAGTTTATCTCAGTCTTCCAATTGTTGCCTCTGTGAGAAAGGGCAGAAATTTTCCTGTACAAAGGGTGGTCTCCAGCCTCTCATTGGTCTGGGGTTCGTCTCTTTACCTGGTCACAGACCTGTGGTTTCAGGTACCCTCAGATGGTCGTTCCAGAAGCGGCAGGAGCTGGTATGTAAATACGCCCTTATGCATGAGCTGCCATGATCCCGAGCATAGACCCTGCGGAGCTTGGGAGATAGTTATTACACCTTCCTCATAATTTTATATGAGAATGTGTCTGAAATCAGTTTTACCTATTGGTAGAATGTTTAGATTGGCTTATGTCTGAAAAGCATAACCCCTAAACTATAATAAAGAAACTCAATTACAATGCACACTCAATCAGACAGAAAAAAAAAAAAAAAAGAAAGAAAGAAAAACAGCACGAAGGTGATAAAAAGGAGACAAGCAAGAGCAAAGTCTGTTTAATACAATTTATTGCAAAATAATATTGAAAGCATGTGCAAAAAAAGAAGTCTCCTGTTATATGTAGTAAAAGTCAACTTAGATATTCTTTCACATGATGCTTCCTTGCATTTTTCTTTAGTAAGTCACCAACTACTTTTGATAAGGAAAGGAATTCATTAGTACTGGGGTAATAAACAACTACGCAGTAAAGATCCCTGTGGAAAAGAGGGCTGGCAAACCTGGGACAATAAAAGGGAAATGTTTGGGAAGTAGATAATCTGAGCCCTCATTTGACAGATGGCAATGTTAGGAAATCACGAGATAAAAATAGTCATTAACTGTCAGGCTGCAGGCTCAGGGTTAGCACTGAAATGGATTTACAGCATGAACACTTGGAACAACCACGCAGTCTTGTCTACCAGGCAGTATAAGAAAATAAGGAAGGCATAAGGGGGAAATATATATATAAACATGTATATAGCTAAGGCAAACAAAATATTTCTGGAACCTAGTAATATTTCATTGCTAGTAAATGCTACAATGCCAGCTGAATGCTCATTTTTAGGGTGCAATGAGTCTCAAGGATTCTAGTTATGCCCTTATTCACCACAGTTCACTTTTAAAACTCCAGCAGCAAATTCTTTACTGTCAAAGCAGACTCTGCGTTTCTGGGATGGGCTGCAGACCAGATGGCTCTGAAATTGCTCTAGTAAAAGCCTAGACTACCTCCAACTTCAGAAGTGCCTTTGATGCTACCCCCTGTTATGTCTTCTGGTTTGTAGAGCTCACTACAGAGTCTGCACTTCTACCTTTCTGTTCCAGCACTTGGAAAAATGATGAAAAGAAATAAATTCTAATGAATTTGTACGAAGCATTTTGGGCGTCACTTGTTTTCCTGGGATCTGTTGCTGCTCTGGATGGTCATGGCAAAAAACACATTGTTGCTAGTCTTATGCAGTATTTTTTCACTTCACGCCTGTGATACTGAATTCTCACACACTCCTACAATTCACATTGCAGAGTGAATACAACCAGTTCAACACAGCAGTACTGTAAGCACTTCTCTAAGTGTAAACAGTTAATATTTTGCTTTTCATATGCTTCTAGCTGTATGTATGCTGAAAACATTTTATTTTTAAAAGATGGCATTTTGACTTATGTTTTTTTCTTTATCTTTTCAACTTAATCAGCTTTTAAAATGCCAACAGGCTGTCTGGCTGAGCTGCAGTATAAAACCATTCTAGTAATACCTGTTTACAGTAGACTAATTGCTATTTATGGACTAAAGGAGGAAAAATAAATCTGGTTATGTGCCAGGTCTCTTTTTAATTTTACATAGGATGAAGTTTTTTAAACTTTTTTTTTTCCAATTATTTTTCAGCCTTGCTACTAGATCTTGGTGCGTGATCTAAATCTGCTAATAAAATCAGGTTGTGTTTCTTTATCATCTGAATACTACTACTACGTAGTATCATCCAAATACTACTGTTTGTATACGTATTGGATGAATAAATAGGGGAATCTACCATGTATTTCCATATATCTCCATATTTCCTCTCATCAGTTCATGAAATATTGACCCTTCTGCTTTGTCTGTGAAGTAAAACGCTAGCCCCAAATCGCTAGAGAAGCACAAGAGACGTACTGTGAGTGACATGTTCATTTACTAAAGAGCTCGTAGATGTTGGCAGAACTAAACCCAGGTCTCTTGAACTCCAGCCTAGGCTTCCGTTGCCCAGACTTGGTATTTTCATACAAAACATGACAGGTGAATTAGGACGGAGAAAACTTCCCTCTCATTGATGCTGAATGGAGATATGTAGAAACATTTAGCACACCTTACTGTTACCCTTTTTCTTGAATGTTGCCCTTCAGTAACACAACCAGCTCAATCCAGCATTTCATGTAAATAACGGTACAAGATACATTTTTTTTTTTTTTCCTGATGTTGCTCACCATCATCTGCTGCCTCTCAGATCTGAGTAGTTATGAATAAAACCAGCAGCTGGCTCTGGCTTCTCACGTGCTTCCTCGCTACTAAAGACTCAATCTGTCAAAACACATTTATTACAGGCGATGCATGGAAAGGGTCCTCTCAGCTGCAGCAAGACGGCCCACGCGCTTGCAACTTGCTTGTAGAGCTGAGCTCTAACATCCTCCCTCCTCTGGTCAGGCAGAGGAAAAGGGCGAAAGTCACTTACAAATCATTACTCAGGCACTATCCGATCTTCTTTAGTAGAACAAACTTGATGGCGGTAGAATTTCTAAGTCGGAAAAAAAAAAGAGCAGTGTGTTTATCTTTCACTTCCAGCTTCAAGAAAAAGCTTTGAAAGCTACTAGGAAACATCTACAGACTCTTCATTTATAGCCACAGTAAAATTACCTTTGTTTTTAAAGTTAGGCAACACCACAGGGGAATTTCACACACTTGATTTTTATAGCTCTTGAAAATACTTATAACTCCCCCCCATTGCTGAGTAGATGAATCATGTCACCAGCAGCATACACTTAAAATAGCTTAGACGTATTTAGCATAATGTCCTGCTATCATGCTACTACTGTTGTTGTTATTATGCCTATTTCCTGGCTTTAAATGCTGTGTTCTCCTCAGCTACAGTAACTTCCAAAGCACCCTTGCTCTGAAACACCACCTGCTCCAAAACACCAAACGTGGCAGCTCCACCGAGCCCCGGGTCCCCGTGTGCAGCCAGCAGCGAGGCTGAGCATCTGTGCCCCAACGGGGACACACACACACGTGTGCAACATGCCGGTATATGCACAGCTGGCCACACGGATCAGGGCAGGCTGAAAATGCAACACTCGCAAGCACCAACAGACTCATTCCCCTGTGTATATATATACACACACAGAGCAGTAAGTCCCTCACCCAGGGAAATAGCTAGAAATGGAGTTTTACTGAAAAAACAGGACCGACAGTGCTTACCAGACACAGGGGATGGCCAGACAAGAGCACTGACCACCTGCTACCACACAAGAATCTCCTTTCATCCCTCCCCGAACCACCTTGATCCCTCCGTTTCCCCATGTGAAGTTTCTCCCCTACCACCCTGCAGTAAGTCTTACAGGGCCCCAGGTTTCTCCCCCGTGTACCCCGACGTGCCCTCTCAGGCCGGAGGTGCTGCCCCCTCGCGCTGTGCAGCGCCCTGGGGCCTTCCTGGGCTCGCGGTGACGGATGATCCGCCAGCCCAAGGGCCGGCCACCCCCCTGGGCAGCCCGGGCAGGGCTCCAGGCCCAAGTGGGTGATTTTTTACATATTATTTCATCCCTTAACCTTCCTAAACATACTACACACCCTTCTTAAATACAGCATCCCACGCTAAGCACATCTGACTTAGGCGCACAAAAAAACAAGTTTTTTTTCTTCTCCTCTTTCAAATAAAGAACAACAGACTGATAAAGAAATATCCTTCACCAGAGACTTATGAACAAGCCCTGCCCAAGGAGATTTTTCCCAACGAAGAGGTGAATCCAGGAGACCAAGAGAAATTACTCAGCAGCTGAGTGTGGAGAATGACGGGCTGAGTGGGATGGTAAGAGGGACACGAAGGGCTAGCACAGGCAGCAGCTGCTGGCACGGGCAGGACAGCAAAGCCACAAGCGTAAGGACACGCTTCCCCATGGGCTATCTCAGACTCATGGGAGGAGCCGTATGAGCAGAAGGCAAAGGAGACACTGAAATCCCTGCGGCTTTCAACTTACCATGCAGTTGCATCTTTACTGCTGTTGAGAGCATTTGGACATGTTGAAAAAGACCGTAGCTGTTATCAGGTGGGCTACTCGGTCTGTTGTGGTTTTTTTTTTTTTTTCTTTTTCTTTTTCTTGTTTCCCTTATCAAGTAACCTACAGTAAAAGAGGCACAGCGTGCGGACACACAGGTTTTACCAAGACTGTGCACCTGAACAGTTGCTGGCGACTGGGTCCATAATGCACTGATTGGTTTTGATTCTGTAAATGGTTCTCCACGAGTTAGATGTAGCTGGTTAACTCAAATGAAAGCAAAAAGTGAAATGGGAAGGACACGTACACGAGAAGAGCACAAAACAAGCACTCGTTACAGCTGTGTGGGGGCACAGAGGGAGAGGGCAGACACACAGCCGTAAGCTGCGAAGAAGGAAAAGAGGGCAGAGCGGGAGCTCCACGGCAGAGACCCAGGAGGAGGGACTGAAAGAGGGAGTAGCGAGACGGAGCCCGTGAGCTGGGGCGAAGTCGATGCATTCGAGTCGTGGGCCGGGGCCTGCGCGGGATGGAAACACCCCAGGGCGCGCGGCCCGTTTCGGCACTGCCGCTCGCACGGCTCACGGCCCTTCGGCTGCACGAGCGCCCAGCAGAGCCCTTCAGCGCTCACGCACGCCCCCGGAGCCGCAGAGAGCCGGGAGAGCAAGATTAGAAAGGACTAAGAGTGGCAAGGCTGACGTTAGGTAAAAGCGCTTAAATTGTGGAAGTAACCAGAGCAGAAACGTGCCACGTGGAGGCTGCCGGGGGCGCCGCGGCCTGGGCGGCGGCGGCTGTCGCGCCGCAGCTCGTGGCTCAGGCCCCCGGGGGGGTCACTCGCTCCTTGCTGCTCTGCTGCCCCATGGCGCGACTGAGGTTGCCTGAAAGTGCAGGGGCTTATACCAGAATAAGGAACAATTTTGCTTTGATTACCTTCAACCTGGCCCTCCTTGAAATCTGGTTTTGAATCAGCCATTCATCTTACAAAGGAAACGCATGGGACTCTGCAGCTTATGAATTACGCACATTTTTTCCTGATTTGAAGCTGTCCAGAGAAAGCTGAGAAAAGTAACCATTTTACAGTAGATGGCTCCCCCAAAATATTTTTTTATCAGCTGTGACATAAAGAGGTGATCCAGAGATGAGCGCTTTAGTTCCGTGGACCAAGCTTTACCAGAATGACGCAACGAATCCAGCCAATCCAACACACAGGCTTCAGTATCTGTGGTGGTAAAACAGACCACCAAAGTCCTTCACCATCCCAGCTGCTTAACATGTTGAAAGCAAAGACTACTCAGAAATCTACTTAAGCAGAAGTATGCACAAGTCCCTCATCATCAAATCACAAACCACCAGCTGCCAAATTTTCTTAATTCTCAATCCTAACTGCCCCCGCTTTCTCCAAAAGCACGTGGCTGAACAGTTGGTGTGAGTAGTGTTACTCCTTCCCCATGGGATGGGTAACCTTTCAGAGGGAGCTTTGGGGCCCACGTAGGTCTTGGTCCCAGGCTCCCTCACTCTGATGAGGAGCGACGCCCTCCCCCTTGCACGGGGTATTTTGCAGAGGAAGGAGTCCCATTTTCACTCCCAAAGGGAACTTCAGCTTTACTAGATCATGAAAGCGAATGGGAAAGGCTCACAAACAGGAGAGAGTTTGCCGGGGAAATACGGTCGGCACAACGGCCAGCACTGCCAGCGACTGCTGAGGTGGGTTCAGGACACTCCAGAACAAGATCGAGAGCGTGAGGAGAGCGGAGATTCAGCTTGGGGAAGCCCCAGTTGTGGCCAACCAGAGCAGCGGTTCTGCACTCACGGCCTGTTCCCCGCCGCTTTCCCAAGGGCGGAGAGGTGGGAGAGTGCCCAAGCCCGGCGCTTTCTGCTCTCTCCCAAAAGGCCAGCGGTCTTCCCTGTCATTTGGTGAGCGCGCATCCAAGTCACATCCAAGTCAGTGACCAGACACTGCTGGCTTCTCCAGTGGCGTAAGGGGGCTGCGAGCCACGATGCTCCGATGTCCCCTAATGGGGTGCACGCCCCATGACATGGGAAAGCGGCCCATACCCTTTGGTACCGAGCGCTCCCAAAGATGCCGTGCGCTGCGTTTCAGCGGAGAAGTCGGGCACGAGCAGCTTCAAGCCCAGCGCTGCCGCTGCTCTTGGTAACTAACGACAGCCGCTGGTACCAACAGTTACGCAAAATACTGATAAGCAGTTTAAGTTTGGAATATGAATATGGCTTTGAGACTTACCATAACATCGCTTAGCTGGCAAAATCTTTTTTTTTTCTTCCTTAAAATAATTCATTACCTTAAAAAAAACAAAAAAGCTTTTTCAAAAGAAAAAAAAAATTAAAAAGCTTCCCATCAGCATATTTAACACCTGTGTTGCACATTTCATTCACAAAAGATGTATAGTTTTTAAAGCAGAAGTTTTACTTTTTTTTAAGCAAACCTATTTCTTAATGACACCAAAATCAGAAATAAAGAAGAAAAACTACAGAAATAAAGAAGAAAAAAAAAATTAAACTACCAAAATCTGCAGAACTGAGCTTGTGAAATCAGCAAATACATAGAATGCTGCAAGCCTTGAGTAACTGGTAAGGAAGTTAGAAGAAACGCATCCTCAGAACTCTACTCTGGGAATAGTCACATCAAAACACTGCCACTTTCTGGAAAAAGCACAGTAACTTATAAAATGAAATATTGTCACTCCTATGGGAAAATTTTGCTCATCTGACTCAACTTTCTGCTGTCAAAACTAGAACATGGAACTACCACAAACCTTCAGTCTAACAGTGGACACTGTTCCTTCTCTACCAACTTTATACAGTCTATACAAAATTTTAGTTAACCTATTTAACATGCAATGATTTTCAAGTCTATTAGATGAAATTAGTTATCCAAATAAACTCCTGTCCTAAATGTACATTCATGACCAGAAAGAGCGCAATTAAAGAAAATATATACCCACCTCTATGCATCATCCTGGAAGACCAGAAGGAATGATACTTAACCACTGGAATACCTAACAGATCAAGACAAATCTCCTCTCCAAAGTTCACAGCATTAAGGCACAATACAGTCCTATCAAAACCAAGCAATTCTTATGGAAGGAAAAAGAGGAGAGGAGGAAAAAAAAAAAAAAAAAAAAAAAAAAAAAAAAAGTGACTACTATTACATGACATATAGTATTTTTGAACTTTGCATGTTCTTCTCTATTAGTATTTTAAAGATGCCCAAAATTTTTAAATAGGTTGTTGGAGCAGGACCTGCTTAAGGACTGGAATAGCATGAGAACAAGATACAACTGCAATACAGCTTCAGAGGCTTCAAGATTGTAGGTTCTGGTGAACGGGTACAAACAAGACAGTAGGAAAAACCCCCATACCTGTCTGCACACCCATCGATGTGCTTCAACCCCCCCGCCCCTTCCCCAAGCAGTGCCTTTTTATTAGGGGTTCTAGCAGCACTTTTGAAATTCAGATACTCAGTACTATCTAGGATAATCCTGCAAATGAGAATAAAAATGTGATCATCTGCTCTAGCACATAAAGCTATGCATTTAGTAACAGCTTTCCCTTCAAAAATAGGAAAAAAAGTAACAATGAATTCTACTTCACACACTGAACCACCTCTGTTCCCTTTCCACACCAGAGCTCTAGGGAATCTCCTTGATCGAAGCGTGATTCCGGCTCCTCCACGCTGCCCATGTCGACAAGAACTTCAGGATCCCAGTTCAATATTCCTCAATTGGCTAATGAGAATTGTATTGACTAGCATGAAGCCCCCAAATGCCTGCACAAGTTTGCTCCAATTACAGGCCCAAGCGGAAGATTAGGAAAAAATCCCATTATCAAAGAAAAAAAAAAAAGCTTTTTTTTTTTTTTTTTTTAAAATGTCTTTACTACATACAAGAACAAATGCAGGATGTGATGTTTGCTTAGTTTATTAATTTATTTTTGCGGGAATCTGCAACTCTGAGTATGCACTTTCTGGAGGTACCATGCATGCATAGCCTCTGAATGCCTTTGTACAATTTCATTTCTTAGTAATAAGTTCATTCACAGCATACACAAATCTAGAATGTAGACACCATATATACAGGATTAAACAAGATCGTGTCTTGTTGTTTTAATGAAAAAAATAAACAGGGTTTCACACAGCAGGAAAGATGGATTAGATACACTGGTGCCACCATAAATAAATAAATTTCAAGAACACAGTTTTTAAAAACCTGTTTCCAAGGTATTGAAAATCCAAGATTATAATATTGCATTAACTCCATTGATTTTTGATTATTCAAAAATGAGAAAAATATTGGCATTAATATTTATGGACATAAACAGCAACAAAAAGCCCCAAATGAAGAAACATGGCAAATTCAGCCATGGCCAACTTCAAATAATGTTGACATTTTGTAACAAAACAGCTGCAGCAGCACATGGAGACAGTACTGGCTAGGAGACGTGTTATTTGTGCATGTCCTCCTTCTTAATGGGAAAGAGAGTCACTGCAGTTTAGAGCCTGTGAGTTCTGTGATACCAAAGACGCTGATGAATTGTCTATGTCCAACTGTCCATTTCTTGTCAGAAAAGTCATTTTCACATTCTAGAGTGCACCACTGAATTTGAAAACAAAGTATCATTATGATGACAAGCTTTTTTTTTTTTTAAATATACTTAATATTTTCACATTCTTTTTTAAAAAAACATTCTTTATTGTTTTCATTTTGGTTTGTCCCCATTTCAACTCTTGAAGTTTATTTCAGTTTCGAGGGGGGAGGAGGTGTTACAATCAATAGTAAATGTAAAAGCATTGTAGAAATTGAAATGAGAGATGCACCACCAGGAAAGATAAATAACTGAAACATTTGTTTTTAAAACTGTGATTTAGTAGCATATCATTATCAGAAATTACTGAGACCAGCTCTTTTAAGAATTATTACACCTTTTCACCACACCTCCCACTTGTCAGGGGAACACACACACATACCACAGACACACAGATACACAGTTCAATCTGATCTAAGACTACGTTTTACAAAGTACTTCCTTTTGCTTGACTTCCCACCCCTTTCCTCCTCACCCAAACAAGACTAATAATCATATCAAATTAAAAGCAGATTCGAAGGTCAAGATTTCTTTTGGTTTACTATACTCTGAATCATCTTCCACAAGCCCCACTCTAAGTAAGCTTTTAAAGAACTACAATAGTATTCTAGAATTAAAGCGAATTCATTTCAATAGCACAGTAAATATAAAATAAGCTTTAGAAAATTTATTTCAATTAACAGTGAAATAATTTTGAATATCTGAATGTCCAGGTCAATTATGAACTCTACCAACCTAGTAGCAAGGTTGAGGAAAAGCTCAGTCACTAAAGAAAAAAGGAGACCTCAAGTAGTGCATTAATGCAGCGGCATCAGCATCCCACCATTCACACTCACACGCACACGTTTATACAATACAGTGCATTTAATATGCCAGCTGACATTAGGCTTTCATATGCAGTCAATAAATATTACACAAACCAACCTTTTTAACACCATCTAAAATTTAGTTAGGGGGTGAAGGGTGTCACCTGCTTTCAAAAGGAAAATGGATCATCCAAGATTCAAAATACAACTTGCGTTTAACAAGCTTAGAGATATTCAAGCACCATGTAAAGTTTTTACTATTAATGTTTGCATATGGGCATTTACAAATAAAGGAATAAAACAGAAGGGTGGTTTTTGTTTTTGTTTGCACAAGCAACAAATGAGAGTAATCGAAAAGTCCAAAAAAAAAAGTTACTGGTAGGATGGAAACCACTTGCAATCTGATGGCACTCGCTTAGTCTTTCAAGAGTATCTTGCTCTCAGGCAGCCTTTTTTGTCTTCCTCCAACTGGTGAAAGCTATGACTAAGACAAACAGGTCTCCTCAAGACCCGAAACCACACATTTGTGATTATTACAGCTCACAGAATTGTAGGACTACATGCACTATTATTTTTCCCAAAGCAGCATCTACTCTGTCTGAAAATTACACAAGTGTATTGACATGACTCACCTACTCTCATTTGCTGCCATTTTAGAGGCTATCATTTTGTAATTCCAGTAAAAACTAAAGCTGCTAAAAATACAACAGAAGTACAAATGAATAGAAAACTGAAATAATACAAAGGCAAAGGCATCACCATGGAAAAATCATGAAGTTCCTGGTATTGTATCAAGTATTCATGATACAGCAAGTAATCATGATAACAGCAATGGTATTGCTTATCCTAGATATAATGCTTCTGCTCATTTGTCTTCTAGCTATTTTGGTTTTGTCAGACCGTCCACTTACATGAGCAAAATTAATTGTTTCTTAACTTCATTTGTATAGGTTTCCCTCTGACACCTTACACATTTGATGAGCTCCACATATAATACTACAAATCACTAGGAAGAAGGAAAACTAGCTCTGATGCCTTTTGACTTTGTTTTGCTCACCAGTGGTGCTCACAGACTCCTGGAGATTAATTGGCTTATTTCAAATTACGGTGAGAATTTTTACTTAGTGCAAGAACATACTGAAAAAATGCCAGATACAATATCAGTTCCTCATTTCATTTATTATTATTATTTTTTTTTAAATTGTTACCTTTATAAACTGCAGGAACAGGAGATACCAGATTGCTAATGCAGTCAAGATACATTTTCCTTCACCCACCCCTTACAAAGGCTGCTTGATTTTAAATCAGGATTCAGACACAGGATTGTTCTACCACAGCTTCATACGCTATCATACATCAAGTGAATTGCAGCAGTCGACCACATGGGCACAGCTGCCACTAGCTGAGAGCCAGGTCCGCTGCTGAAGCCCTGCCTGGGGAGCTCAGCGAGCGCACGGTGCCTCCTGACCACAGGGCCAGTTACCGCAGCTCAACAGAGCCGCCCGAGGCTCCAGGGTGCAGGGCCCAACGCGCCGCGCGTCAGTACGCGGGAGCAGCCTCCGTGCTCACGCACAGCTCTATAGCACAACCAGTCAGCTGCCCAAACCCAGTTTTGATTTCACAAATAATGGGGGCTTATTACAGCAACCTGAAGCATTCAAACAAACCGAGGATCACCTTTATAATACAGTATATCATATGTGGAAAACTACCAGTATGATTTTCAGTTGCAAGTTTTTTTTGTGTTCTTCACTCTACATCAAATACTTCCCGATGAAAATAAAAAGAATGCAGTGTGTTAAGTTTTCAAGAACTGCCATCTGCTATTTTATACAGGCTGGTTAATTAACAGTGTGCAAATAAACCTTTACTGAAGAGCTATTTGATTAATTATTTTTCAGCTAACTTCGGGCTGGGGTACAAAGTACCTTCTGTGCTGTAAACATCATGAATTCTTCACCAATTGGAAGGTGAAAAGGCCTAAGGAGCAGAGTACAAACACTCCTCATACATAACCATGGCTGAGCTCAAGTCTTTCAAACTGAATTTGGAGTAGTCTGCATTTGGCATGTGTTCAGTGTACTGCTACAAAGTACAGTCTGAGAAGATTGTTGTCTATAAAAGCATACTTTTAGCATTAAAACACCACGGCCTAATGAAAGCATGCAGCAGTATTTCATCTGTAATGCGGCAGAATTCATTCTTAGTTTATTACCAGTGTTGATACAGCCAGGTGAGCACTGTACAAGCAAAAGGGATTGTAAAAATCGCCTCCAGTTACACTCTATAACACTCATACAGTATCTCATTTAGTCACCTTAGGTCACTATTTCAAACAGCAATTTTTTTGTAGACATAAGTTACCCTGAAAAAAAGCAGCAATTAGGAATACCCTTCTCCTTGTTTACTATACATTGCAAAATTCATAATTGCATTTACCTGTCTCATTTTTCAGTAGCTTACAATCTAGAAGCACAGGGAGCCTTTGTTTTCCAGCTAGCTGGGGCCAGGAAAGTCAGCTCTGGCTCTTCAGGGTTTTTTTTTTTTTCCCCCGGATAATTGTAATATTTCACACCATTACAGAGAGTTTTTATTTATTTATTTTTGTTTTTATTTTTATTTTTTTAGAGCCACTAAGCAGTATCTATATCCACAGTACTAGATACCAGTAGTTATCTGCCTTCCTGTATACATTCTTTCAGAAACAAATCCTTTTACATTTTCAGGCATCCTTTTCTGCTTTGCTCACTGCGATGGGATAAGAAAATATTTCACCCTTAATTTGTTTGTAGTGTGGCACAAGCAGAAACACCTTGACACATTTCCCCCCACCCCTTGCTATATGAAGATTGTAGACAGGCAAAGGCTGGGCAGATGGACTGAAAGGTTCCCTGTATTTCCTTCTCTTACGCCTGTTGGCTGGAAAGCCTGTGTTCGACCCAGTGCAGCCCCTTCCCTGCTCTCAGGTGTACCGTGGCATCTCACACTGCTCACAGCGATTTAGGGCCGGGTGGTTCAGAAAGGTGCAGCTATCACAATTCCACGGAGCCCCTTCAAAGTCTTCATCTCTTGGCTGAGTCCGTGGAGTCTGCTTGGAGCTGTTTTGGTGCTCTAAAAGAAAACAAAAAAAAACAAATGAAAACACTTTCTTTTATTACACAGAAAAGGATTAGATGTAGATTATCATCTGGACTATCAGCTCATTAAATATTCTATGATAAAATGAATCTGGAAACCTTTTTACACAGGTAGCATTAAATACTCAGACTTTACAACCTAGCTCAGAAATTTCTGAGGAGAAAGCTTTGAAGTACTTCACTTCTGCAGGAGTTACTTAATCATGCTAGCTCAAACACAGTGAAATTAAGAGCAATCGTTACTATCAGGTCACTAATACTGCTAAAGGTTTAATGAGCTTAAAATACAATGGAAAGTTTATCACTAGCACTCCTCTGTTGAGGAATGACTATTTATAGGCTTAGGAACAGCGGTCTCTTGTAAAACCTTACATTTCAATAATCCTGCTACTTGAAGTGAAATTAGTTCCTTCAAACAGTTTGACAGACATCAGTTCTCCACACCTTTTAGCATGTATCCAGGTGGAAGAGAATACAATAAAATGGTCAGCTTGTTTCAAGACAAGATGATTGTTTTCACCTTCTTGGGGTTTTGGGTGAGGGAGGGATCAGTATTCTAAGTTTGTTTTCATTCATAAAAATCAGTATGTATTGAATCATATATTAGCCATTAACCCATGGAAAGATATGGTTTTCTAATGCCTGCTACCACAACTTTGAGACCTCAGTCTGCCTACTAAAAGCAGAACAGTGCCTAAGATGTGGAAACACTTAAGGCATCATACAAAGTTTTAAGATTCCAAACAATATTAGCCTACATATCTAAAAAAAAAAAAAAAAAAAATACTCGTTTCAGAAGAACAGGAAAAGTATTTNTTTATTTATTTTTGTTTTTATTTTTATTTTTTTAGAGCCACTAAGCAGTATCTATATCCACAGTACTAGATACCAGTAGTTATCTGCCTTCCTGTATACATTCTTTCAGAAACAAATCCTTTTACATTTTCAGGCATCCTTTTCTGCTTTGCTCACTGCGATGGGATAAGAAAATATTTCACCCTTAATTTGTTTGTAGTGTGGCACAAGCAGAAACACCTTGACACATTTCCCCCCACCCCTTGCTATATGAAGATTGTAGACAGGCAAAGGCTGGGCAGATGGACTGAAAGGTTCCCTGTATTTCCTTCTCTTACGCCTGTTGGCTGGAAAGCCTGTGTTCGACCCAGTGCAGCCCCTTCCCTGCTCTCAGGTGTACCGTGGCATCTCACACTGCTCACAGCGATTTAGGGCCGGGTGGTTCAGAAAGGTGCAGCTATCACAATTCCACGGAGCCCCTTCAAAGTCTTCATCTCTTGGCTGAGTCCGTGGAGTCTGCTTGGAGCTGTTTTGGTGCTCTAAAAGAAAACAAAAAAAAACAAATGAAAACACTTTCTTTTATTACACAGAAAAGGATTAGATGTAGATTATCATCTGGACTATCAGCTCATTAAATATTCTATGATAAAATGAATCTGGAAACCTTTTTACACAGGTAGCATTAAATACTCAGACTTTACAACCTAGCTCAGAAATTTCTGAGGAGAAAGCTTTGAAGTACTTCACTTCTGCAGGAGTTACTTAATCATGCTAGCTCAAACACAGTGAAATTAAGAGCAATCGTTACTATCAGGTCACTAATACTGCTAAAGGTTTAATGAGCTTAAAATACAATGGAAAGTTTATCACTAGCACTCCTCTGTTGAGGAATGACTATTTATAGGCTTAGGAACAGCGGTCTCTTGTAAAACCTTACATTTCAATAATCCTGCTACTTGAAGTGAAATTAGTTCCTTCAAACAGTTTGACAGACATCAGTTCTCCACACCTTTTAGCATGTATCCAGGTGGAAGAGAATACAATAAAATGGTCAGCTTGTTTCAAGACAAGATGATTGTTTTCACCTTCTTGGGGTTTTGGGTGAGGGAGGGATCAGTATTCTAAGTTTGTTTTCATTCATAAAAATCAGTATGTATTGAATCATATATTAGCCATTAACCCATGGAAAGATATGGTTTTCTAATGCCTGCTACCACAACTTTGAGACCTCAGTCTGCCTACTAAAAGCAGAACAGTGCCTAAGATGTGGAAACACTTAAGGCATCATACAAAGTTTTAAGATTCCAAACAATATTTCCACATATTTGTTACTTAAAGTCAAACTGAAATACTCGTTTCAGAAGAACAGGAAAAGTATTTCCTTACATGCAAACAAAATACAGCTTCTGAAATCATTAAGTAGTTAGTATTAACCAGACTTTATTTACAATATTTGCATTTTCAAGCAGAGTACATGGCTATTGTATCAGAGCATTTTCTCATGAACAACTTTCGTTCATGTTAGTTACAGTAAGAAGGAGCACTGTAAGTCTTATCATGCAAGATTTTGCAAAGAAAAGACTACTGCCTTCTCTGCATCAGGCCACAGGGTCCCACAGTGGCTGTTTCAGTAGAAAGACACAAACTGTTTAAACCAGCATTTGAAAGTTCTTTCAAAAGACCTTAGAAACTAAAAAGAAAAAAGAACTGCACCCAAAATACCTGAGACTAAAGGTAGGACTGCTCCAAAAAGTCCCTTCAATGCAGCAGAGTCCAGAAAGCTGTTGAGCTGTGCAGCCACTAGGTGTCTATGCTAGTGAACTGCAAACTATACTCACTAAATATCCACTCACACCGAGACTCCTGAGCACACATAGAGCTTCAGTGTCTTAGGATAGATACAAAACCTAGAGACTTTATAAGCTGCATAGAAAGTAAAAGAAAGATACATAGGAAACTGGTAAAGGTGGCATAATGATACCATTTTAGACACATCTTCCACAGTTTCTGAAGGGATCTACACATGATTACAAGTGAAAAAACACATACTCTGCCTTAAGGTGTTTCAAATTCTTGATATACTAAAAAAGGGTACTGTCAAATTCACACTGCACATACAAAATGTTTAAAACATGACTGTGCATGTTAAGACATAACTAAAGCTTCAGTTACAAATTCAACTTGCAATAAAGATCCCAAATTTTAAATCACAGAATGACAATAATATACATTAGAAGGAGGTTGAAAAACTCTTAATTTAAGACTTGAGCTTTCTAATTAATTTTTTTGAAATACTTAAGATGTAGAAGTGTGTGAACTTTCAACACTCTATTCTAACAGCAAACAACACTTATGAAGAACATATTAACAAAACAATTTCAATGACCCTGATAGAAAACAAGTTGCAGGCAGTATTACTGTTTTAGATCAAAATGATCTTTTTTATACAGATATATAAACAAAACTGTTTCTTGCTGCAACAGAGTTATTTACTTAAAACTTTCTAACTGCAGATTAGGTAACCCGATACTTGCTTACCAACCTACCTTTTTTACATGGCTTTGGTGGCACAACAGGACCAGGCTCTATGTTATCGTAAAAGTTGCACGTAGCTTTTGGATCAAAGTTACCTGTCAGAAAAGTAAGATAAGTAAGAATGCATAATTCAAAGATAATTTGCATGTTTCTTATGGTGCCTCAAATATCCTGATTTTATATATTTATCATTACATTCTACTTTAGCTTTTTCCTGAGCATCTTCTTGTCAAATACATTCAGTTTTGTGTTGATTCAAGTAATTTTCTGCAAGTCAGTCCAATATTTAAATAATCATATCCATTGCAATGCTCTGGATCGCTTTAGAGATACGTGAACATGCAAATCTTGCTACAGAACACATTCTTGGTATAAAAAAAAAAAGACTATACATTTTTAATCTATGTTGATTATGTGTTTCATTTTCTGACAAAACAAAACAAAAAAAAAGACTTGGGTATCTTGGGTAGACTTCTGGACTGTACTGAATTGTCAGAACCTTTTGTCAGTGATGGATTAAAAATTCTAGATAAAACTTTTACTAAGAACTACTATTTTATTTTTTTAAGATCAAAGTCTTGACAAAGTTAAGTCTCCATTTACAAATATTTTAACTTTACCAACAAAAATGTCAGCAAGTCATGTTTATGCAATTGTAACCGAAAGAGACATCTTTTAGTAGTAACTTGGTATCACAATAAAGTTCATTTTTTTAAAAAAAGTCCAAGAACAGTATCCACATTTAAGCACGTTCTATGCCTAAACTGTGTTTTGCAAAAACCATGGAGTCTGTACCTCTAGACTGAAGGAGGTCAACTTCTTTCAGTGTACAGTCAACATTTATCTGGAGCTGTCGGTTGAGGCTTCGCAATCTGGTCATTTCCTCCGGCTAGGAAGAAATAACCCAAAACAGCAAGTGAAGGAAAGTTAGCAAGTAAAGGAAAGTCAGCATCATAGGTAACATAGATATAGCAATGTTGTGTCTGTTAATAACTTTATTAGACTGAAGTACCAAATAAAATAGCCAAGACTACACTGTGTTCCCCTCTCCTCACGCACTTTCTTCCCTTCAAAAAGGAAGTCTTCCATTTAGCATTTGAGAAAGTAAGGTGCAAAAATATAAAATAAAAAACCTTACCACCACCACCAAAAATGAACAATAGTAAAATTCATTAGTAAAAAAAAATCAAGCTGTGCCCAAGTGTATTACATGCCTAGCTCTGCCACTATCACTACAGCCAATGTACAGAAATACAAGAATTTGTATAAATTGATTGCTGCTCCAACAGTTTACATCAAGATCATCAGGAAACAAAATATGAATGACAGTATACAGTAACTATATTCTTTAACTATAATTGAATAAGACTAGATTAAGTTCTAGGCCAGTATTTGTAAATCATTTAATGCTGCATAACAATCATTATTCTCAAAAAAAAAAAGTATTAGCTACTTAAGTCCATGTATTTATCATTAAGAAACTCTAAGCTACTTGGGTACAAAATGACCTTAGTGTCACCAGCAGCAATTATTAACACATGATACAGGAATAACTCTTAACATCCTATCTTAGGATACATTCCAACATCACAGACAGAATGTACCTGACAAATACTGCCCTAAATACCTGGGGTGGGTGAGACATACAGCAGAAACTCAGCTTAAGCAGCCAACCACCCCTAATGATCTTTCTATCCTACATCCATCCTCACTGTTTATGTCAGCACAGTGAACAAGACTGAACTGTTTCAGCTAAAAACTTCAAAGCTGAAGTTATTTTTTGGTCGAATGAGCTGTCATTTCAGGATTGCTGCATAGCCATAGAGATGTCCTTGCTGGAGTCTCTCGTGGGTGGATGTCACAGAGACAGGATGAAGTAACAGGGACAAGACAAGTGAGAAGTGCCAACTATTTAAGCCAGCACTGCCAATGAACAGTTGCTTGTCACATTACATACATAGCAAAAGGGAAGAGGAATGTCTAAGAGATGCACAACCATGCAAACAGCAAAATACCTTGATTGAGTGTAAAACCTTTACAAAAAGTGTGAATGTTTGCTGAATGAACACTCAAGCTGCACAGGGCTCAGGCTCTTTTATTAGCCTTAACCATATACCTTGATGGGAAAGCACCTATTGCTCAGCTTCAGAAAACCGCTCCCAAATACTGCAGATTTTAAATCCCCAAATATTTTGCCTCTGCTTCATAAAAGTTTAAGAAAAAAGCTTGTATCTAATTAAAATACTAACAAATTGCTTACTGTTGGAATTGCAGTCGTACAGCTAACTCTTCGAAGCCGCCTCTGCATTAGATCATGCTCCATACCATTGACTTCAGCTTTGAGACGTTCAAGCTCTTCTTTCTCAAGCTTCAGCTCCTTTGCTAATCTCTCCATCCTTGCTCGTTGGTGTAACAGCAAGGCTAGCATGTTTGACATGGAAGAAATAAGTTACTAAAACACAAAAACCTGGAAAACGAACTCTTAGCTTATGTGTACAATTCATGAGTGACCTTTCTGGGAAGAAAAAAAGTGATCATAAACAGGCATTTAAATATCAGTGTGAATATGATTTCATGCCAAATGAACTACAATTTTAGGAGAAAGCTACTCCAGAATAATAAAAAAATGCCAACACATTTTACACAGTAACTTGAAGTTGATATTACCATTTTGGTCAATGCTTCTTTTTTTGTATTTGGTCTTTCTCATCTCAAAAATACAAAGGCACCTGTATGAGGAAAGAGCTTCTCAGGATGAAACAGCAACCTAACTATACTAATACTGCACAGTGAAAAAAAAAAAAAAAAAAAAAAAAAAAAAAACACCAGAGGCAAGATCCAAAGATAATGCATACTTCAGAGCTTCAGTCCAACAAAATCTCTGACAAACTAAGACATAAGGGTGTAAAGCTGTAAGATATTAGCCAAAAAGCCAGTCCTTAACTGGCTTTTACACCACAATTTCAGATTATGCAGTAACATCTTCAAGTATTCTTAGCTTTTCATAAAGCACTTTAACATCAATTCTATTGATTCATCAGCACTCAAAGGCAAAACTACAAAACTTCAATAAAACATATCAGGAACAACAACAAAAAAAAA
>VZSV01000065.1:2692669-2705252 GCA_013398735.1 Nothocercus julius | reverse complement strand
AGAGGAGCTCAGATCTTTCAGGAGCTTTAATTCCACAGTGATGTTGATTCCCTTCTCTCTAAACTTTCTCTGCTGTTAATCAGTAACTATCTCATATTACTGTCACAGTACTCAAATGACTGACTCTCAGTTACAAGCTCATATCAGGCTCCCAAGCCAGCCACCCAGCCACAGAAAGAATTTGGACTTGCTAGTAAATAGGAATATTTCTCAGTATCTCATCACAAGGCCAAGATTGGACAATTTATTTAGGAAATACTCAGCACTATCTGATCTACCTGTTTTTCCTGATAAAAGCCTACTGGGACAGAGATAAAGAACCAGAATTTGCATGGGTATTCAGGTAAGCAGACTGCCCAGATCTTGCTAGCAAACTGTTCTCCAGTTCATGCTGACAAGTAGAATATTAAATAAATGCAGACATGGTACAACCTGCAAAATGCTATTTCACACAAAACAACTGCAAGAACCTCTATTTTTCTTCACTTCTATCCCAAACAGGCAAAGCAAAACCACAGAATATTGCAAGAATACTTATATACTAACTGGGAAAAAAAAAAAAAAAAAAAAAAAAAGCAAAAAAAAAGCTAGAGAAATAAGCAGCCATATGATATGCTTAGTGGAAAAGGATAAATAACTAAGGAGCATAAAAATGACAGTGTTCTTATCAGACGTCACTACTCTGTGTGAAACATTAGCACCATACTTCAGATTTTGTGTGCAACCACCAATTCATGGTCAAAGAATAAAGACTGAAAATCTTACCACAGAATAACATCAGATGATGTTAAAAACACAGGTTTCAATACTATTCTCCACCTTTTAAAATTGTCTAAATCATTCAAGTTGAGTTTGAGAGACCACAGAACTAAAAAAGCCCAGATATCAGACTGTATGATTTTTCATTATTAACAGATCCTGTCTTAGTAAGGGTCCCTAATTTAATACCTGGTATGACTTTATTACATACCTTGAATTCTACTAGGCCAAGTGTGACTCATGATACAACAGAGCACTGAAAGGAAGTACACAAACTGGAACTAATTATTAATAATACTCTATCAGGGGTTCACATTAAGAAAAAAGTTAAATGAACTTGTTCTCTATATTAAACTCTTAAAATGTGCTTTTTTGTGTCTCATTTGTGGTAGCAGAGAATATAATATTTATTCTTTTTATTTTATGAGGAGTTCACAGTACAACAACAGCAAAGGCTAACAGCTCAGCTGTGGTAAAGATTACTACAACAGCATGTCTCCAAAAACACATATCAACTAGCTTTTTTTTTTTTTTTTTTTTTTAAAAACATACACAAAAATCTAGACAGAGATCCAAAAGCAAAATCAGACTTGCAGAATATATTTTTCTCCATTATGTGAAGCTATAGTTTTCCTGCATAAAGTCTTTTATGAAGTTGTAATAGGAACACTATCAAAGAAAGCATATGGCCAGGGATGTACAGAACCATTGATGCTCTCTCTAAGACCCATTTCTAATTTGGTCTACCAGGTACAAAGCAGCTCTTTTGCTGAGCAGTTAAAATAGCTCTAAAGATGAAATTAGAAACCAAGAACAATCAGATAGCATAAATGTGATTTCAGCTCTAAGGTGAAAGAAAGAATAGTAGTAGTGGTGCAGGTAGAATATACTCTCCTTTCCAGAAGCAAAGCACATTCTTTGAATCACTGCTGCTGATTAGCATCCTGTCATTATCCCAACTGATTGGCTTGAATGCTTGCAGACTGACTCATTTGCTGTTTTAAATGTTTCAAATTTAGAAAGCAGATTACATTCAGAAAAGTAGTTGTCAACTACCAGTTAGGTCTCACCACTCCTTGTTTTTCTTTTTGATGCCATTAGTTAAGTTATATGCGTAATTAAGACTATTTTCTGTCCCTATGCAACCAAATGTGCTTCCTAAGATCTGTAGAGCAAGCTCTCTGTCCTCTTTCAAAAGTGTAAGCAGAAGTGCATTTTTCATTTTTTCCAAAATAATTATTTTAATTCCTCTTAAAAAAAAACTATAGTTTGCACTGACGTGCAATATAATTTTAACTGCAAGTGACCTCTCTCTCCTTTTTCACTTAATAGTCTTCAACCTAAACTAAATTAATTCTAACTCCTTTCGGAAGTTACACTGCTTCAGATTTTATGCAATACTGAAGTACCACACAAATCAACATACTGCAGCCAAGGCTACTCAAACTAAAGAAAACAAAATCCACATATAAATTTATGTCATAGTTCTTAAAGGCAGAATTGACAAACTGAACATACGATATATAAACAAAGTACTTCTGTTAGTTGCAGTAGTCTCTTAAGAAATGCATCATATGTCAAAAGCATGTCATCTTTAAGAATCTCAGAAATACTGTTCGCATTAGACTGAAATTTGATACAAAAAGAAGAAACTGTCAACAGATGATTTTTGATGCAAGTTTTTTGTGTTTGCTTCTGTACAGATTCAATATTTCCCACTTAGTAAGTAACCAATCAAGCTGAAAATGCTTTTTATGATAATACATTTTGCAGGGTAAAATATTTACCTTGAGTGTAAGCATAGTCATCTGATCCAGAACTAGAACTTCTCTGGTATTTATGGCTTCCTTTTTCTCCTCCACCTCCTGGGACTACAGAAATAGGCTGAATAGGCTCTGGCGCTGCAGAACGCTCTTCTTGGTCCACTAAATTTAAAAGATTCTCAGTCGGTGCTCGACCTACTGTGATTTTAAAAATGGTTGGATTTGGCTGAGATACCATTACCCGAGGAGACTGCGTTGGTGCACCTGCAGGTCCAGTCGGTTGAGTGTAGGTAATATACACTGGATTAACACTAAACGGAGGTTTGGGCTGACCTGACATACCTCTGGATGGAGAGCTTGAAGGAGGAGTGGTGGCTGCATACAGTGGGTGCTGGTTTCGCTGAGATGGTTGATTACTTATTGGTGAAGGACTTCTATTCATTGCAGTCCCAGGTCTTTGTGGTGGCTCAACTGTAATTTCTATTTTATTCATGGAACCTTTGGATAAACTAGGCCCACCATAAGGAAGATACGATACTGAGTGACCACCTTGTTTTTGATAAGTCTGGGATGCTTGCTGATATGGATGGGGTGGCACAGTTGAAGGACTAGGTGGCATGAAAACATGTGAAGTCTGATGACTCAACTGAGGGGGTTGAACTTGGTGTTGAGGAGAGCCAAAAGGAGAGGGACACTGGGATGCCGGTGGTGATCGAAAAGCTGTCTGAGGGATCTGGGGTTGTTTAGGAGAATACTGAGAAGGCTGATAATTCTGTTGATGTGGATAGACAGGGAGAGGACGTGGAGTATAATGTGGAACTGGGCCCTGTGGCGACGAATGCCACTGTGTATTCTGAGGAGTCTGTCGTCCTGAAGAACTTTGAGATGTCTGTCGTATATAAATAGAGCCAGGAGTCCCATAAAGATTGCTTGGAATCTGTGGAAGAATTTGTAGAGCTCTGGGTACACTTTGTCCAGAGGGGAGGTTTTGTGATACTGTAACAGTAATGGGATTTGTACTGTACCGAGGTATGTGCATATACGTAGGAGGAGGGCCTTGCATAGCAGACGTGTTCATTCCTGGTTGCATGGAAGATGGCTGTGGAGGTGGCTGTGGAGGAGGAGTAGCTGCATTTCTATTCTGGTCATTCATGAAAAATGGATTGTAATTAGGAGAAGCTGCCACAACAGCAGGAGCAGAATGTGGTTCTTGAACTAAGCATATCAGCTGTTTACCTGCTGTGCGTTGTGGATCAATATGTCCATCACTTGAGCTATGTACCAGTGTACGACCACCATTAAGTTGAGCTCCATCCCCTGCATGATAGCTGGTATGAGGATGAATGCCCAGGTTAATGTGCAAAAGGCTATTTCTATTCATTCTGGTGTCATCAGGGCTATGGTACTCCATATATAAGTATTTGTTGCTCTCCTGCGCAAGGGCTCGACAACAGGCATCTAGATTGTTGTTGTTCTAGGAATAAGAATGAACATCTGTTACCATCAAAGTACAGAAGAAGCACCCACTGTTCACAGTATTCAAGAAACACTCAACTGAAGCTGCACTTAAGCCCATCTTGAGCACAACTAGGGATAACTTTTCACTGATGCAGGTGACACAACCATGAATTCTGAAATGAATTAAATACCTTCTAGGCCACAGCATCCATGGAGTACACACTGCATGTTGTCTCTGCTGAAATGCTGTGGTGACACTAGCTACAGTATGACGCAAAAATCTCTAAGTCCAGGTTAGGATAAAGCAACTTAGAGATCTTGGCATCGTCTGCAAAGAGTAGGTATTACAGTTACCTATTTCTAATAACATCACAGATCAAACTAGATCAAAACAGAAGATTCTGGAAAGTCCAAACAAAATTATAAACGAAGTGATTTAATAACTTGCAGAATTCATTCAGCAACTTCTGCTTTGACTTTGGTTTGTAAGAGCAGCTTTTTGTTTTTTAAATTTAATTTTGCATTTGCATGACTTCTTCCTTTCTTCTTCAGTAGCATTTATAGAATCTAGAACTGAACTGTTTTACTGAGTGCTTACTGTTTTTACCTGTATCTTTTTGTTTACCCAAGTATTTACTCTTTACATCAGTTTTTCTCAGAAACTTACAGAACGGTTAAGGTTGGAAGGGTCCTCTAGAGACCATCTAGTCCAACCCCCCTGCTCTAGCAGGGACACCTAGACCATGTGGTGCAGGGTGGCATCCACTCGGGTTTTTCTGGTAAGAATAGAATTTATTGTCTTTAAAAATAAATAAATAAAATCAAGTAAATTATGTCAGAATAAGGAGCTGCTTGAAAACATAATGGTAATTCATAAAGCCCCTTATAACTGTGACATAATTTCAACTTTCTCAAGAAAACCTATGTGGTAGAGTCTGTCTTGTTTTAGAAACAAAGTATTAAGAACAACCACATGAGAAATAAAACCATAATAACGAAAAAAATCTGCCCTCCAAGTAGACTACTAAAGATTTTTCATACTACAAAGATAAAACTAAACAGACTCTTAAGACATTTTTAAACTCTTGACCATACCTGAAGCATGCACTGAGATACCACGCCTTCAGGAATCTCAGGGAAACGTTGCCGGAGATCATGGAGTAGCTGCATATCGAGCTGTTGACTGCCCTGCGCCATGCCAGACTGATGGTGTTCCAGATTATCAAAAAATGGAAGTCAATAGGCCTTCCAGTGATTATGATCTTCTGATGCTTCTGGCATTTTCTATGAATGAGAAAACATAAACAATTACTTTTTAGCAAACACAAAGCTTTTTCTCCACTCACAAGCTGCACGTGTAAATAGATGATTGCATTGCATTTCTAACTACAGATATCAAGAAAGACAAAGGCTTAAACGCAGGAGCTGGAGCCATCAGGTCTCAAATTATAATCCTTGAAGATTTAGCCTACCACAGGCAAGTCTAGATGACATTTCACTGGAATATGCTAAGTGGAGTTCAAAAAGTAATTATTAGGATTACGTTAAGCATCTATTTAGGATTTTTGTAAGGCAACTACTACATTCATACTAAGATGATTAATGAAAAGAAAAACTCCTTCCGTTCCAGAATTCTTGTACTCAACAGCATGAAGATATTAGCTAAAATTCAAGCCAAAGAGCACTAGAAGACAAATGCTGTCTGACTAAGCAAAAACTTTTCTCTCTGTGATTCATGATCATTGCAATAATCACAGATGGCTAAAGTCCAGGTAGAGATTTGCAAATACATTCTGGTATTAAAATTGTCCCATTGCCCTCTTTCCGAAGATAAATGAGACAAGTTTAAAGAAACAGTGAACTATATGAATTATCCTGCTGTGATTTAATATTGTAATAAATTTACCCTGTAAGATCATCGTGTAGTTCTGCCTACTGCAAGATGGCCACAGACCCCCACCCCCTTTCACATTTTAAATGGAAACAGGTTTCCACTGACAGCAATAGCTAAAGTGAACCTGCATCTACACAACTAGTAGAACATCTTTTTTAAAGCTTATTTTTCATACATCAAACATCCTTATCCAAACTCAGAGACACAAGAATTCTGAAAGACAAACTGACTCCAACCAAGTTCTACGTGTTTCCAGACAGCTCTTCTAGGAGGCAGGAGTAGAAGGGCAATACTGGAAGGGTCCACTACATGAAGAAACCAAATTTAAAATTCCTGTGGAATAACAAGGACAGTATCTAAAATAATAATAATTTTAATATTTCATTTGCACAAGCAAAAGCTTTCACCATGTTTCTCTGTTCAAATGTAAATTCATTATAATGAATATAATCTATAATCTGTGCATACAAGCTTTCATAATAATCTAAATTAAATGTTTCTTCAATGATTTTCCAACTCATCCTGAAAATCTGTGCCAGGTACATATAGCTGTAATACCCAATGATGAAGTTATTGCAAGGAACCAAAATAATCAACCCTAAGTTTTATCACAGAATTCTCTTCCAGACAGGAGTTATGGATAACTGACCTAAACTTTCCATACTCATTTTAAAGAGTCTCGCAGTTAGCGAGGTAACCTTCAAAAGTCTGGGAAAAACATGAAACAGTTGTCAGGAGAAGGATGGACACAAAGTCACTCAGAATTCCAGATTCCCTGGCTGCCATTAACCCTTCCCCCGGCCAGCACTTTGGCTCTACCTGCTGTTGAGCTTTTAATCTACCCGACTCCATACTTTTCACAGAAGTGGACCTCAGGTGGCTGGCATGCAGAGAGGAGCTTAGTGCTCCTCGAGAAGGATGAGCAAGGTGGTCAGAGAGCCAGGAGGATGTCCCTTCATGGGGCTCACACACATGGCTAAGGTGACAGAGTTCCTGCTCTGGACTCAGGAGCTAGGAAATAGAAATACTGTAGTCTTGACACTCTCCACAGAAATTGTTTACAGATATTCAGAAGGAAAAGATAACAGATGTAAAATGGATTTTTTTTTTTTTTTTAAAAAAAGAATAGCCTAAAATAAAGATAACATGAATGACCAACGATAGCCACTTGACAATTAAACTAGGTAAATGTGTATCATGAGAAGTGTTCTGAGTTATGTACTGGTGTTTATTTATGCAGTTACAACGTATGCAACAACTAGAACGATTCCTGAACAAATGTCCAGAAAGCAAGTTAGAAAACAAATTTTTCAGGCCATGTGAGTTTAACAGAGGAACAAGGGAAAAAAAATAACACGTAAGTAAATGAATTGGTTTATAGGAGCCAACATTTCAAAAAGTATCCTGCTTCTACAACTTTTAAACCAAATTTCTTGATCTTAAAAGAGTTAAATAATCTTTCACTTAAAAGGAAGAGAAAACATTGCTGGACTTAAGTAGGGTCAGGAAAATAACTTCAGTTTTTCCTCTCAGTACTAAAGAAATGTAATTTTAAAAATTGTATTACCCTGACTTCGAGTCAAAGCTGCCACTTGCTGACAAAAAGTGGCTCTACTACACAGTATTCATATGAATTCAATCTAGTATTTCTAAATTAACCTAATCCCCCTCATTCACCACTATTGATGAAAGTGTTGAAAACAGCTTGTGGCCTTCAGATTCATAAATGCAGTAGAAATATTTTTGCTTAACATAGTTTGCTTTGCAGAGTATTTCCCCCACACAACTGACAGGCTTTTGACAAGGTGCAGAAGAGGGTTCAAGGAAGCTGGCAAAGTTGAATGTCCTCCTCTACACCTACATATCATAGAAAATTGAGCAGCAAGCTTTTAGATACCATGAAGTTCAGGAAAACAAAACAGCAAAACCACATTAATCGATTTCTTAATCACGCGGTCTTTAGAATGCAAAATACATTAGTTTTACATGCATTTTAGTACACAGAGAAAGCAATGTGCATATGTATTTTTACCAAGCTCAGGTGTGCCTTTGAATTTAGTGACATCTTATTCATTTGCAGTAAATATGAAGTAACGAATCCAATAAACAGTTATACAATCTAAAGTCATGACAGTAACCCCTAACTATTATCTGTTTAATTATCACCCGGCAACTTACAACTCATATCTGTTTATCGTTTGCTACTGGCATTTAGGTATAAAACTAAGCCTTAATCTTATTATCCTTCCTCTTGCTGTGAACTGTACAGAAGAGCACAGTTGGAATATTCTCAATGAACAAAAACTTTTCTTATTTTCCAAGGAAAACCATAAGGCTAAATAATGCATGAAGGCAGGAAATGAGAGAGCAAAAAGGAAGAGATAATATTCAAGAGATATTAAATTCTGAAACCTGATTTCATTAACCCCAACAAATACAGAAACATTTTCACCCAAAACTACAGTATGAATAAAAAACAAGATCTTGTCCAAAAGAAAAATATGGTATTATGTGAAATAATTTCTTAACAATTAACATTCATTTCTAATCACTTTACTAAAACAGACATTTTGTTTTCAGTCAGGCTAAACTAACATTAAACTGGCTACACAGCACGAGTTCTTACTTTGAATTGTAAGAATCTGAATAACATTTAAAATCTTTTTCTCTAAACTTACTTATTAAATGGAAAAAAGTTGTGAGTGCCTATTATGAACACCAATCAGTTTTCTCAATGTGATTTCTATCCATGTTATGTTTCTCTCATTGAAATTACATTTCCAATGCTGTTTCCATCTTATTTTTTCTTTTCCTTTTTTTTTCCCCCTGGAGTTAGTCTTGAAAATGCTATGCCCCTCATTTTTCCAGGAAAAACAAAAGCAAAACAAACAAACAAAAAAAAACAAAACAAAAAACAACTCACACACATTCTCTAGTCTGAAAGGCCACAGAGCGCTCCTGCTCCAAGCACAAGAAAGTTAATGTTATTAAACTTGCTCTATACAAAAGTAGTATTTCTAAAGTAAACAGCGAACTTATAGTACATACAGAGCCTAAGAAATAAGAAGTACTCTTATATAGATAAAAACATTTATTTTGCAATTGAAAGAATAGTTTCTTATTAATAATATCTACTAGTACATTCATCTTTCATGATCATTTCCTTTACTTAAAGTCAAGATGTCTGGAAATAACCCAAGCAAAATCAGACAGCTGTTCAGCTAGGGTGGTGTTCTTTACTAGGCACAGCACTGAAAAGACTTTCCCAGCAATCTAGTATTTTCCCCTATATAGAAATTCTTTTTATTGTACTACTTTAGCATAAACAAAAATATTCAAGATGCATTAAGATTAACCTATATACTGTAAGCACGGTTCTTTAAAACCTACAACACAAAAAAGGTTAAAAAGGTTTGTTTTTTTTTTTTTCTTTTTTTCTCTCCTCTCCAGGTAAAAGTTTTCCATCACTCACAAAAGTAAAATATCATGATCTCTTCCAGCTTCAGCAATAATTCCAAATTATTTATTATTATTTATTACATTTATTAATAATAAATGTATTATTATTTGGAAATTGAAAATTTGTGATGCAAGTCTCTAGAAACTGCTTGAAAGGGAAAGAATTTCAAAGTTTTTATTTACATTCACACATACACGAATCGAAAGCTATTCATTGATCCATGCATTCATGGTGGTCTTCTGAAAGAAGCTAACTTCTATGCAAAGCCTGCTTAGGATGCAGCTGTCAACTTAGCTTCTAGAAGAGACAGGCTGACAACCTTTCACTGCCTCCACAGTCAGAGCTGAGGAAACTGTACTTCAAAACTTCAGGTCACTTCCCTACGGTCCATTCAATAATGTCCTCTACAAATATTCTTTCCAAAAACTATGAAGAATCAAATGATTGTAAGTAGCGAAGACAGACAGCTCTATACAACTGCCAGGACCTCCTGCACTGCTGTGTTTGTAACTCCTTTATCTCCCTTATCACATTGGTTCTGTGCTTGAGAAGACTAGAATCCCTCTGTACACTGCCTGCCTATTGTCAAACCATGAGAAGACTGGAAAACAATGATGAATTCCTTTCTCAGATAACGGATCTAGGAAGTACCAAATTGAAGAAAAAATACTACATTTTTATTTCTCGCCTAAATAAACAAGCCTTTACTGAATTAAGTCTACATTTCTAAATGACCACATCCCAGTTCCCTTCCTGAACTTGAAGGGAGATGGATGATTACTGTTCTGTGTTCAACAACTGCAAACACATATTAGAAGAGCTGTAAAAGAGCAGCATTTTCATAAAAAACATAACTTGTGAAAAACACGAAATCTGAAGAAGATTCCAACAGTTTTACCACACCAAGAATTAGGTAAGCAAAAAGATGGTGATTAACACCCCATCCCACTCTCATCTACTATTCAGTAGGTATCTGCACCTAATTATAGCCTTGTAAACATTCCTGGCATATGATCTGCCTGCAGATGCAATCATGTAATCTCACCTCTAATCCTTGGGCAGCCTCTGGAACCCTCTGCTGGCTGAAATTCAAAGATAAGTAGAGTAGTCCTATTAAATTGGACTGCAGATGGTTTAAAAATCATACACTGTATTGACAATAATAAAGAGCAGTTTTGAACATTAAGTTTCAATTTATTTAACCATTCAAACAAAGAAAATCAAAAAGCAACCCATATCATAAACATTAGACCATTTGCACCAACCCCACTCACTCTGGACGCTCCTGCAGCAGAGGAAGGCAAATGCTTCTGTGATATCGTGACACCTTTACAAAGGTTGCCTAACTGAAAGATCTCAAACCTCAAATACAAGCTGAATTGTTCTAAGAGGGTCCAGACAGCAATGTTTTCCTCACAGCTGTTTTAACTTACACAGTTACACCATTTTTGTTCCCCCCCCACCCCATACACCATGTTTCAACAAGAATTACTTTCACCCACACAGTACAGCTACCATATTTTATTGGATAACATACAGCTAAAAACTTCTCTTCCACCTCACAAGTCACAGTGACCATTTGTTACAGAAGCTTTTTTTTTTATCTCCAGTCTGCTACATCCCACAGCTTTTGGAGTGTGCTGCCTCACAGGCTGGAAGCAGGCTACGAAAGAAATATAAAACAGAAATTAACGACTTTTTTTTTTTTTTAGTTCATACGGACACACTGAGTGCACTAAAGCATAAGGAAAGCAGGCAATGCTTAAAGTTGAGCTCAGCTCACTGCTGTCACTGTTATGAAGTGAATGACTAAGACACCAAACACAACTGCATGGTTTGGCAAAAGGTCTTATTCTTATACAAGTTCACGAACGTTGAGATTCATAAAGCTCCTGGATGGCATGAAGACAATGGGAAAGGATAGTGAAGAGCTGCACAGCAAAATAAAATTGCAAAAATAAAGCTGACAAGCCTTACTACTGAACAATCGGTCTCTTACATTGCAGTGAAGTTAAAAGTTCACATGCCAATTTTCACCTTAATTTCTGTGTCCATTTAACCATGCAGCAGATGAATTTGGTGGGCTAGAACAGCTCAGAGCAAGGAAATAGAATGCAATTCATTTTCATCTATCCTCTATTTTTGAGATAATGATTAAAAAAAGCTTTAAAAAAGTTTCTAAACCCTCTCAGTTACAGCCAAAACACAGACTAATGAGAAGAGTCAGCTTCACAATTATTGTGCCAGAAGCTATTTCAGTGTCTCTGACAGTTTAAAGAATTAAAGGAAACTCCCACTCAAGCAAAGCAAGACTGAACCCATAAAACCGATATACTGCTTTTCGCTGGAGCCCCATGTGATTAGTCACATACAATGATAATAAAAATGGGCATCTGTCTAATCTTTCAGCTGCATGTCTGCAGTTTTTAGTCATGGGAAAGCCAGCATGAAGAAAATACTATTTAAACAAACAAACAAAGACAGAAATTCCTTGTTTTTATTCACTGGCTTAACAAGTTAAACAACGATCAACTCCATCCGTGTTCGAAAGCTGTTTTCACAGATGCCACAAATAAGGAATATGACGCAATGAATGTGGTGCCTTCATCCAACAGGCAATTTCGAAGCAAGAGAAACTTGGAAGGAAAGATTCCATTTTTGACACAACAGTGACACTGGCTGGAAACAGGACTACAGCATAACAAGATTTCTTTTGTGGTCTGAAGGGAAGCATGTAAATAAGAACTGCTAAGAAAATTCAAAAGTCACTATTCTCTCTTAGGTGTGGACTTTTCTTGCTTTGTACTTTGACATTTGCTTTGCTTTTTTCTCTTTCATTTACAGTCTGTCATCTCTGTAAGCCATCAAGATCTAAATGGACTGGTGTTATCTATTTATTGTTCTTCTGTTCTATCAGAGGTAAAAGCCATCAAAAAACTCACAGGACCACTATAAATAGCTTAGCATTTAAAGAGATTAAATAGAAATACCGGGGACAGAGACAAAATGGCCAATATCAGACAGAAAAGTTAGAAGCCTTTCTCTACAAAATCATATCATTTTCAGAACAAGTTACACATTGGTCTACAGCCTGGTCATGGTTCAATTTCTGTCCTTTAGAGATAAGGCAATTATTTTCAAGTGGATCTTTGTGAAAACCAACTCTACCTTTTAGCAATTCAGATCTTCAGAAATTGAAGATTACTTCTAAGAACTTCACAGTATATTATACCAGGAGATGTTAAACAC
>VZSV01000065.1:2676008-2686474 GCA_013398735.1 Nothocercus julius | reverse complement strand
AAAAGCTATGTAAATCCATGTAACTGTTAAATAAACAGAAGTACATGAAAAAAAAAAAATAGTAGGAATAATAAAAAGAGGGAAAAAATACACTCAAATATCAAGCTTTTAACAAATGTTCTTTAATAGGAACATAAAATTGCCCCCACCTACATATGAGTGTGGCAGTCTATCTCTTCTACAAAGAGATGTAAATAAAGAGTGATAAGAGAAAGAGCGTATCCAACATACAAATGTCTATAACTTCCCTTTTTCCTTTTTTTCCCTGCAGTTCAGGGTGTTGTATCTGAAAACAAAGAACGAACAAAAAAATCCAGAAAGAGAAAGGCTTCTCTTAACACAGTTGTTGAACTCCTAAAACATTAAGAATTGAAACAAGAAGTGAGCACAATACAATCTAACTTCAGAAAACAGAATTCTGGAGGGGACAGAAGGAAGCTGGGAAAGACAGTAGAGGGGGAAGCTTTGTCCAGGTAGAGACTTATTAGCTTAAAACACTTAGCTGGAACACCAGCAACTGTATTGGTTGCTTCTCCAAGACATAATTAAAATTTCTGATGTCTGGTCCAACTGTATCACAATTACTTTACAGCAATAAAAATACACAGTACTACTGAAAATTTGTTTCAACTTTCCCTCATCTGCTTGTTCCTCCTGATGCTCTAGCACAAATGTTTAGGGACCAAATAGTGACATGAACCTTATTAAAGCTTAACTTTTATCTACAAACCTCAAATACTAGCTTAACTTGGAAGAGTTCCCCTATTAACCTCAAAACCACAAGAAACTTTGTGCCTTGATCAGACACAAAACACAAAGACAGAAACAGGCAACAACAGGAGAATGAGACATGCTAGATCAAAATGATCACGGTAACACCTCACTGGGGGAATCTCACAAGCAAACTCTCCTTTTAGGTGAGGTAGAAAAGGCTGCTCTATTATTAGCTACACAGTTAACAGCTTTCCTTCTCTCTGGGATACACAGGTATCACATAGCTGAGGTAGGCTTTGCAGACACCCTTATATTTGACAGGTCAAAGTTTTCTGAAGAAATTAGATAACATTCTGCAAGTCTTACTTCCACATTTAAGTGATACACTGTATCCTTGTGACATCCAAAGGACCTGTACTCAAGCAAGTCAGGAAGCTAAGCAGCAGGGAGAGATGTTGTTTGTTTTCGACTTCCCCGAAAACCCTTTTTTTCTGACTTTTTTTTTTTTCTCTTATTTGAAAGAATTAGGAAAAAAAGGAACAGTTCTTCGCCATAATCACACACACACAAAGCTGAATCCAGTTTGGTTGTGAAGGAATGCCAGAGGACAGCAAACATGAGTCATGAAACAGACAGAATAACTGAAGTAACAGGGCAAGCTACCAAAACACCTACCTGATACTGAAGAAAAAGTTTCAATATGAGGTAAGTAAAAAATGATATGAGCTTAATCCAGTGTCATACAAGAATTAAAAGCTAAAAACATGTTTACATTCCCTACAGATTAAAAAAAAGATCCCTCCTCAACAGTTACTCAGCAGAAATTTAATTGCATTAATATTACACTCTGAAACACTTCATCAAGCTTGACTACCTCTGAAGTTGTTTCATAACACTGACATAAGTCAAATATATGTTTAATAATAAACTATTTGAATTCAACTTTGAGGTTTACATCTTCATAAATTCATTCAATAATTACTCATTGTCATAGCTACCAACAAAATGAACTGTTAAAGGAACCCTAGTTGAAAACTGTTCCTACAATTGCTCTACTAGTTTTTAAAAACACATTGCCAAAACAACTACCAAAACATTTCCTGAACATTGCAAAAAATGAAAGTTTTGTGGAATACCTGTCTACTAGATAAGTTTTATATTAATTTACTGCTCATAAACAAATAATGCAAAACATCATATTCTTCTGCTTGTTTGCTTTTTTTATAATTTGATAAAAACTAAGATAAGACCATTTATGATTATGTAACATAGCTACATAACTGACAAATAACTTTTCGGGAATAACTTGCCACACCAGTTTAAACAACTGCCATATGGTTGCCCACAAAAAACAAAACCAAACCAAAAAAAAACACTTCAGTGAGAAAGACTCAGAAAAGTAGACAAAAGGGGTCTTACAAGCCTAACCGTATTCCTCCTAAGCATACAGATTTTTCATTTTCTGAAAAACTAAAAAACCCCTAAGTAACCTGGGCCATAAATAGCTTCATTTAAAAAATGAGTGCAGCTTATGTAAGCATGTGGCAATCATCAAAAACATTTTTACTGATGGCAATACAAATGAAAGTGGCCAAAAAAAAAGTGTAAGCATGCTCAGTTCAGAAGTTAATATCTGAAAGCAAATACTCCAAATACTGGGTTTACTATGAACTGCTACTAAAAAAAGTCTAAGCTCAATTATTCAGTAAATGGATACAAGAACTACAGCACCTCCATGACCACCCTTGAGCACACTTAGAGTAGCTGGCAGGGAGGAGAAGAGGAAAAAAAAAAAAAAAAAAAAAAAAAAAGAGAGAGAGAGATTTGCAACTGTCATGAGAGCCTAATCTTTACTGCAAGATGTGTTTCTACTACAGCCCCTTCGATGAGCTGACTGGCTTGACAGATGGTGGCAGGGCAGGGAATGCTGTTTGCTTTGACTTCAGGAAGGCTTTTGCCACCGTCTCCCACAACATCCTCAGAGAGAGGCTGGTAAGGTACAGGCTAAAGGAGCAAACACTGGGTGGACTCAAAACTGGTTGAGCTACTGTGCTGAGAAGGTTGTGATCAGCAGCAATGTTCAGCTTGAGTCAAGTCATTAGCAGTGTGCCCTGCAGGGTAGCAGCAGGGTCAATATTGCTTAATATCTTCATTAAGGGCCTGGATGATCGGACCATATACACCCTTAGCAAGTCACTGATGAATCACAACTGGAAAGAGTGGCAGATACCCCAGAGGGTTGTGCTGTCATTCAGAGAGACCTTGATGGACTGAGGAGATAGGCAGAGAAGAACCTCACAAAATTCAAATAAGGGAAATGCAGGGCCCTGCACCTGCATTTCTAGCCCCAGGCACCAGCACAGACTAGGAGCTAACCTGCTGGGAAACAACTTTGCGGAGAAGGCCGTGAGCATCCTGGTGGACAAGCTTGCCACAAGAGCACGTTACTGTCTCATAGTCAAGAAGGCCAGTGGCATCCTGAGCTTCTGTAGGCCAAGACGTTGCCAACAGGTCGAGGGAGTTGATTCTTTCCCTTTACTCAACACTGATGAGGCTGCACTTGAAGAGCTGGGTCCAGTGCTGGGCTCCATAGTAGAAGGCACATATGGACTTACTGCAGTAAGCCCAGCAAATGATCATAAAGATGATTAAAGAACTGAAACATCTTTTTGGTGCAGACTGGCTAGCAGAGTTGATCTCTTCTCCAGGTTGAGCTAAGGTTCATAGGGGAATCTTATTAATGTTCATAGATCTCATGCAAAGCTGTCAAAAGGATGGGACCAGACTCCTCTTGAAGGATCCAGGACACCAGGCAATGAGAACAAACTGAAACACAAGAAATATCACTCACACACAAGAAAACACTTATTTACTGTGAAGGTGGTTAAGTAATGGACCAAGCTGCCCAGAGAAATTGTGGAATGTCCATACTTGGAGATGCTCAAAAAAAATTGGACATGGTCCCGGGCAATCTTTTCTAGGCAACCCTGCTTGAACAGGGGCTTGGACTAAATGAACTCCAAAGGTGCCTTCTAATCTCAGCCTCTCTGAACACCCTTTTTTCCTCCTCTTCTGAATCAAAGACTGTGATCTATTTTTTTCTCCTATTAGAGGTCTCTAAGAGTGATCTACAGAAAGAATAGGATGGACTAAACAAAGCCTTCACGTATACTTTAACGGGAAACAGTGGAGAAACACGGAAAGAGAAAAGCCTTGACTTTTCTTTTCTTGAATTGCATTCATGTAAGATGAGAGCTGCAATTTCTTCATTTCTTTTGATTCTTTTCTCTCACATCCCCTCTCATTCAGCCCCTACAGATTCCAAGGCTAGGAGCAGCAATCCCTACAATGACCTCTTCAGTAAGGCCACAAAGGGCAATTGAAAAAACAAGTGATTTTTTAAAAGTACAACAGAGCAGGCTGTCTTAGAAGGATACAAATTACTTAAAAAGTGAGAGAACAAGGAATTCTTTCCAAGGAAATAGAATTTGCCATCAAACAGAAGATCCCTGGCCAATAATGCTAGGTTTGCCCTCCTGCTAGCAGACAAACATGAGTGCAAACTGCACCAAAATTACTAAAAAGTCAAGGCCCTAGAACTTAATTGTACAGATAGAAACCAAGCAGTGCAACTTCTTGTGTCTCTGCCCTAATCACAGCTTGGGTCACATATGCTCTCAGGAGGCCTGTCACTCAGTTTTGTTACAACTTGTACAGAAAGTGGTATCAGTTCGGGAAGAGCAGGTTTCAAGCAACTGAGTGTTCCTCCAGAAATAGCAGTACTGTTTGTCACAGTACTAGCAATGTCTGTGTTGTTGATACTAGTGCCCCACTGAGTAACTGGAAAGATCAGTGGAGATCTCTCAATGTCAGCATTAGTAGAGAGACAGAGAGATGTCAGCCAGTTAATGGTAATAAAAGCACCAAGGCTTGCTCCAGGGTTACCAAGAGTGAGTTTATTTTTTGCTTTTGCATAACTCACAGTTGTCCTCTATAGAAAGCTCCCAATTTATCCACTCACAGACCTTTTCTTCCTAGACGGGAAAACTTTCTGAACACTTCCTTGGTTGACTTCTTTGGCACTCCTCACATTTTCTTTTCTTTACACACACACACACACACACACACACACACACACACACGCACCTTCTACTGTATATGTTTGTGTGTGTGTGTGTATATATATATATATATATATATAAATATATTTATAATATATTGTATATTTATATTATATATTATATATATTTATAAATATATAAATATATTTATAAGATATATTTATATATATGTAAAATAGAAGTATACTCTATTACACATACCTACTATATCTAGTACTAAATATACTAGATACAGTAAATACATATAACATAGTATAGGAGAATAGCTGTATTTATAGTAGTATCTCTATATGGTAGTATTTATATATTTTATATAACCATTAGTAGAAGGTCATTTCTAAAGAGTGATCAATAAAGCTGATACTACTTCAGTCTGTCTGGAAGGCAGAAGAACACTTACTCAACTTGGAACTTTCTTTAAAAGAATTATTTACTGTATCCAGTAAAAGCGTCAAAAACACTGGGTAGATTTAACCAAAGAGGATCCATACGTGCTGTCACTTTAAACAACTCTATTCTAGTGAAACAAATAAAGAGTTATCTCTTATTGTCCGCCTTTCTTTTAAACTGTATACCCACTCCTCTTCAAGCTTATCAGAAAGATGTTAATAAACACAAAAGACTGGACAGGAAAGGGACCTCATCTCACTGTCACTGGCTGCTAGTAGAACTGCCTAGTAGAACTGCCCTTAATGTCTTTGATACGGAAACAAGAGAAAGCGCAAAGCATTTATATCATTGTAAACAGTTAACTTAAAAGCTCATAAATTCACAAGACATGAAGCATTTTCTGACCTACAGTGAGATTCACTAAAACGCCTGTTTTGAACACTGATGCACATGAAAATGGAAAGTAAACAAACTTTTACAACTGCACTTTCACAACGTTGTTATAAAAGGACAAAACAACAGAGATTCAGAGTGAAGTTCCTGTTATCTCGGGCTGCACACCTGAAGCTTTCTGACGAGTTGCAAGACTCAAAAGCACAGACAAAAATGTCTTGTTTTAGAATCTAAATTTCATATAAATCTTATGATCGCAGTTACCAACACTAATTTAGCAATTCTACAACCATTAAAATCAAATTAGTACACTGCTGATTCATTCACTTAGAAACTAAAAAACTGATCTGTACCAGGAAAGGACCACTGTGGAACCCGCCAGAAAACAACAGAAAGTTTTTAACACTTTCAATTCAGCAACTGGAAGAAAGGTAATATACTTCATTTAGCAAAGACTCCTAATACTTCATCTAGTAGATAATTAACCCCTTACTATTTTTGAACAAACATAAAGTAATGCAGCAAAACTGTACAAAATCAATGCTTTGTCTTTTTGGACACGTCATTTTTGGTCTGGCATCAGCAGCATTAAAGCATTAAATCTAGTGCCTCGCATACTATTTCTGCAAGTTGAATTTCAATAACATAACATGAAAGAAAATTTTTAAATCCCTTTCTAACCTGGCACAGAATCCAGGTAAGCAAAGAACAACACCCTTCACTTCTGAATTGTTATTGATCCCCTGACCAATGCTGAAAACCAAGGAGGATAACAAATTCCTAACTCCTTCCAAGTACTAGAAGAAAACATGCACAGCTTGAGTTAAGCCACAGTACACAAGCTTTCAAAAGAACAATATGATTTACAGTTGAGGATTTATACACAAGGCAACAAATGCTATGACATACACAGAATAAAACAAGTCTTTTGCCAGATATTTGCAAGCTACTTTCAGAAAGCTAAGATGCTGTAAACTAGGACAATTTTTTCAAACAGATGAGCCTTCAGGAAAAACACATTAGAAGATAACCAAGAGGAAAATGAAAGCTTAAATTTGCAACTATAAAATAGTAGCACCGCTGGGATCAGATCTTATTATCAAATTTGAAACAATCATCACTGAAAATATTTTAGAAAAGTATCCATATTTTTCTTGCCACAATATCCAAAACAAATGCTGGTAGCATTATTCTTTTCCCAAAAAAGTAATCATAGATTGACCATGATTTCACAGGAACTATGCCAATTATCAAGTTAATACACATTTTAGTGGATATGCAATTTGATTTGAAAGCAACTGTTTTGCTAAAGGGTATTAAGTGTGGAACAGGATTGATTAAATGCAACCTGCTGAAAAAAGAGTTTTTAAAAAGCTTTTCTTAATTTTCCATCAGTAAGCCCACAGGTAGGCAAGCTATTCAAAGTATGTTAGGTTGCTGAACACTGCTATAACCAAACAACTCTAGTCTGTAGCTTCATCATTTGGCTTACAAACACATGTGCTTTTTACAATCTCTGAAAAGAGGAAAATAATATTTTTTCCTACTACAGAGTTAAGACAAAATTAAGACAAAATCTAGTAGTATATTAATGATTTTTTAAATGGCAGTATTTTAAATACAGTTCCTGAATAAAATAAAGCCTACCTGCAATTCAATAAGCAATGCTGCTTAAGAACACAAAGCTATCTATAATCTTAATGGAGATAAAAATATAGTATAAAAGTGAAAAATTCTATGTTAGCTACTGCGAAACAGGACTTGAAGGGGAAAAAACATTCAAAGTAATAATCAACTAGATACATGAATATTGAAAAGTCAGTTCAATCCTGACATGAAACAAACACACAGCATTAACTCACTGCCCACTTGAACTACACAGTTTATTAGCAGCATTCTAACATTGCCTCCCCACAATATTACACACTTGCAAGGTGTATTTCAGTTTCTCATACTAATAAAGAGGCCTCGGTGATGCTTTCCTGGTATCCAAGAGACTCATACGTCCACTACGGTACCATCTTTTAAGTACTGACTGACACAGCATGGGAGCTGCTGACAACCCATCCATCTCATACAGACTAAGAAATCAGAAAGGATAATCAGTACCACAGACCCTGCTACAAGAGCAATACCTGGTCTGACTTGTGTCTTTTGTCTTAAACCAGAGACACATGTTTGCATAACATTGCTAGCATAATTTGGAAGCCTTTCAAAGGCCAGCTATGATACACTAATGTCTGGCAGAATACAAGAACCTGCTCTGGAAATGTTCTGAACCAACACCTCCAACCCTTGCGTAAGTGAGACTAAACTTTTAAGTAAGAACATCTAAACTCTCATCTTTCCATCTAAAAAGAATGCTTTAAACACATGAACTGGACTACAACATCACTCTACACTCCATCTCAACAAATGATGAAAAGATTAACATGGCTAACATCACTGTTTAAACAGAGTTTAATCTATTACATCCATAGTGAAATAAGTTTATAAAAAGTACATTATACAGAGTGCCGCAGGACAGCAAACAAGAGGTTTAAAAAAAAAAAAAAAAAAAATTGGATTTCATTCAAAATAACTTTCCTATATCTGTGTGTACACATCAGCCATCACACTTACTTCCGACTTACTGTAGTGACTGTCTATACAATATTCTTCTTAAGTAAAATGTGTCCTACTTACTTGAGTTAAATGACTAAGCATAGAGATTTAATGGATTTCACTTTATTCAAAATTTGTTAGATATAATCAATTCTGGATCACCACTAAAATATCTTTAATGTCAAAGAAGAGAATCAAAGACTTTTATTGTTAGTGCCTCTGTTAAAATATTGCAGTTGTAGAAATACTTAAATTATTATTCCACTTGATGCTAAAGATCTCCTCTGAGAAGTAACAAAATAACTCCACAAGTTTTAGGCTTATTATGCATTGCAGTACATATATAAACAACACCAAATCCAGTATTTAAAACCCATATACGTTACCCCACTCCTGGTGTAATTGATCAAGAATATTTTCCCAGGTTATGCTTTAGGGATACTCACTAAACTTCAAAGTGACTACAAAATGAATAATCACAGGATTAAAATGAGCAGAAAGCGTCTACAAGCCAATGTGACCAAAAGCTTTATTTCATTCAAGCGCTACATGTTTTTCTGCGAGGCAGCAAGAATAGGCAAGCTATTACTGGAGAACATTGAGATTTAGATTAATGCATTCTCTTGGACAAACTCAAAGGAATAATTTATAACTAGAAACAATGAAGTTGCACGTCATAACCTCCATCCATAACCTCTATCACTCCTTTCCATCCCACGGTACCTAAAACAAAAATTTAAAGGCAGACAGAAATTCTGATTTTACTGCCTTTTACCAGTGAATATAAAAACTCTGATCATAATTTTATGGACAGTTTTATGGCAGTCAATGCATACATTGATACAGGCTGCTGTACCATTCTTCAGATTGCTGCTGCCAACTGACACAGGCCAGGACAAATAGCAGACTTTAACAAACATTGTGAAATACTTTATTTTTAAGAATTCTGATCCTCTCTCACCAGTAAGAGGAAACAAATTCAACATTTCTTCTTTTTACATGAAATATGTCAACTTAAAATATACTGGGGGGGGGGGAGTACTATTTTCACAGAACTGAAAAACAAAATCAAAGCTGTCAGAGGAGATATTGACCTTTGATCACTTCACTAAGCCCTCTCAAACCCAAACAGATCAAGTAGACCTGTTACAGAACACAAGCCTGTAAACTTCCTACTCAATTTTAGTCGTGACCATCGGTACTAAAAATAATGGACCTCTCCATCAATAAATCATAAGGAAAGTTTAGCCTATTTATTCTCAGTACTTATTTAGAATGGTAGGCGAGAAAAAGAAAAAATTACTGTAAAACATCAAACTGATGAATCTTAAAATGCTATAAAAGCATCAAAGATAGCTATCCTTTTAGCTGATTTTTAAGGCAGAAAAGAATACACTATATATTAATAGCTTATGAATAGCATCTTGAAACCAGTTAACACAAACTTCAAAGGCAGCTTATGCATATACAGACCTATTTGAATGTGGTGTCTTTCCTTACTTTTTGCCATACATTCCTGTCTGGCAAACATGGGCCATACCATTTTTTTGGCACCAGGGATCCTCTAAAGTATAGTAACTCCCAAGCCATTAAGCAACTGCCTTTCCTCTCTTTGTTTTCTCCTTGCTAAAGCAAAGGAGAGTCAATATTAGATTACAAATCATGTCTGAATGAAGGAAAAAAAAATGCACCAGCCATACAGCCAAATAATACACTGAAGCAGCAGCAAGCCCTAAACAGAGTAGCATCCTACCAGAGCCCCCTACTTCAAAATGAAACAAAATAATAAATCACAGAAATACATATTTTTCCTCAGAACAGCTGGCATAAACAACCAAGATCTCAAACCTGCCTTGAAGGCAAGACCCTCGACAGGGGATACCTAAGGCCTAGCCACCTCTGGGTGCCAAAGCACAGCAGCATCAGCATCATATTGCAGTCAACACGTCGAGAGGGCAGGGGCAACTCCGCTTGTTTTTACCCGCAGTTTCCACACTGGAAAGAACAAAACAGGTGTCTGCGGCCCAGCACACAGCGCAGCCCATGCCAGGGGGCACCAGCGCGGGACCCCCTCGCCTAAGCCAGCGGCCCCAGTAAGCTCCGCAGAGCAGAGCCCGAAGTTCCCCCGTTCGCTCCGCTGCGTGGGCAGGCGGCAGCGCCTCGCGAGCCGGATCCACACGGGCTCCCTCCCCATGCCCCCGCCCGCCCCCGCCGCGGAGCGCCCCTGCCCGGCACCGGGGCAAG
>VZSV01000065.1:2640013-2675523 GCA_013398735.1 Nothocercus julius | reverse complement strand
GCCCGCCCGGCCGCCCGCCACCAACATGGCGCCGCCCGCGCCGCGGCTCTCGCGAGACTTCGGGGGGTGGGTTTGAACGTGCGCGGTAAGAAGCGGTCGCCGGAGGGGCGGGGGGGAGGTTCGTTCCTCCTCCTCATCGAAAGTTTGCGCGTTGTTTTCCAAATGTTGAAAGTAACAATAAAATGTATGGACTTGAAGTCTAAATAGTACAGCCCCTAGTGACATAATAGAGGATAAATGCCAGCATGAAAATTCCCCTAATTTGTGCTCCTATATTAGGCTCCACACGCATTAACCTCTCGTCATCCTATGCTGTTCCGAATAATGTCAGCCCTGGACTTCAGGCGCCCGTGACTGACACAGATGGGACCAGCCTGGCCTTCTCCTTAGCGCGGCTGTAGGCTGAAACCTCCTCCCGGGGCAGGCGCTGCAGGCGGCTCCGTGCGCTTAGTTCTTCACCCATGCGCCAGGCCTTGCTTTGTTGTTAGTTTCCTCTCTTTGGGTGCCTGTTTAACTGTTCCGAAGTGTCTCCTTCAGAGGGATAAAGGTGCGGTTTGGTGTCTCGCAGTTCTGGTTTTTCTTTCAATACTGTTGTAATTTTAGTAACATCTGCCATGCACGTATTATCTTTCATCTTACCTCCAAAACCACAGAAACACAGTGTTGCACAGAACTTAATAATAAACTGTGAACTTAATAAGAGCAGATGTAGAATTGCTGTAACCACCTTGTGTCTCTCTTGGGTAAAGATCTGGGAAATGCAGGGGGAAGGCCTGGAAGGGTCATGCCTCTTGTATGGCTCTTGCCAGCTCCTCATGTCATCTTCTCAATAGACCTTGGCCCCCATGCCAAAGATTCTCCAAAGTTTGTTAAGGAATTCTTGAATTCTTGTCCCAACATCTGAAACAAATTCATCCTGATCAGTGTTTTGGGAGAGGACGTAAACCCAGTAGACACCATATTAGCGCAGCAATGCTGTTATCTAACAAAGACCAGTTCTTGTCCTGTGTTTGGAATTAATATCAGGCTCCGGAAGTACATATTTGTGGAGAAAATATGTAATTTGCAAATACAGATGAGTGCCTTCTGACCCAATAAATGTTTGCAGTATATTTTTCTAATCTCTCTCCTAAAATGTAAGAGGCAGCCCTTTGCCATAGCTGCTGATCCCTAACAGATCACAGCCAGTGCCAGTATGCCTAATCCAAGGGAAAGAGACTGTTCCCTGGATCTCGCATACTATCACTGGCTTCTATATTTATGTGTGTGGACTGTGGTCCAGCCACTGTCTTCATTCGTCATCTTTCAGATCTTTCAAGATAACATCCAAGTTAAACACTGGTTTTCAGCGCTGTTTCTCACTGCCTGTCTTTAAACCCCCTGTGGCAGCTCCAGGATGCCCTGCTGGGTTTTAGTATCATCTTTGTCATCTGCCTTTAGCCAGTCATAGATTTTGAGGGCAGGATTATGCTACTGGCAAAGTAATCAGTCCTGAAATTAAAGAGTAATCACAGCAGAGCCGGTGCTTTGCTCAGGAATTCAGGAAAAAAAAAACTCGAAAGGGGTATTAGGTACCTGATTACCCAGAAATCACGCACATTTTGTTACAGATGTTTCAACTTTGCTGAACACATCTCTACAAGGAGTTTGTTTTGTTGCTGATCCAATTGTTCTGTCTTCTCTTATTCGTACGACAACTAAAAAAATTGATTATACAGAAAAGTAATACCAGGTCAGTGTTTGATGTATTTTTAGCTGCTTCTAATGGGATTTAGCAGCTGGAAACAAGGAGAGTTGGCGCTACATAATCAGGACAGTTCTCAAGCAGCTGTTTAAGAAGCAGGGTATCAGACAGTGCCACAAAATACAGCACCATTTTTTTTTTCTTATTTTTAAAAGATGCAATATATACAATTAAAAAATAGAGAAATAGACCTATTAAAACAGTAACTCAAAGTAGAATGAGATTCATTGTTAACCCAGTTCTGAAACAACTTCTAGATGAAAATTCTCTCCCCTTTTTTTTTAATTTAATGCTTATCACTGCCCATCTTTGAAAGGCCTTAAGCTGGGATTTCAGTTCCACAGAGCCCTCCCTCTTAAGTAAAACAAAAATATTCTGCCCCCTTTTCTCTTTATGAACAGCAAACTAAAAAAATCCATTTTCCTATTTTGGGGTAAAAGCAATTTTCTGCACGCTTGTAACTACAAATTGCAGCCAGAAAAGCATCTGGATAAAATGCTGCTGTAATATTCCATATTTATTTTGTCTGTATAGTACCTATACAGAGTTAGTTCTGTTTACAAATCTAAAGAGTGTTTTTTTTTTTTCTTTTTAATGCCAGCGCTGAAACTGCATTTTGAAAAGGAAAAGTCAAACTGACTGTTTTCTCCCTGTTACATCATGATCAGTAGAGTGTATCTTGTCACTGAGATAGACCTAATGGCCTATCTGATTACACACAAGCAGGTGAATGAATTGGTCATAGTTTAATTTCCACTGCCACACAAAAAGAAGTAACTTTTTCTGTCTTTTTGTAATTGAAGTAGTCATCATTATGAAGAAAAAAAAAAAAAAAAAAAAACAAAAACAAAAACACTAAGAAAGCCTAGAGTAAGGAGGTATTGTTTTTTATTTTCATATGAAATGAAACTGTCTTGGAATGAAATCTAAACAAAGTAATCTGTAGGCCTGTTACATGTTGTGTTTGTGTCAAATCCTACTGATCGTTGTGATAGTTTACTTACATACAAGAAGTTGGAGACTTAAGTATCTAACTAGCCTATAGAAACAGACCTATACAATTAAACAGAGAGTTATAGTCCTTGTATAAGTCAGTTTAAAGTTCTCAAACCTTCTAGCTATTGTTAAAAACAAAAACAACAAAAAAAATGCCATTGATTTGCAAGACCACCTCACTTCTGTCTTCCATTACATTTTAAGGCAATATGACCTTGACCTTTACTGGTTTTAAGGTTTCTTATAGAATTCAATTCCCTAAAAACAATGCATAGAGCTAAATTCTTCTAGACTCCTGATTTAGCTTAATCTTTATTAACCTGAACACAGGCATCACCCTTTATATTTTTTGTTTTGCAGGAAGTTTAATCTGACTCTACCACATGCCCTAATTACTTTCCCATGTCAAATTTGCACCAGCCATGTGACTCTGAGCAGACAGTAGAAAATGTTTATTTTAGCAGTCAACATGCATCAATAGTATTATCATTTCAAAATGAAGATAATCTTGAAATTTAGAAGTAACAGCAGTATAAAGCCGAAAAAACAGAACAAGACTGTGGCAAAATGGAGAAGAGTCGTGTGAACACTCAAAAATCTTAATGTAGATGTGAGCACTCAAAAATGTGTTACTTTATTCTAACATAGAGACCCTTCTCTAAATTAGGTGGCGCAAATGAAAGCAACTACCATTTGATAGCCCTTGCGGAGGGCTGGCTTTTCATCCCACACACTTTGGTGCAGCTCGGTGTCCACGCGAGCGTGCAGTAAGGCAGAAGGGAATAACCTTTGCTGTTGTCTTTTGTGCGTCTCTGCTGTGGCCAGTCTGGAGCCCCAGGGCTGCGATGGCCGTGTCGGATGCGCCGGAAAGCCTCCAAGGTCTCCCTTTGTGCGCTCCGGTGCTGCAGCTCATTCGCAGGGCAGCGAGGAAGCGGCGTCAGGACGGTGCTGCTGTTCTGAGAACGACCCTTTGACACAGAGTGCACAGAGGCATTGCAAAGAGCTGTAGGACCAGTGCCAGCAGGCACCTTTTTTTTTTCTTTTGGCTTTGATTCTTGCTTGCAAAAAGAGCTGCAGAGCAGTCCCTATTTTAATCTTGGCAGTTTTTGCAATTAAGTTTGTGCTGTTTTACAGATCACTAGCCTGTGAATTGGAGAACTAGAAGCTTCCCCACAGGCACACTTGGAAACATGAGAAACTTGAAGCATTCCTTTGTAGAGCCTTCCACAGTTACCACAGCTTTAGTGTAATTATTGTCACTTGAGCTACTTGATGCTGAAACATCAAGCCAGTAAGAGCACATATAAAATAAGTATAGTAACATTAGTATTTTCTGAACATTTGAACGGACATATATATATATGGGATGAATGAACTAGAATTAAAACTTAAAAACATGCTTGCATATGTATGCGTTTATGACCATGCATTTTTATGAGCTGAAAGGATTTAATGGTTCAATTCAAAGAGGATTAGTGATTTTCTTTTCTTTTTAAACCTACATAAAGTCTGTATTTGTCCTTTGGGTAATATCTACAATTAATTCCTTTGGGAGCATTTTTTATTACAACTAAATTTGGTGCACTGGTGATTCCAATTTCTAAATATCTACACAGCTTCCCCACAGTAGGGGAATTATTAATCACTAAATTAATGATGCCATTCACTCCTTCTGTGCTAGTCCTGTTGTGTAGGACTACTCTATTGTATAAATCCCTTTTTTTATCTTAGTTATAGCTATACACGTGCAGTGGACTAAATGTTGGCCAAGTCCATTTGCTACCTATTTGTGCTATACAACGGTACCTAGACAGGTGAATAGGTGATTTGTTAAACTGTAGGTAAAAGATTTTGAAATTCTTATGGCTAAAAGAGCTTACATTTGTACTATCATCTCATAAACGAAGAGAGCATGTGCTTTTCTTAAATTTGTGTAAGGATGCTTTTGTGGATTGCCATCCATTCAAGATTTGAGTAACATTTTTTACTATTTTTTCCTGTAATCTGATCTGGTTGTGTCAGAGTGACACTTCCGTCTTGCAGACTTTTCACTGAGGTGTGACATTCACAGGGGAACTGAACTGACTGCCTGTCTAAACTCATCATCAAATATTGTCAGTCACCCTTTCATTGCTCCGTGTCAGTTTATGCTGCAAACACGAACATCGGCAGATAACAGATTGTCACAGCAGGTATGACTGCTAGTAAGAGGGGTCAGAATGACTGGGTCAGAAAAACTTAATCTTTAGAAATGAAAATCTAGTCCTCATGGCAATGTATAAGAGTTATCTGCAATTTATAGAATGCGTTATTGCCTCAGGATCAAGTGCTTCTTACATCCTCTTTCTCTTGCTTTTCTACTCATAGCAGTCAGGCAAGAGAAACCTAAACAAGGTTACAATTCTGTTTGAGAGAGGAGGAGTAGTCTATGATGCAAATACTTCTTTTTGGGATCAGTTGTTATATTCCTGGAAAGGTATACAAAGTATAGCAGAAAATTATTTTCAAAACGTAATATATGGTACCATAGAAAGTTACAACCATGCTGCAGAAGGTGAATAAAAACAGAAACACGTACATGAGGATTGGGTTGTAGGGGGGGGTGGTTGGTTTTCTTATTAATGAAAATATAAAATTTCTCCCTTTGTGATCATTTTGATTGTCTTTTATGCTATGGAACCTACTAATTTTATCCCTACTGAAATATTTTAGGGCAGCAATAAGAATGTGCTAATAGGGCATTAGATCTGTGAAAAAATACTGTTAGCATTCAGGCATTTATCCATAATTAAAGAAATTAAGAGATGATTGATTCCATTTTATGATGACCTTTCTAGTACTGAGTAGCACCTTACAGCCAGAGTAAGCCCATAAGCCAGTAGGACTGTCTGGAGAGGGAAGTGGGGATTCCTGAGGAACACTAGGCATTCAGGAAGAGTTGAGGCTAAGGTGTTCCACTTCAGGGAAATAATCAGTTAAGTATCAAATTCCCAGTAGTCTGTGACATTTGTCAATATAGCAAATATCTAATTAGAATCTAGGTTAAGACCAGAGCATGAAAAAGAGAGTGTTGGTGGCTCCCAAGGACTGTGTTCACAATATGACCTCCATGCTTGTTACTGAGTCTTTCTGCAGCCTTTGACTCTCTGTACTAGCATGTAACAACAGAGGTAGCACTGCTGTGAAGAGTCACTTATAAACTTCCCATGTGGAGCTGAAGGCACATTGCCAAAGTTACACCAGGTTGTACTGTATTTAGCTTGCTAATAAATTTGTATACTGCCTTGCATTCGTTTTCAAATGGGATTTCTTTCATCTCTGACTGGTTGAAAAACATTGTCCCTTCTTTGTGCTGGAGGATGTGATCCAGGTTAGCGGCTGCTGCCATCGCCTCTGGTACAGTTTATGACAGCTGAGGTGAAATGTAGAGAGAGGTGGTGCAGAAGTCGTCTTCACGTCTTCACAGATCTGCCCCTCTCCTGGGGAGGCCTCTTTGCTGCTGCTGGACATCCCTGGGTCTTGAAAGCACTTAATAAACGAAGCTGCACTTCCTACTAGCATCTGAGTCTATTTTGACACGTGGACACTGGCAATTGGGAAAAGCTGGTTACAGGACCTAATATAAAGCATATGAAAGCTGGAAAAAAACCTCTGCTGTTAGCAGAGGCAATATATATAGCTGAATATTGAATAAGACCATTTTTAAGAACTATCAGATCTTCTATGAAAAGGTCTTTTTACTGAGGCGCTCAAAAATATTCAGCCTCTTCCTCTCCTTTTTAAACAAAATGCTCCTCAGATCTAGGCTCCATTTTCCTTCCTAATAAAAAGATTAAACAGCAAAGTTAAGAAAGAACATTGTAATTGCTGTCAGTATAGTATGGAAGACTGAAATTTTATGGAAGTGGACGACTATTCCAAAATTCACAGCTTAGGAGCATATGTACTGTTCAAGGCCGTTCAGCCTCGCATATTCTTCTCTAGACAGGTTTGCAGGGTACAGAAGCAGTGGGTTCTCCTTAACCCACTGTCAGGTAGTCCAGGAATAGGAGCACCCAAAAGAAAGGCAAGAGGACTATAGCAATTCCCTTGAGTTGTTACCAAGCAAAACTATGGTGAGTGATTCCCTTCAGGCTAGTGGTTTGAAAAGCTAAGCCAAGTTAATGGAGAAAATAAGTGAATACTGAATATCAGAGACATAATTCAGGAAAATAATATCTTTTAAATAACCTTTTTTAACTGACAAGCAGTTTTCCGCTTGGAGAAATTAGATGTCCTTTCCAAGCAGCCTGTTTTCCCTTGTGTCAAAGTTTGTGCCAACACTGTAGTAGAAGTCTAATGAGAAAGCTTAATATTGCATTGGAATTAATGAAGAAGAGGAAGTGAATACTCCTTACCTCAGAGAAATGGTATTAGGAAAATAAGTGAAACAGTAAACAAATTGGAGTGAATATTTCACTCTATGTCATTAATGACATTGTTGCTGTAAAGAATTGTTTCTTAGTCATCCCTGTAATTCTTCACACATGCTTTCAATTGGATGTAAAACGAGGCTGTTTGTTAGTTATTTCCAAACACCGATGTCAGCGTATTGTTAATATGCATTTCTACATAGGTATTAAATGATTCCTCATTACTGTAAAACACAAAAGAGTGTTTTAAGGTGTGTTACATTTTTCACGTTACAAAGTGATTGATGGCACCGCTATTAAAAACTGTGCTTTAAAGGGACTTCAGGTATGGACTTTTTCTTTGCTAGGAAGTCCATTTATGTCTTTGAAAATGTACCTTCATCTTTATAATAACTGGAATACATTACTTTGAAACAGGGACTCCACTCCGCCACTGACACTCAAGTAGTATTTTGTCTGGTTTCAAGTGAGAACCATTCAGTTTTATAATAATCAGAAAGTAGAGTGAAGTTTAAAGAAACAACTTTGAAAGACATAACTATTCTGAACAGGATAAACTGGCAAAGAAGGTTTAAATTAAAAAATCTGAAGAGAGAAGATCTGAGCTGAAACCTTTGTTTTCAAAATATGAAAACTTACTCTGAAAACTTACCTTAGTTGTGAGATATCGAGCACAAACGTTCATAAATAGTTGCATTTCAAATTACCTTACTTCTCAGGCCACTTACAGAGGGCCTGACATTTGCTAATGTTCAAGTCAAGGCAAAATTATTTGTGCTTACTTTGGCACAGAAGCTACACCTCCTGCATCCTTTGCTTGGGAAGGCGGCCAGCTGCAAAGTGCGGACAAAACTCCACTAGACTTCCCTCCACAGAGAGTCTGCAGGACTCCTGGCCCTCTGCCTTGCAGAGCAGCACCATAAATCTGCTGGGAGCCACCAGCAGAGAGGAGGCAGGCTGGTTTCTCTCTCTTCTGTTTCCTACCCCATTACAGTCTTTCAGGCAGAAGAAGTGTCGGCCAAGGTTTACATGGAGCTGGTGTAGTTCCGGAAGTGAATTTGCACTGTTGAATCCTGTCAGCCCTGCAGCTCCGCTCAGATAAAAATGTTCCTGAAGTCAATAAGCCTGCAAGGACTTGCAGAAGCGGAGGGATGTGTTGTTGATTGTGCTTAAGAATGAGGTAAAAAAATAAAATGTGTCCAGCACTGGTCATTTTTTTTTTATCTAAATGTAGAAAAATAGTAGTTTCAATCTAATATTTTTTTTCATATGTATAACTTTCTCCAAGCTCTGCTTTCCGTTTTTCTTTTTTTTTCCTAAATTATGTCTTGATCTGTTTCACATTTGATCATTAATATTTTCTGTAGTACCCTGTTATCTTTGTATAAAAATCCCCAATCCTGCATGAACTCTTGCTCCTGCACAGTTCTTGATGGTTTCTCTGAGGCTCCAGCATCTCACTAAGTTTTATTCACCCCAGTTCTGGGGTGATTCTAAGATGAATACAAATGCTTCATAATGTTGATGTCTACCACCAGCTGTAGAAGTGTCCCTGCACTAAGAAATTTGTTTGCATGTAGGCACTTACTTTACTTTGCCTTGCACGTCTGGTAGTTTATAACCATGAAGAACAGGGCCAAAGTGTATATAGAACACTCTGACCTGGAATAACTGGAATTTTATCCCCATTTTTCACTGGCATAAATAACTACAGGAGAGGCTTTTTCTTTCAATAGTATGATAAATAACCACCTCAGTTACATCTCTGCAATTTGAGTGACACCAGAGCATTCATTTTGTATGTAACAGAGTTCAGAATTTAGCCTAGAAATGGTGACGCAGCTTAAATTTTGTCATACATGTTATTCTGCCAGGAAAGTTAAAATATAACTATTCTGAGACACTTTCTCACCAAGACGCAGAACACCTCTGTTTTGCTGTCCAAGTGTTTCTTCAAAACAGATCATTTGGCTCATATTCTGTAATTGTTTCCTAAACAATAAACAGCAGAAACATATTTCCTACCTGATATCCCATTTGCTCATCCTCTCCAAAGTATTTTGAGTTTAATAATATAATTGACACTGCATGCAATAGTATAATTGACACTGCATGATTAGAAGCCTGTTTATTCTGTGTTACTATGCAGCCTTTAATTTTTCATAGTAATATATTTTTTCATAGTAGTTTGCATGCATGGCTGGTACCTCCTTCACGTGATTGCCTTCATTTTGTGAGGTGCTTGGTTAGTCCCATAAGGCCAAGCAGGCAGACTCATTCTCTGAGGACCCTTTGCTCACTAAAATCCTTACATAGAGTTTAGAAAATAGTCTCTCCTTAGAGTTTAACCTCCTGTGCAGCAACACAGCTGATGGAGTTAGATAACACACCTAAAGGGAGCATTGCTTCCTATCAAAAGGAAACATTTGCTGAAGACGGAGGTATCTGCTACCCCCCTGTATCTTTTTCCCACAGCTTTACCAAAAACACAGCACAGCACATTCACAGTCAAACTTTCCAGGCTTCTGCACATTATCCACAAAAACTTGCTTCCTATTCCCACTGCTAAGCTAGGGCGCTGCATGTTTCTAAAACAGCGTGCAGGATTTTGCTCTGCAGTATTACCTTTGAAGTTAAGAATAGGCACTGTATGCTGAAAGCATGTAAACACGTGTTATATGAAGAGCTTTCATTTGCTCATTTTCATGAAAGCAAATGTGTTTTATGAGCACACTCTTTAGAATTCAGCACTCATTTTCTGGTATTAGGTAAAGTGAACACAGGCAAAAAGTAGTTCATAAGTTAACACTTCTACTTTTGTGTTGTCTGTATGTTTTATTTTTACCAGAAATACTGTTAGTAAGAGCTTATTTCCTAAGTGAACATCTCCTTTGTTAACAGTTTTAATTCAAGTCATGCAGAATAATGGCCAAATTCTGTATTTAGCCTCACATGAGGCTTCAGCAGAGAATTAGGTGGGGAAAAGTAATTTCATGCTGTCTCTACGCTCTCTGAGTTCTGGCTTGATCAGGTCTGTTTGCTTCAGGCCAAAGAGGCCAGGGGTTTGAAGACATAACTGTATAAAATTCAGGGTCCATGTAAGAAGAAATAAAACTCAACAAAGCTTGGCACTACTGTGAAATGATTTTGTGAAGGGGCCAAAAATCTCCTCTGGTTATAGGTTATAGTTCTGATAACTCACTGAAGTGAATGGTGATGCCTGGAAGGGGCATACGGGAAAATTCCCTGTGCCTTTGATGCTCCCTGATCATTTTGGTAAACCTTATTCTTCCTGGCTTCACTCAATTTTTCTTTGTTAAGAAAGGCCTTAGTAGATGAATCTAGTGCTGTGCTGTTTCTGTCTTTATCCTGCGGTCCGTTTCCCTCTGATTTAGGCACTCTGAATTTATTTTTTCTCTCCACTACAGAATGTTCACTAGAATGTGTAGTGAAGTAACTGCATCTTTCTTTTATAACACAGCTAAACCTTTTCTTGTTTCCTCCATTACCTTACATCCCCCCCACAAACCTTTTTCTTCCATCTTTCTTCTAATTTACCATATCTTAATGACAAACAAATGAAAAAACAAACAAACAAAAAATAAATAAAGTACCAGTCAAGGAAATACAGAGGAAGAGAATTAAGAGAAATAATAGGACGAAATAAGCCAGGTTTCCATTCGAAAGGAAGGGGCTGAAATGCCACCATTCAATATATTACTGGAGCGTGTGATCTCTCATAGAAATGTTAAATGTTGGAAGGAAGGAAGGAAGGAAGGAAGGAAGGAAGGAAGGAAGGAAGGAAGGAAGGAAGGATGTTTTCTTATCATCTCCACGTCTCCTGATTTTGATTTCAGCTGTAACAGCTTAAGACCATCCTGACAACAATAAAGGCTGGAAAAAGGAGAACAGTGCATTCTTTATGGTGCATTTTTTTCCATAGCAAATGGTTCATATGGCCAGGAATTGTAGGCCCTATGGCTACCTGCGACTAGGTTTTTGAGAAATTTGAGATGTAGACCAGAAGCAGGGCCAGTACCTAGTTTCTCTGATTTTCTCTTCCTTCTGGGAAGGGATGTGTGAAATTCTCAACCAAACATGATCCAATAGAATGGGAATATCATTAGCAAAAGTAAATATAATTAGAATAAATGTCCATTTTTCTCAAGGTTGTGAGTCTTTGCTAAGTCAGAGGACTTGTGATGCATGAGGTCTATGATGTAATGAGAATTTAATGGAACTTTTTTACTGTCAGATGTCAGCAATACTTCCAACAGTCTTGAAAAACAAATTCAGAACATCTTTTGGGGTAATATCTCCTCTCGTCTACCCTAGCAAAAAGACAACCCCCAAACACAACACCTTTAAATGTCTTTGCAACTTGCACATGCGTGCCTGTTAACAGGTTTGAGTCAAATTTTCTTCTTACCCAGGCAAACTTAGAGGTTCATCCTGACTTTGATATATATAATTCTGGACTTTCCCTTCCAGCAACTTTTCCTGGTACCAGAAACATGCAAGTGTGATTGTCTCTGCTTTGAAGGGATTTCGGTTGTAGTTTCCAGTGAGTGAATCTGCGGTGATCAGCTGCCTCCCTTCTGACTCTTTCATTGATATTGCAGCCCACTGCACGTGAAATCACACGCACGTGATAAACCTGGAGTAGAGCTGCCTTCCCTGCTATCATTAACTTTCGTTCATCATGATGCTTCGGGGAAGTGCCAAGCTCTCTAGTAGTAATGAGATAAATATAACCAACTGAAGTAACAACACAAGTATAAGCAGCAACTTTATCTTACCATTTCAGCTTCACACTTGGGAAAGGGAATGACATTTCCAAACAACTACCGGAGCAGTCACTGACACTAGCCTAAAATGTTCATGTTGACAAGGTTTATAAAGGAGGCTTATAACATCCCAGTGGACTCGTGTTACAGACGTCCACTTGTAAGTGGTTGGAATTTTCTTTTGGCATTATAATAAAGATAAAGAAGCCACACGAGCCAGATGTGCTCTTGTTGTAATTTATGCAATCGACTTTTCAGAGGATCTGGTCTAAGTCAGTTGTGGTTTTTTGTTTGTTTCTATGTTTGTTTGTTTTAATTACTTATATTAGGGAAACAGTCTTATGTTTTCTCTAGTTTGCTCAGGATTTTTTGCTGATATAAACATACAGGGGTAGAGAACCAGATTTCTAATGCAGCTACTGAAGTACTGAGTACCACAGAAGAATGACTAAATATTTCTTTCAACTACATTCTTGAAAATCCAAAGTAATACTGACTAAATGAAAATCATCTATCTTGATAGAGAGGAAAAGTCAATACCTAATAGAGAATGTAGATGGCCTTCTGCACACAGAGCGGTAAATCTATGCTACCAGGTAAATCTGTTCTGATGAGTCACTAAAGTAAAAAAAAATGATGCAATACACTGAAAAACAGGAAGACAAAACAGTTCTAATAACATAATAGGAGAATGTGCCTGCTAAGCAAAGTCAAATGACCTAGGGTAGATGCCAGTCCAACTTGTCACTATACATTTGAAGCAACTCTTTTGACATGACCAGTTTAATCAAGATCAAAATATGTCTGGTATATCTTTAGCAGAGGCCATCAACCTTAGGACAGTAAATTGTCCTTAATGTAATTTAGGAATAACTCTGTAACCTATATATAAAAAAAATCTGACTTTTTAATGTGCTGCCTATGAGACTGCATTTGCGGATAGTATTGATGCATCTGTAATTCTCACTTACATGATTATTCATGTAAGTATGACACCTTCTATATTATGCTTGCTAACACTATACATTAAACTACTTTGCAGTTTTGTATCAAATACCTTGTTAAAATCCAAGTAGATTATGTTCATTAATCACTTTGCCCAGTCTGTGTTCCTTGTGATCTCATATCTTATTAATATCTTTAGGATCTTGCCTACCACCAAGGTCAAACTAGTCTACAGTTTCCTAGCTCCACCCCAGACCTTTTTAAAGAGGGCTATGTTTGTGTAACTGCGATACTTCAGTAACTGGCTTCTTTACAGAAGTCTATGAAGGATCTTTCACCTGTTTCATATGCTGTAAATTCTGAAGATTTCTGGAAACCCTGAAAATGCCATCCGTCTTTAGTGTTCTAATTGGTCCCAGTGCTGTTAGCACATCTGGACTGCTTACTGCTAGAAGTTTTCATATCTGGAATCATCTCAGTTCCTCCTCCTAGACAGCAAGTAACTCGTTTCATTTCTCATTTGTGTAAGTTTTCTTCATAAGTGTAAGGTTTCTGAAAATATCCATCTAATCTTTAATCAAAGCCTTCATCACCTTTTGCACTTTTGTGAATGTAGTTGAACTTTTGCCATCAAACTGTTGGCAACAAGGATTGCTTGGTTTATACAAATATTCTTGATCAGACTCTACTTTCTACACATTTTACAGGTTCAAATCCAAAATAACTCCAGAGAAAGCAGGAAATATTTTTACTGCTTTACAGACAACAGAATCATACCTGTGTCTATTCCTCATTGTATCCTGCCTTCTCTGTGTACCTGTCAGGTTAGAGGTTATTTAGGAGCAAGACCATTTTATTTGGTTCTCTTGCATACCTCCAAGCATAGTAGTGGAATTTAATAAACAAAATTAAATTCCATTACAAAAACAAATTTAGCCTGTAACCTATGAATTGCTCTTTATTGTACTGTTATAACTAAAGTTGGTCATGATGAAAAGGCATCAGATAGATAGAAATAATGTCTCAGTAAATTCTGTAGGTATATACTTAGTCCAGATTAAAGCAATCACATTTGCATGGACAAAAATGATCTGTAGAGAAAGTTAATTAAACAAATAGCATCCCTGTCAGCAGCCTCAACAGAAATGTAAATGAGCAAAAAGACACATCAGCAGCAGACACTATTCCTGTCATAATAAGAACTGATGCTTTTGGTTAGGTTTGACTACAATAATGAGACACGCAGAGATTTTGACATTGTATTTTTAAGTCTATGTGTGACATGAGAGTAAACACAATATTCTGCTGGAAATTCTAGTCTGGAATCTTTCAAGAGAATTGAAAATACATTAAAATATAGTATGCAAATTTGTTCTTTTTTTTCAGTTCAAAGGCAATTCTTTTGCGATTTTAAATTTTCCTACCCTGATAAAACACGTCAGTGGTATGACTAGATACCTCTTGCTTCTTTTTGATTTGAAATCTGAGAGAGATTACAGATTCTTTTTGCACGCAAAGCAGTGCAGACGAGGGCACAGAGCATGCCACTTACATGGTGTCAGCATTCTCAGTATGTGGCATAGCTTCGAAGGCACGTCACACACTAAGATCACGTTTAACATACTTTGTCTTTACTGAAGCTTATGAAATTTGCCACTAATGTTACAACTTTTCTTTTGCAGCCCAGCATCTTCATGACAGAATATACATATGTGATTTGGTCAAGGATACAGCAGAATGAGTTTATGAAAAATCCTAATTCTTTGTGCCTCCATAATTAGCAATATGGTGGTGGGAGAGACAGCTGGTGTTTTCAGTCCTTCCAAGGAGAGGGAAAGGCCTGAGTAGGAGCTGGGTCCTACCGGGTCCAACACCTGGTGAGTCCCTGGTGTCATAGCCAGAGGTTTGGCTTCTACACCCATGGGACTATTTTGGAGGTACAAGGACTGCAGGACAGGTACAGGATCCATGTGACAAAGTGGAGCAAGTGGAGTGTCTTTGCCTACAGGCTTCTAAATCTATTGAGGAGGACTTGAAACTAGGTAAGCTGAGGAAGGTTTATCACAAATTGAAGAAGGCACAAGGAACAATGAGGAGGTGACAGCCTGCCGGGGGAGGCTCCAGTGATTCACTAGGACAGGAGCAGTGTGACTGGATGCCCGTTTCAGGTGTTTGTACACAAGAACATGCATCAGGAAAAACAAATCGAAGAAATTAAAAGTCTTTACAAATAGGAGAATTAGAAATAGTTGCAAAGCTATGACCTCACTAGGACGTAAGTAGTGGAACAGTTTACATTACTAGTGTGCTGCAGGGGATGGATACAGGCTCTCCAGGAAGGACAAACTGGAACGCAAGCAGGAGAGCTTGTGCTCTGTGTAAAGTGGGGGCTGAGTGATAAGTCAGTCAAGAGTTCATGGGTAGCGATCAGAGGACAGGTCAGCATGGTTAAGTTACGGTAGGTATCTGCTGCAGTCTGTCTGGTCGAGAACAGGATGTAAATGAAGCCTTCTTTAGGCATTTGGTGGAAGCCTAACAGTGGCAGCTCCGGGTATTCATGAGAGATGCAAGCAAAATGAATAATTTCTAAAGTATGCTGAAGACAACTTCTTGATGCAAGTGACCAATAAGCTGAATAGAAGAGATACTCTGCCAGACCTGTTAATCACAAACTAGTAACAACTGGTTGAAGATGTGAAGACCAAAGACAGCTTTGGCTGCAGTGACCAATAGGCCTGTGGAGTTTAAAACGTTGAGAGAAGCACCTAGAGGTGGTGCTCAATATTGCAGGGAAGGAGACAGGAAAGATAATGCTCAGCTGGTGTTGAAAATTGAAAGGGATATGAAGGACAATAGGAAGAACTTCTATAAATGTGCCGACAGCAAAAGAAAGGTTAAGGAACGTGTGGACCCAGTGCTGCATTGGGTGGGAGACATAGTGACAAAAGGCATAGAAAAGGCTGAGGTATGCAATGAGTTTATTGTCTCAGATGTCTTTATTTTTCACTGGTAAGGCCTCCCCTCCAATATCTCACTTTCTCAAGTCTACCAGCTGCTTATGGGAGTGAAACATAACCCACTGTAGAGGAGAATCAAGTTAAGAAGAACTTAAATCAACTGAATATATACAAGTCCATGGGAGATGAAACAGGTGGCTAAGGAAGTTGGCCAATGTCACCATGAGGCTGTTTCTATAATGAAAGGTTATGGTGATAAGGAGCAGTTTGTGATAAATGGAAAATGGCAAATGTCACACCCGTCTTAAAGAAGAGTGAAAGAGGGATCCAGAGAACTATGGGCTCATTGGCCCTGTCTCATGAAGGACAAAAACGTGACTGAGAATAGCCAGCATGGATTTCTCAAGGGCAAATCATGCCTGAGCAATATGATTGCCTTTTCCGATGAAAAGACTGGGAGTGTAGAAGAGCAGAGAGCTGTGGATGTGTCTACTTTGACTTCAGTAAGGTTTCCAACTTTCAATTACGAAATGGTCTTTCATAGTATCTTTATAGTCAAGCCAGTGACTTATGGACTGGATAAGTGCAGGACAAAACGAGTGGAAAATTGGTTGAAAAGGTTGTGGTCAGTGGCATAAAGTCCAAAATAATACCAGATAACTCACAACTTTCCTCGGAGCTCTTACCATGACCAATACTGCTTTTTGTTATCTGGAGGAAAAGATGGGGCTCAATCTCAGCAAGTTTGTTGACCATCTGAAATTGGAAAGACCATTTCTGACACTCAGAACCAGCTCTAGAAAACTGAGCAGTGAGGTGGATTGAAGGCTCAAAGCATTGAGATTAGCAGCAGGATGTCAGCATCCTGAGCGTACCCTGCGACCAATACTGCGGTCAGTACCGCGTAATGTTTGCAAAGCGGGGTTTGTTCAGCTCTTCAGCAGAGAAGACTCAGGGGAGATCTCACTGCTGATCTTCAGCTACCTAGTGGGAAGGTGTGGAGAAGATGTAGCCAGACTCATCGTGAAGGCGCACAGTGAAAGGATGAGAGGCAATGGGGATAAATTGGGACATGAACATTTCCAATTAGACATGAGCAAAATGTCTAAAAAATCTCAAAAAAAAAAGTCAAAAAAAATCTCACCTCTTTTTAACTCTAAGGGCAGTCTAAGGGCAGACACTGGAACAGATCACCTGAGAGGCTGTGGGATCTCCATCCCAGTAGATACTCAAAACTCCCCTGGACATGTACCTGAACGACCACAGCTTTTGGAGCAGATCAATACCACAGAGTCTGCATAAATTATTCTATGATTAAGTGGACAGTATTTAACCTTATGCTAATCCTATGCTTAAGGTGATTTCAGAGAGGTCACTCACTCAGTTCAGCTGAGGTCTGAGCAGTAAGCATGCCAAAGCTGAAGTCCAAAAACTATTTTATTTTTCCTGATAAAAAAAAAAGGATGGAGCTATATTTTTTTCTTTTCAAAAATATAAATGATTGCATAAGGGAGGAGGCACAAGCAGCAGTATTCATTTGGGAATAAGAAAGAGGTGGTTAAAGTCTTCACCTTTACCAAGAACAAAATAACAAATAGTAAAAATCCTGGAATTGTTTTAACATTGCGTCCAGTAGAGGGCAGGAGAAACTACAGAACAGATTGCACACACCGGTTTGTTACTTTTGATTTTATACTACGAAAACCCTACAAAAGAAAAAATTGTAATTCTTGTAAAAGAACTTTACAAACACTTCTAGACAGAATGGGTAAAATGAAAGGTTAATGCCTTAACCTAATAATATTGAAATGGTCTAGCACAACACTGATCATTTTGAGCAGTGTAACACAAATTATATCTTGGTAAGAACAGGTATTCTGAATACAGTAGTAGGCGTGATTGTTATGAGGATATGAGGCTACGTTAATATAATGCTAATTATTGTGAGAATATAAATATTTATTATAATGAGAGTGAACAAAATGTAAGGGTAAATATTCATTTGAAAGTAGCAATGAGAAAATAAATATTTTGCAATTTGCAACAGGAGAATCAGGGTTTTGGAAACAAATAGCATCCCACTGAAAACAAAAGGATGATTCTCTAATTTACAGTAGGAGTATCCAACATTAACACAAGTTCAGAGATTGTATCCTCATTAATAAGTGAATGATATTCAGAAACAATAAATGGATAGAATTAACATAGGTTACAGAGATTATCCACTGAAGATCTCTGTAAATATCTTCTGTATCTTATGTAAGTCTACTGAATTCACTGACAACAGTTTTTACCTGTAGATTGAATTAAGTTAGAAGCAGCAAGTGAGTGTAAGTAAATAATGCTTTTCTTTCCCCAAGGTATTTCAAAGCAGCTGAGGATTTATCAATCAGAATTTTTCTGTGAGTCAGTTGAGGTATGGTATTTTTCAATATCAACTGCAGTTTTAAGCTGTCTTTCAGTAATTTTAAATAAATGCCTTTTGCAACTAAGCTGCCAGAAGTTAGGTGTAAACACAGTTTTGCTTAGTGGTTTCTCTGAGAGAAAATAAAGCAAATATTAAAAGTATTTTTGTGAATTATTTTTCCTTATCATGCCAAAGGTATGCCTTTCTTTACCATGCCTCGCAGAGATGGGTTTTAAAGGGACACAAAGGGAATAAAATCCACTTGCTATTCCCCTGTGGGCTTTCACAGTAGTTTGAACAGCTGGTCTTGCCACAGATAGGAGGAAGTTCATGCAAATCCTTACCCAACTCCATTTTGCTGTCCAAAAGAGTCTACAGGTATACAGGTGGGCAAGCAAAAGTCCTGGTAATGATATAGAATCCTATTCAGGAGCTCTGAAAATGTGGAAACAGCCAACTGAAATAATTCAACAAATCTACTCTTCATTTAGCCTCTGTTTCTTCCCTTGAGCATAACCACAAACCATGGCACAAGGCAGAAGCAGCAGCAGGCTCTCCCTCTGAGGCTGAAAATAAATAAATAAATAAATAAATAAATAAATAAATAAATAAATAAATAAATAAATAGGATCAATTCACAGAAGGCTTCCAGTCTATTCTGCTTCAGGAATATAAGGCTTGCTTTCAGCTTCGCTGACCTTGTCCCCCTTGAAGTTATCATTAGTTACCATTAATCCTACATGCTTTTTGTGTAGGATCAGGCAGGTAAATTCACCTGTCTATCAAATGCAGTTCCACATACACTTCCCAAGGTAAGAAAAATAATAGATATTTTAACAAGTGGCAAAGATAAGGTGAAAATCCATTAAGGCATCCAAGGATTTATATATGTTTATGTAATCTCCTAATACCTGAAGCAGAAGTGAAGTTCTTCTAAATCCAATTTGACAGAAACTGGATTTCTCCAGGAAATGCCATTCATTCATACAGAAGCTCCCAGCTCCTTAGATTTTCAAAGAGGGGAATTGGTGCCTCTGTCATTGACAAGATTTTGCATCTGGTGAAAAGCAAGTGCAGTTGATAGTTGACCTTGTTCCTGAAAAGGCAAGGTAGCTAGAAGATACTGCCAATAAATAGTTAATTCAGACTGGCTGAGGTTTTTTTCTCAAACAGCGGTGCAGCTTGCTGCTTTGAATATTCATTCCCTTCATTTTCAAGCACTGAGTGAATGAATACGTCAGTGTTCACTCTTTGTAATTTATGTAATTACCTTTGCAATTTGCATGAGATTTAAGAGATAAAAAGGATTGAAGAGGGGAGAGGTTTTCTTCATAAATTTTTAACAACAAAAGTAAAACTGTGATTTGGGTGAAGGAAAACAATAAACATTCTTCATCACACTTGAGGGCAGCTGCTACACTGCTTGTTAGCGGATGTTTTATGAGAAGACCTAGAAAGCCAGACATTTTCAGTTTTGTCAGTAAGTACCAGAAAAGGAAGAGCATAGACTTCTTTTTCTTTTTTTTTCTGTGAAGACAGAGAACAACTTTTTTTTCTGTAGTGACTACAGTTCAGTATTTCTCAAAGAAGGCCCTGGAAGATAAATAGAAAGAAGCCTTGGGAAAGAAGCATTTACTCCATGATTATGACTCCATATTATGTGCGAGAGTCTTCCTTGGTGGTGAACATTGGTCAAACATCTAGAATATATTTTACACCAGGCGAGCATCTTTTGGATAGCATGCTGGTGTTACACTCATATAGGCCTAGCCTAAATAAGTCTTGTGTCAGGATAACAGCTTTGAAAACCAAAGTAGCTTTACTGGGTAGTTGCTGGTGTGAATACACTTATAAATAAGCAATCATGATTAATTAGCACAAACTATTCTTTCCTGGACAAATATAGCTAAGCCAGCATAGAGAAATTAATGAGCATTTACTATATTGAAAAAACATCGTTGGGAAAGTAAAAGAAGATCCCTGAGGTAGCAGTATCTTCGATCCCCTGACAGGCCCTATCGGGGAGCAGTATTTCACTGCTGGTCTTCACTCAACATTTTGCTCACATTCCTCTATTTACCATCTTTGCTGAGCCACGTACTTCCTCCAAAGCTTCCAATTTGCAATTTGCTTTAACCACATCATAGTCATAATAGGCTGGTCATAAAATGGGCAACATTTTTATTGTGCCTCTCCAAACATTTTTCATCAAATCTTTTGATTTATCAGTATTCAGACACAAGCTGAAAGATAAACCTCAGGCCATCAATGACGCTAGTGTAACCAGCATAAGAGAAATAAGCAGAGTAAGACAAAGGAGAATGGGAAAAGGGATGAGACAAAAGTACAGGGAATGAAGAAGAGGAATGGGCTGCTGAGGAGAGTTCTTTTTGGTGAATTCAGGTGAGTACTTTTACTAAAAAATAAACTGCATTGTACATAAGAGCCTGTGAATTTGCCAGCTTTCCTGCCTAGCCCTTGAAATGTAAAATGGAATATATTCTGAATCTAATCCATAAGAAATGTATTCCTACCAGTGCTTCATAATGTTCCTATGTTTCCTTGTAGGTCTCAAAGCTTTGTTTCTGAGGAAACCTGTCAGTTACTTTTATCAATAAGTTTCTACAATGCTGTAAGCTTTGTGGGATAGATGTCAAAGGGGGTTAGGAAAATGTTGGCCATGGCCTTTGACTTCTTTAGGATGAAATGAAAAATAATATTAGGACACTTCAGATCTTCTGGGAGCTTAAAGTTTAAAACATGAGAATGCATCACTTCAGGTGGAAGGATTTTTAGTCATGCAATAGATAAACAGGCATAAACACTATGAAAGTTTCTTAGGCTTTTGGACAAAACATGCAGAAATAGAATACTGATCATGACAAAAAAGTAGTTTTTTTTTTTTTTTCTATAATATCTGTTCTCTATTTCCTACTTAGGCAAATATTCGTGTTGATTCTTTAATTCCGAGTTCACTAGGGAATATAACGTGAGTTAACATTTGAGACTCACAGGCAAATATTATGCAGCTTTTAATAAATTCTCTAGCTAAAAAGTTTTCCAGACTGCTGTTATATGAAATTACATTGCCTTCCTCTAGAGAGTTTTAACGACATTTTTCAAGGGTTGGGCAACTATTACTATTTATTTTGTGATCAAATCCAAAGCCTGAATTTGAACAGATGCATCAGTATATTGACACATCAGAAGCAATCATTAAGTCTGTAATAATCAGGACATTTTATCTAAAATAAAAGTGCAGCATATACTTTTATCTGTATTTTGCAGTGAACAGTAGATTTGATGCAATAGAAGAGAACTATACCAATGTATTTCAGTGGGAACTGACAGTTCAAAATAAACAAATGGCTGTGAATTATATTACTACTATTTGAGCTTCACATTTCAGAAAAACTTGTTAGTAGATTGAAGGATCCAAAGGAGGATGACTGTGAAAAAAATACCTTCCACGCTGTTGCTAAGCCTGACAGTATTAAAAGCAATGTAATGTAAGTGTAGGTCTACACAATCTTAAAAACGTCACCACATCACAGATCTCATCTTGCAAATCTAATCCCTTTCAGTAAGCTGAATGAGCATGCTGGTGGTTAAGACAAGTGGACAGAGAAAACATAGCACATCTTCGATGATGATAGACTTGGTGTTAGATTTGCTTCAAGGACACTAGAGAGCACTGTCTGCATAATAGCTAAGCTAGACCTTGGAAATTTCAACTTACAGGCCTGTTTGCTCTATAATGTGCTCTGTGGTAGTTGCTGTATATGTACCCAATTAATGGGAAATTAGTGGAAAGTACGCCAGGTATACCCATCTGGGGCTTGACATAATATAGAATTAGTGTGTAGGTAGTCCTTAAAACACCCATACTAAAGACAGAATAATGACACAGTGTCAGTCTGATTTACGTGAATATAATTCTGTTGAAAACAAAGGGAAATAAAAATAGAGCAGTCCCTTGGATGTGATCCCGTGCTGAAAAGAATACTCTGAGGGCATCCAGGCTTGCAGCAGCACTCAGGGCTGAGAAGGGGACACAGCTGTCACCTCCACAGCACGGTTAGTCTGTGTTTGCAATCCCTCTCACATTCCTGTTTTTGATCTGTGCTCATGATTTGAAGCCTAGGCAGCTCGGATGAGAAGAAGTGATGTGCGGTGTTCATGAGCTGACCTTCTTGCTTCCAGGTGTGTGCACAAACTGTCTAGGAAATGAAGAACGAGGCACAAAACGCAGGGCCATCCAGTCACGTGGTGTTGTGTTCCCTCCGAGAAATTACTCCAGTGTATTGGAGAAAAAGAGAAAAGTAAATGTCAGTCCATGGGTAAGAGTATTCTAGCCCTATCTTTAGAAAACTCATTTGAGTGAAAGGATTCATGAGCTGAAAGGCATGGAAATATTTGGCTAGTCCAGTTTCTGAAGTCTCATTGACTAAATTCTCCTCTTGGTTGTAGCGGTGTAAATCTGGGGTGACTCTACTCTGGCTCTGTTGTTGTGGCCTAAACTGCAGATGTGAAAACAGAATTCAGGTGACTGTTTTCACTCATTTTATAGCTTCTAGCCTATGTTTAAAAAACAACACAGAGCTTGAATCATTCCAACTGAAGAAATTAAACAGAAAAGGATGAAGTAACACCTGTGTTACTAAACAGCATCTTCATTTCACCCTTTCTTTGGTCCTCGTCCTTTTCTCTGGGCCTTTGTCACACAGAGTCTCTCCTGAGAGCCGTATTACAAAGCAGTTTTACTTCCCTTTGTCAGACTGCTGCTTGTGCTGCTTATTTCACAGTAGGGGTTGACAGAGCAACGCAGCAGCACCTACATCGCCCTTGTTATTCTTTCTGCCACATGACAGCGTTTCTGACATGATGTTCTCAAAACCAGTGGCACACAGTGACGTTTTTCAGGCACATATGATAAAGATATGCAAAGCAGTTTGTGTTATCTTTTCTTTTGTAAGAAGAAGATTAAGAAAAAAAGTCCCTGCCAGAACAGGGCAGGATTTTTTTTCCCCACAAGTGTCTGGTTTGCTTACATTAGCTGTTAAAAAAGTACAAAAACACACACACACACATAAAAGTAAACACACCTTACCTTTCTAGCACGTATCCAAATCCGAGCGTTTGAGGAATGAGTATTATTTTTGGACCAGTTTGTGATCTCATTTTTTGGAAATTCAGTTCTGAAAAAATGGAGGTTCTAAACTAATGGAGGTTAAGGCCTTAAGCAGGTTTCTACTCAGAGGCGCTGGCTGAGAATGCTGTAGAATAAATGTATTTTGGTGACCCCTATAGCATGAGTGGTGGTCCAGCTGGGGTACACTGAATCCTCTTTTTAAGAGTGCATCCAAGTGCTCATTTCTCAGGTCCCCCTGTTTACATACCCACGCTGTAAGTCAAAAAGTAAAATTAATAATAACTCCCACACAACAGGTTCACTAGGAAAGTGCTTGGCCAAAAAGTGTCATTATCACAATTTCATAGGTGGGGAAATGGGATCACTGAAACCTCCTAGGGCAGCAATGGGCCAGTGAGAATACAGTCGAGATTTCCTGAGTTAAGCAAGAGAATCACTATTGACTCGCAGTAAATTGTGTATAATTTTTCATGAAAGACAGTGGCAACGTCCTTTGTACAACACAAACGCTGATGGGTGCCTCTGAAAAGCTTTGCATTGGCTCACTCTATAATTTAGACAATCTCTGGACAAAAGTCAGAATGCAGGAGTCTTAAAAGCTACGTAAGCTGGTGATGTCCAGCTGGCTTGTTCTGCTTGCCCGTTTCAGTATGCTGGACTGGCTCTGAACTTAAAATATTTGCTTTTATCAGGAAACACACAAAAAGCTGCGGAGTTCATTCCATTTTCCCTACCACTTTGAGTCTGGATTTGCAGGTCTTTGCTGCAGCAGAGTCTCCCAACAACTAAACTAAGGTACAAAACAAGGCTTAATCCCTCTGCAAGCCTTGATACATTGTCTCTGTGCTTCTTTTCTGTTCTTAGTTTTCCTGGCAGTTTTAAATGCTATTTTTGACACTGTTTAACAAGTAATTTCTCTCTGTTAAAATAAAAATAAAAATCTGGGAGTCACAGCACCTGATGGGGACTCAGGAGTCCTCAGTTCTGACAGTGCCATTTGACCTGATGGATGATCTCACACGAACTCCTTCAGCTCCCTGTGCTGCCTTCCTCTTTCTGTGGAAATAGGGGTAACAGTACAAATCTTACAAAGTTCTGTGATCCTGCAAAGCCAAAAGCTATAAAAGACTATTAAGTTATTGATTTAAGCAAAAAAAAAAAAAAAAAAAAAAAAAAAAAAGAACATTTTACCTTGACATGCCACGCTCTTAAGCATCATTGTGCCCTAGTTTGCATCTGGCAACCTAAATGGCTGATCCAGGCTCTTTGGAGCTCATAGTTAATTATGAGGCAGATTATGGGTTCTGCTGAGGTTGTTGGTTCAGATACACAAAGGTTTAATGCTGCATTAGCGACCCTCATTCTTTACTAGCATAGGTATCTGCCTCATATATAAGGAAAAGTGAAAATCCTTAAACATTTCCCTGTGACAATCTTCCTACAAGAATAACAGTGGCACATCTGCCAAAGACTAATACTTAATCTCCTGGTGCCTATCTGTTCATTAGGAACTGGAATCATGAAATCAGTTTCCAGTTTCCCCAGAAAATCCTTTCAAAACACCACCTTCAAAAATGTGCTTAACTGTCTTCAACTCACTTTTCTTCTGCAGAGAATCTGTGTTGCCACATTTGCCAGATAGTCTGATTTAAAAAGGAATTGCTCATACTCAGTGGGGCAGCTTGCCTGAACTGGCACGCATAACCTACTGGCAGAGATCAGTAAGAGGGCAAAGGTAGAGGTAGTAGCAATGGCAATAGATAAAATTGCTCAACAGTGTAAAACACCCTTCTTTCACCTTCCCCTTCTCTAAGGCATCTTGTCCCTGTCTTCCCTCATTAGCTGCAGGTGGGGGTCCTCATCACTTGTATTTCAGATGCATGAAATCCTCAAGTTCTCCTTAGTCCCCTAGCGGCAACAGAGGCACCACTGGAGTGTTACAAGTGGCAGCACTGGGCTCCTGGATGGAGAAAGAGAACTGGGACATTTCTTGCGCCTTTCTGACCTCCATGAGCCAAAAGACACAACTGAACAGTAAGGGGACTTCTTAGTCCCTCTGGACTTGATGTGCAGTGTGCTAAGTTACACTCTGGTAATGGGGAATATGTAAACAGGAGAGCTGTGAGGTGATGGAGTTCACTTATAATGTTGATACATTCCCTGTTAATCCCTGATAAGTCTTTACTGCCTACAGACAAGCTCAACTTTTCGGTGCGCATCCCTTGCAACACTTCAGCAGATTCTCCTGGCTGTGATCAGGACACACTGCTGACACCAGAGTGACCCTCTCTGTCATATTTCATTTCTTTGCTACAAACACTTTCCCTTAATTCTCTGAAACAGCTAGATCACAGTGTCTTAAGCTTAAAATCAAAAACAAGAGACAGCTCAAAGCAAGCCTCCAGCCTGAAAAATTTTGGTGCAGAAGTTAAAGTTTACTAAACGCTTACAGCATTCACAAACCAAGGCATTTAAGAGTCTGGCAACATCAGCTGCAGGAGGGACTTAGGAGACACAACTATGACATTGGGTTTTAGTGTCAAATCCATGCTTAAAAGTGGAAATACAAATGACCTTTTATTAAAAACACACAAACAAACAAACAGAAAGCAGAATGAAATGGTAGGTCCAAAGAAGGATGTTAAATCCGATAGCTAAGTACTATTTCTTGGGTTTTGGATCCTCAATTAGCAATCTTTTCACAAAATAGATGAGAAGCAAGGTTGGCCATTTTGTATTAAGAAGTATTTTCCTGGATTTGAAATTTAAACTAAATATGGAAAACCGTTTTGAAAGATCACTGGCCAGAAACATTGTCATCATCTGGGCACAAGGGGAAAAATTTAAGCTTCCTCAGGCAGCTAGAGTAAATATGAATTTATGCATAAATTAATACCAAATGATTTATGCACCTGTTCTTTATCTGATAGTCCTTTTCTCTAGAACTTTTATTTCCAAGGACTTCAGCACATTAACACAATCTCTCTTCATTACCATTTTCCTTTTTTTTTTGTTATTCTCTTACATCAGTCCCTGCATAGCAATCTTTCTCTCCACATTTAGAAAAGGCAATATTCAGTTTGTCACTATTCATATGTTTCAAGCTCAATGGTTTGCAGTGCATGGAGTTTGAAATATCACTCAATGACCTCAAAACAGGGATACTTGCAGACTCTTCCCGTAGTTATAGCACTTATTTCTAGCTCCAAATATGTCAGTGTAAGTCTTACAGTCAACACAGCCTACTGCACAGAAGAAGAAAAAAAAAAAAAAAAAAGAGCTGTTTCTCTTCCCTTTTAATTCCCAGTAGCCCCTTCAGGCTAGACTTAGAAGTAAAGGGTGGTTAGGACTTTGCCCCAAGCGTGCGGTGTCACAGGAGCGCTGCTGCCTCTGCCCTCCTGCGTCCCCTGCCTCGCACGGTCCTGTTTGCTAACGGCACTGCAGGGCTGGCACCCTGCGCCTTTGCACGTGGCCTCAGGTAAGATTGCCTCTCCTCTTCGGGCTGGCTCAGCGCCACCTGCAAAAGTACAGAAAAGCATCATTTCACACTTCTGCTTTCCTTCGCTGAGATTTCTTCTGTTGGAGACCTTCCTTTGGGACTTCCCGGAAAAGGGGACATCATAGTCCAGGGTAAATAAAATAATTCTCTTTCTAGACAGAAAGAGAAACAAAGTTTGGATTTGCTACATCCTTTTTGTGGCTTCCACATTGAAACCATGTCGAAAATACCTGAAGCAGATAGAGAGTAAAGGCAGTGTGATGAGGGCAAGGCACTTTGATGCCTCATGGTGCTTAGCTAGCACTGAGATGAGTGCGTCATATAAATACTTGGAGAGAGTATATAAATGTTTTATTGGCACTAATTTCAGGTGAGCTGCATGCTGTATTTCTTATGGTGTGCCCTACTCATGTGAGCACCAATAAAATCCCTATGCCCTACACCCCCTCAAGGATTGGATACGTATTTTCAATTAAAGTTGAGGAAATAAATTGTGCTAGAAAAGGAGCAAGGGTCACCTTGGTAAGAGATGTGTCTTATGACCTCTTCTCTTTTCTTGTGGTTTTCGTATATTTTCTTAGGTGCTGAATAAGGTGCTCATATCCCTCTCTGCTTTTAGTCTAAACAGTTTACCCCACGGAGTTTTTCTCCGCAGTGAATTACGAGTGAGAGTGTGGTCTTGCATGCACTGACCTGCAGTTCCTGTGCTGCACGGTAGATGATACTGGGATTGTACTTACCGCTTTGAGCAGCAATCATGCGACAAAAATGCCGGTGTTTGAATAATCATAACTTTGCACAGGATGTGTCAAAAGGCATGATCATGCAGTTTAGCTTTCCTTATGAATTACTTCGGGGGATCCAGATGTGGAGGGGATCACCATCATCCCTGCAAACTGTTCAAGAGACTGCTAATTGAGCAATGTGACTAGATTTTTGCAGTATGCTGTGAACACCTAGCATTGCAGGGCACAAAATATCCGCCAGCACTTTGAATAGAGTTAGAACAAAAATATAAGCAAAGCAGGTATAATGTTTCTCAGAAGAAGAGGGAGCTATCAGACCAGGTCCCTGACACATATAGCAAAAGATCAGTTAGATGAGACTGGAAACCCGAGGAAGCAGACTACTGTGCCACAAGTGAAGACGAGAAAACCCTTGTAATGTGAAAGCTTTTTCAGAAAATTTGTGACACAAAAAGCCTCATCTATTTTACCTACACCTGAATTGATACATTATCTACGTTTTGGTGCATTCAGCATCTCAGGAACACTTAGTGGCTGGTCCTTTATTTTATAACCACCAGAGGGACACCTCAGAGCTTGTATAAAACAGCTGGGCTGCAAGAAGAACTGAAGAGCATCATTGCTTCAACATTGTTCTAAACAATTTAAATTCAACACTCAATATTGGTAAAACTAAATAGGTAAATTTTCATATCTTTGCAGTGAAATCGATGTTTTTTTGTTCTCTCTGGAGATGAGAATGTAGTTGTCATATGCAATTATTTGCAAAGAATGAGATATCAACAAACATGAATGTGCTTATGTCATATAAATGGCAAAGACTTTAGTGTAGGTTTTATTTAAAGCTAGTAGTATGATTTTCTCTTCACTTTTCTGTTAAAAGGAGAGAAGCAGAAACCTCCTCCCAAATTTAGGAATATATGTTAAGTCAAATTAAAAAGATAGCATATAGCTAGGACCAAGTTTTTTTTGTGTGTTTTTTAGGCATATTTTAAAAGCCTTGAGGATTTTTATGCTACACTGTACCTAAGGACTTGGCAAAAATGTTTAAAGACAAGGTATGTAATGGAAATTCTAGGAAACCACAAATTTTAATCTGTTAAAATACATGATTTTGAGATATTCTGCAGCAAGCATGAATGCCGAGGTGATTAACTCCACATAGCTGTCACGAAGTTTTGTTGGCAGCTATGTCTCCAGGATCACAGGGTATTTTGGGGATATTTCATGAGCGCTGAAGTGTATGTTGTCTGTCTGAAGTGCCTGGTGTCATGATTTCCACTAAATTTACTCCTGTAAATAATTCATAATGCATTTTTTTTCCAACCTCAAAGTTTTGAACAAGTTTTTGTCCCTGACCGAGCTTTTTAAGAGCCTTGCACTTCTTGCTTTCTGTGCAAGAAGTGAGCATTATTTGGCCTCACAGTGGGAAGCTCTCTGTGTGAAACATCTAAGATAATGAAAAAGGAAGGTTTAGAGACGACTGCTTTGTTCCTCTTTCTTGAGGCAACCCTCAGATGAGTCTTTCAGGGAATGTGTTCCGTTGACTGACAAAAAGAAATGCCTTGTTGGACATGTTTCCTTTGCACTCGTAAGTGTGTTGTCATTACCTGAGCCTAGGCCAAGGGCCTGAACCTCTTTCTGCTGAAACTCACGGGACTCTTGGCTGGCCTCATTGGCTTCCACCACCAGCAGAGTCAGATAGGTTAAGGGCAGCCCATGGCTTTGCTTTTATTTTGGTAATGAAAACGGTAAGCTTTCCTAAATGTTTTTCTTATGTAAGGGTATTTTCCTCAGATAGCTAAATAAACATCACTGTGGTCTTATGCCATCCCACTTCTGTAACATACACAGGGGCTGTAATCAAGTTTGTTATTCAGATGTATTCAGCTATTGAAAGCAAACTAATTGGCACAACATCTGCCTCAGGGATTCTTCACTATCGTAAAGTCACAATATACTAACTGACAAAAATGACAGCATTTGGCAGGTTTTTTGATCTGAAACTTGGTTCAGGTTTGATTGCTTGCCGCAATAATGACAAGTCCCATAAACAGGGCCTAAATCTGCAAAATTCATAATTGCAAAGCAGTTTTATCCTAAAGCTACCCCACTGATGTCAACAGTTCCTCTGCTTTGAAAGCAATGCCTGTCACAGCTGAGTCAGCTGCAAGTACAACACTGTACCTCCTCGTCTTTATGAGTAAAGTAGTGTCATTCCTGCAGTGCTTTCTAAATCAAAGGCTGACACACTGTAACAGGATTCTTCAGATAATATATAGTTTTGAGATGTCTGACGTGCATACATACACAGAGAGAGAAACTTTAGTATTTTGATTCGCTGTGAAAAGTCAAGTCAGCATCTTATTTTGTAAGCAAGGGACTGACTGGAGAAGAATGGGTAACTGAAGCAGCTCTCCCAGATTCTGGATAAAAAATAATGCAAAATATTTTGTCTTGATATTCCATTACTGCAATGCTAGCAAATGTTTCTGATGAGATCTAAGTAACTGTAGCCTCTCTTGAGTGGTCCTTCCTCAGATTCTTTGTTAATCTCAAAACACTGATGCCCTAAGTAGAGGAATTGCAGAGTAGCTACGTGAAACAAGGTGGATGATTCTGCTGCAGTTTCCTCCTTTAGTACTGCAGCTATTCAGTGATATAAGTCTTTGGTGTCTATACCTGAAAACAAGTCATTTTGGGTGCTTTCTACATCAAGATTTGATATGCCATTGACATATTTTTATGTTATATCTCCCCTCATTAGCATTTCATCATATACATGTAAAAAAGGAATCAGGACAGTACTATTGACATTGATATGTCTGAACTTTAGCTCAATGGCAACATTTAATTAATACCAAGTCACTAGTTTTTATGTTCACGGTGGTCACATGCTGGACTCCTATCAGAAAACTGGTGTCAAGCGAAATTGTGTTGAATCCTATCAAAACTGCTGCCATTCACAAGCAAAAGTAATTTTGGGTGATTTCTAGTGATACCCTCTTGTGAAGGTGAACACTTGACTTGATGCAGAACAAATCAAATGGTAGCAAAACCTTTGAAAATGATAAATCCTGCACAGAAGAACATTTACAGTCATTTGCAAGAAGGATGTATTTGTCACAAGATTGCCTTTTGGGTTAAACTGATTTATTTCTAGACAAAGATTTTCTCCCTCTGTTAAGTTAGTATAACCAGATTGTGTTCATAGAAACACCTATAGTGATTGCTTTTTTTTTTTTTTTACCAGGCTGCTGCTATGGCTTCTGTTGTCTGGCTAGTTTGCATACACCTTTGAAGTAATGTCAAGTATTTTTAGTCCTAAACATCATTATAAATAGTCTTGAGAAATGTTGCTAGGGAGGCAGACAAACCTGTGAACTCCTTTTTTTATTTTTTTTCCACTAAATCTTTTCCAATTTCTTCGTTTGAGGTTTTAAAAGGTATTTTTCATTTAATAAATCTTGAGCATCTAATATTGTACTTGCATTCCTTTTATTTCTGCATGCATTTTTTAACACTCCATCATCTGCCCCCATGTTGCTCAGATACTTGCTGTAGTTTGCTCTTTCAGCTCTGAGAGCCCTGGTCTTCCTCCACATTCAAACTCTACCAAATCAACCTCTCCAACTCAGCTTCTGCAGAACCGGTCCCTGCTGCAAGAGCAAGGCAGTGTGGAATGCAAATGTTTCTTGAAAGGAATTGTCCATTTGTTTTACCAAGGTACAAAACAGGACAGATTTAAGAGCATGCATTTACATTTTGTTGGATTGAGGCTGCAAAAATCAATGGCAGTTTTGTGGGAAACTGAGTATTACCTTCATTGCTTTAATGCTGGTTGAGTGTGGTGGACGCCGCAGTGGCTTTTCTCTGCAGTTAAGGAAAGCGCGCCGTCCCGCAGCCTCCACGGTCACAGCCTGCAGTATTTTCCCCGCCCTTGTGCTTGTTGGTGGCAAGACGGGGGTTTCCACACATGACCTCTGTCTCCCCAGCCTTCTTGCTCTCAAAGCAAGATCTCTTCCTCGCTTGTAAGGCAAGTGGCTAAGAGGTGCCTGTTATCTCCTCCTCCTGCAACTCTTGTCTCCCTTGCGTCTTTAAATTAAAGGTCCTTATTCTACACAGCTTTATCCTGAGGAGGAGGTGATTGTTTTCGTAAAAAGTGCTTTTTCTGAGCCTCGACCCGCTGTCTGTCACTCAGGGTTTTATACTGAATACCATAATAGCGGTGTCTGAGCCTGAGATTTATCATCAAGTTGGGTGTTGTGGACGCTCTGATTTCTCCCCTGGGCAGTAGGGGAAGGGCTGTGAGTGCCCTGCTCTGGGAAGCGCGTCCGTTTGCCCCCTGCTTGCTATTTTAGCTGGTCAGCGTTACAAGAGCCGCTGCTGGAGCTGAGGACATCAGTAAGGAGGACAGTTACAGAGCGTTTCCCGGTGCAGTGCCGGGCAGCGCGGATCTCGCTTCGATGCCCATGTGGCCACCCCTAGATGAAGGATGCCTCCTTGTCAGCACTCACGAGCTTCATTCTGGCCTTATTGATCTGGCTTTATCTGTGAATTAAGGATCTCCACTATCTATTCACTGTTAGCACCGTGAGGGACTGTGGTATTTTACACAAAGCCCTCTTTGGAGATTTGCTGCTTAGCTTCGGCTCTTTCAAGCCCTCTTTGATGCAGAGGGAAACAACTACAACTTTTACAACTTCTTAGTCAGAGCAGTGGAAGCCGATTGCAGGTGTAGCATGTGGCGAGGCTGGGGCTGTCCTAGGGGTGCTGAGCTGGGTGACAGCCACACAGCTGCCTTGTATCGTGGCTCCAAGCAGCAGCAGGGACCAGGGGAGCGAAAGGGAGCAGGAGATGGCGCTTACGCTGGGCACCGCTGGCATGGGGTTGTGAAAGCAAAGGGTTGCTTCATTTCCTTGTTTTGTAAAAGTATTGATGCCTTTTTGTATCCAAGTGTTTAAGAGACTGAGCATTCCTTACCTGTGAGTTCCTTCACTCCAGCATTTATTATACCTATATCCAAACAACAGTGCACAATGAGTTATTGATTCTGACCTCTGGCCGCTCCTTTAGCTGTGCATGTGAAGAGCCCATTCAGCAAACAGGCAGGATGGAGGGAATAATTATAGAGCTGTTTCCGAAGTTGAAAATTATCTCTGTTTTCTGCACCATGCCCATAATATTAAAAGCTAGGGAAATAACAAATGTGATAGATTGAAGAAGCAAAATGTCCTCAATGACTTCTGCTTTAGGGTGACCATCACGCAGCACAGATCACTGGCTCTGTGATCTATGGACTGCCTCAGCCTTGCAAATGCAACAGGGACAGAAAAATAATTTTAAATTATATAACTGAATTTACATGTAAAACACCTTAAAAAATAAAGTCAGGTAAAGTAAACATAAAAACCTAAGGGATTCATTGATTTTAGGCTCTTTATCCAAATCTCATCCGTGTTTCCTAGAATAACATTCAAATACAAGCAAAATGTAATCATTGCTGTTACAAGTTGAGTTGGAGAAGTCATTACTCAATCTTGTAGGCAGCTACAGATCTCTAGAAAAATAGTGTCCTTCTCCTAAACATTTTGGTGTATTTCCCTGCTTACTTACAGATTCATTCATGCTGATGTCCTAAGGCAATGTCTTTGGAGTCTATATTACTGTCAAAAATATACACAAGGTTCAGCTTCTTCTGACAACATGCAGTCCCTACTTTACTGAATATTTTCTATGCAAAACCAAAGCCTAAAAGCCAAACAGGCAGGTTTTGAAGGTTATTCATCCATTTTCCCAGTTACGCTTTGTGTCTCTGTGTATTTTTAAAGCGCTGTCACAGGAGCATCAGGCTGCCAAATCTCTGCCCTGTGGCTCGAGGAGGACATGCAGCAACCTTCCCGCCTGTGCACGGGGGTGGGCTTAGCTCCTTAATACCATGGGCAGCTGCCAAAGCCTTGCACAGAGAGCCCTGACTGCTGTACGGGGAGGGGGGGGACCCTCTGCCACGTTGTGCTTCCAGAGCCAGTGCACGGATGGATATGAATGGATACTGAATCTGATCACACGGCCTCCAGTATTCCTCAAAATGCTGTCTATACCCAGCTCCCAGCCGATCAGAGTTCCTGCATTTCAGCACTGTGTTAAAGTGATGCAAGTGATAGGGAGGAAATCCTTAGGGATGCTCTGCAGCCCTCAGTGCCCGCGAGACGTAGCAGAGCTGCAGCGGATGCCGATAGATGCAAACTCCGCACAGGGCACTGTATGCAATGCATGCAGTGCATGCTCTACCGAGCGCCTTGCAAGGCCCTGCCAGCGGGTGTATGATGCACCCAGACCGGAGCACATGAGCAGGAGGGGGAGAGGAGGCTGCCGCAGCGGGGGGGCCGGGCACGTGATGTTCTGTCTCACCGAGCAGATGCTGCAAGGCAGAATATCCCCCACGGGCAGGCTAGAGCACAGGGTCCCTCCCAGTAACTGGATCGGAACGGGACTGACTGAGTAAAACCACAGAGAAGGTGCAACTGTACAATGATACTTCATTTTTTCCTTTAATTGTAAATTATGAAATACTCCTTTTAGGAACAATTACTTCCTCACTGTTGGAAATAAGGCTGCAGAAAACAGCAACAGCAGATAACCTTGGTTTACCAATGCTCCTCAGAAGCAGTAGCCACAGAGTGTATTTTTCAACTTATTGTTAAGTATTTGGATAGCTGATAACCTAGAAAGCCATATGTACTGTACAGCAATTTTTTTTTTCGCCCTTCTGAGCGACTTGTTCCAGGTGCCTCCGACAAGCTGGAGTCGCTGTGTCCTCTCTTCAGTTGGGAGGACTCAGCACAGCGAAATACCTGCCAGCAAGTCAGGGCAGCCTGACCTCAGGAATCACGAGACTGGTTCCTCCGAATTAGAGAGGAGTATAATTAACCATGAGCTACAAAGGGAATTTTGAAAGAAGGCCCCATGGATTTACAGGAAAGGGCACTCTGGTCATCGTGCCTCCCGCATGAACCTCTGCTTGGGGGACGGAGAAGAAAGAGGCGTCATTTCTTTGGAAACAGCAGGGGGAATGAGCAGCCATCCCCATCAAATGCCAGGGAAGCCTCTCTGTTGCTACGTATCAACACTGGCCAGCACTGAAATCAGAAATATTAAAGCTCCTCTCCTGCTTCTGAGGAGAGTGGGTGTCCCTAGAGTAACAATATTTTTAAATTAGGTATGATACGTTAAGACACTTCTCAGTTTACTTCTGTTTCCACTGCTCACCACTCCAATATATCCTCCTTGCCATGGAGAAAACCCACCAATTTTCTTTGCAGGTGCCAAAATGTGTGCTTGGTGTCGAGCAAGGCCATGCTGTTCAGCAAGGGAGGTGGGTAACACCTCTAAACGCTCATAACAAGATCCCAGCAGACTGGCAGAAACACAACCCAGGAGCTGGCTGCAAAACATACACAGCAGTTTTATTTGAGGCCTCTTGGTGCTTGGCTGGCTCACTTCAGTCATGGCAGGGTACCTGAAAGTCAGAGCCTGGAAAATCCGAGCAACCATCTGAGATGCCCAGAGCTGCCCCCAACGAGTCCAGGGAAAGAGAAAATAAACAGTCCCTTTGAACCAGGGCTCAGCGCCTTTTAAAATCTGCCTCTAAATGGTTCCTTGGGCCCATTAAGGCCTCCTTTTGCAGCTAAAGCAGGGACCTACTGAGAGCATGAAAAAGCTGTTGCTGGCAGGGGAGGTGACAGTTTTAGATGTAGCTGCTGCTCGTCGTTCCGTCCCGATTCAATAATCCTCTCCAGAGCAGCTTGTCGGGGTTTGTTAGGGCTGTCTCCATGAAAACAGAGAAAAAAAAAAAAAAAAAAAAA
>VZSV01000065.1:2619189-2629525 GCA_013398735.1 Nothocercus julius | reverse complement strand
CAATGGCTGTTGTCTGTCCTGTAGCTGGAGGGATGGTCTTGGAGAGCCCTGTGTCGTATCACCCCAGGGGTTCTCTTTCCCATTGCTCCAGTTACACTTGTGTGACCATGAGAACAGGGGCAACATTAAAGCAGAGCAATAATCATTTTTTCACCAGCTTTATATCACCCTGGCCTGCTGGGGAGGACAACAGCTCCAACGTCATGAAGTGTTACAGGCCATCTGCATAGCGGGTAAAAACGTTTTGGGGGGATATGGTCTTGGGTGCAGTTGAGTTTCATCCTTCTGCATATCAATAGGTGCTACAGCACCAGACATGGTACTCACCTTTTAATGTCAAAGGCCATCTTTTTGCCTCAAACTCACCTTCTGGGCCTCTATATAGGTACAGCTGGGAGATGCAGATGGGAGGCAGGCAACAGAATTAGGTCAGAAATAAGGCATAAAGACATCATTTCTTTGGTAAAGCTGTGACTCAATTTCTTGTAAAAAATGCAAGAAATACACTCTCTGCTCCCCTAAAAGGAAAACAACCAAATATATTCTCAGAAGAATAGAAGAAGAAAAGAATACTACATCAGAATAACCAGTAATTATCAATTAAATGTGACCAAGAGTATGTCTCTTTCTCTCAGGCAGATACTATCTTCAACTCTCAGAGATAGAAAAAATGTTCTATTGCACTAAGACTCATTTAGATCATCTTACTGAGAAGGTGATATTGCACTACCCCTACCATCTGTGATTTTGTCTTCTGCTTGAGCATTTCTCTGTTTAAGAAAATACTTACAGAATTGGTACCATCAAAACCAGCTTTGTGTTACAGGGCTTTCCCCCTTTTTTTGTGACTTTAGTGCTAATTAAATGTCTCATTCTCACAAAGGAATAATTTGAAGAATCAATTGGACCTCCTGGCCTATCTGCTGATTTATGGATCAAGTCTCTTGTTATTACAGACAAAATTTTTAAGTCTCTGATAAGAAACCCTGCTGATTTAAGGAGCTCATAAGAAATGTGTGCATAATGAATTATGTACAGATTGTAATTGAAATGGCTGCTTGATGATTCACATCACCTTTCTTTATTAAATTACTATTTCGGAAGCCTAACAAGGGCAATGCAAACTGATGAGTTGTGACATTGCAACATATGTGGCAGGTCAGCAGAGTCACTTACTGCCAGTCTGAGCAAGTTGCATTTGGCCCCAATCTGAGATGCCAGCAGAAAACAAAGGTTAAAGGAAATGCAAAGGAAAAACATCCAGCTTTTCTACCTCTTGAGCATTTGAACCTGTGTTATTTATTCCTCTGCAGTGAAACCTGTCTCCCCATGTAGCCAAATGGCACTGCTTGGTCTTGTTCGTGAAACACCAAAGTCTACAAAACGTCACCAAAATCTACATATGGGTGCATAATGCGATAAAATTACATGTAAAACTGTGTGGCAGAGTGAAGAATAATTTTGCTTCCTGAGTTCAGGGTCTCTTAGCAGAAGCCTGTCATGTCTCCGCCTGGAACGCTGAGGAATACAGAAACACCTCTGCGTCCTGCATGCTCTGAAAGGGGAGCACAGGGAGTCAGTGCTGCGGATGGCGTGTGCCTGCTGTAGTCTCCACCAGGGAGAGAAAAACTGCTGAGCAAAAATAATGTACATTACAGCATGGCTTGTCACTGTGGTTTAGCAGCACATCACGGTTTTCTCCAAGTGAATGCAGGATAGCAGTCTCATTTCCTCCACGTGGTGGAGGCAAGAGTCCCATGTCAGGAAAGTACTGGAAAACGCAGTCACTCGCTATTAAGTCCTTACCTTTCTTAAGACAAGAGGCACTACACTGTATCAGCAGTAGTTTGACAAGGAGATTGTGCTGTTCCTCCAAAATGTTAGGTCTGCGATTGCTTAAACTCTGTTTTATAGTTTCTAACCAAGGCAAATGCAAACTATGAACAAAACCATATTCTGGACCTCAGTTGCTTCCACTTTCCATTGTCTTCTAGGAGCTTCTCCTTGATGATAACACAGTAAGCCCAGCCAAGGCAGGCTTCAGCTGCCTGACACGCTTAAAAAGAGTTAGTATGCAGAAAAGCAGACTGTGACAGTTTGTACAAGGAAAATGACTCTCTGTAGGAGGATTTCCGTATTTCCCACTAGGAAATCTCGGGGGAGTGGTGTATGCATTCCTATGCACTGCACACGCAGTGCGGTTTGGATGTGTCGGGCTCTGCTGGGCTTGTCAAGGGGTGCTGCACTGCACCGGTTACCTGAGGCACATTCGCTGCACCAGCATATGTGGCCTGGCCAGATGTGTCACACCTCAGCTCAGACCTGCTGCTCCAAGTCAGCTCTCTGATGTCCCGATTCCTGGAAAATTGCCCATGTTGCTTTTTTTTTTTTTCAACTAAGATAAAAAATCTGGCAAGAAAAAGAAGGAAAACAGATGTAGAAAAGTCTTCCAGCAGCTGCAGGACTGACCAGTTTTGCGGAGTGCGGATGATGGCTGCTGGAGATGCTCATGGACTTCCAAAACAACAGAGGCAGCACAAATCAGCCCTCTATATTTCAAACCAGTTGTCACATCTCTCTTCAGAGGATGAAAGAGGTGTTTGTGAATTGCTTTTCCTTAATTTATGAGCTAGTTTAAATAACTGATTGCTTCAGAGCCTGTCTGAAGCTACTGCAAAATCGTGTTAGCCGATCTGCGTGTTGCGTGTGCTTGTGTGGGGGGGTTGCTTTATCTATCAGACTGACTCGTCTGTACCAAGAAAACTCCTGTAACTCCTTCAATCACGGCAATGAAATGGCATTTCTCACCATCCAATCTCATTACGTTTCCCTTCACTTGATCCTAATTATTCTATTATATTCCCACCACAGACATCTTCTCCAATAAGCCCTAACTTGTCCTCAAGTATAATTTTCCTTTCAAATGCCTCTTCAATTTAATTCCAAGCCCCACTCCTTCCTTAAGCTGCTTTATCCCTGCTGACCTCCTAATGTCTTTCCAGTCTCTTTTTGCTCTATTATCAGAGGCATTTCTGCACAGGTGTCTGTGTGTATGTATAAATGTGTGTTTGCATATATATTTATATATGTATATACTTACCATGATCCTTCTCTATTTTTTTTCATTAATTTTTAGATTCTCTGGACTCACTTTGTGAATATGGCTGACACAAAATGAATAGGTAATTTTAAAAGATTCCTGGAAACATTCGAAGAAGTCAGCTACATAAAGTGGCTGTAATACAAAGGTATTACATAGAGAAGCAACAAGTGTTATTTCAGAAAAGGGGACTGACTTTGTAGGGAATCAATATGCAAAGATTCATATACAGAATGAATTGCATATCATTGATTGAACATTCGGTAAAATGAGAGGCTTTAAGTCATACTAAGAATGATCGCGGATCTGGATAGCTAGTCAAAGAAGATGAAGTGTGGGAATTAAAACTATTGAGATAGCGTTTCCTGAAAGGTCTTTAAAGGATAAATTACAATACAATCCTTTTTCTTACTTCATTTTTTATTCCCTTAGCCTTCAATATAATCTTGGTGATTTCAGACTGTTTTGCTTAGGGACATTTCACAGGAAAAAAAAGAGGGCAGACTGTAAGCCCCAGTATTTAATTTCCTATACTTTTCAGCAGCTATGAGAATGACTCTGGCACAAAGCAAACTGTTTTGCAGTTACTCTTCTAAATTTCTCATATTGATCTTTCTGCATCTAGTTATCTTCTAAATGTCTAAACTAAAAATGGAGTGTTCTCATTACCTGGCTTTTAATATTTCTACTATAGGTGTCTAGGTTTGTTCACAGTGAGAATATTATCTTCTAGTATATTATGTTTTCCCCTTCCCTCTTGAAATCTGTTTCTTGCGAAAATTACTCAGTCGTGAATTGAGACTCTCTCCTTTTTCTAGTGACCTGTCAAGGAGAAGATGAGAGAGAATTATTTTCAGGAGTGGAGCTGGAAGAAGAATGAAAAAAAAAAAAAAAAAGAGGTAAGAGCTAAAAAAAAAAAATCACATTATTCATTTAAAATAGTAAATGCTGGAATCCAGTCTAAGAAGTGAAGCAAACGCTTATTTACCAACTTTCCATTTTAAAGCTATTAAAGCTATTAAATAAGCTTTAATAGCTTATTTACCAACTTTCCATTTTAAATGCCAAAGATTAGAGTGGATAAGGAAAAGAAGCTCCAGAAACAAGGCCTGAATAGTTACTAGAGTCTCATGACTAGAGTCTCATGAATTTCTTTCGTTCCAATATTTAACCTTAATGAGAGCCGGAGGTGGCTCATTGTGCTGTGGAGAAGGAAACCCACCCAATGGGGATGGAGTCAGCAGGAAGGGCTCACGCTTCCCCTCCTGCTCCTTCCCGCTCCTAACCGAGAAATGGGGCTGCTGGGGGGCCTAACTTGCCCTCTTTTCCCATGGTAAAGATCATGCCTATGCTACTGATTTCTACAGGATTTCTGCAGGACACCGAAATCTGCATGGTGGACATACAACACTTGTTTCAGGAAATCTACAAAATAAGTGATTCCAGCTTTTCTTTTAGACCCTGCAGCTTGCCTAAAAAGGTTACTTCTTTTTAAATCACAGTCAGGAGTAATACCTAGTTTTCCACAAATTACACCTTTTCAAAATTACTGCTATACTTGTGTCTTAATTCTTAGAGAGTTTACTTCTGCGCTGCAGGTTGTTTGCCTCTGGTCTCAGTCCCACTCTGCTGTATTTCCACATTCGCATGCACTTCGTCTGATCTGCTTTTTTTTTCCCCTCAGCTTACTATTTATTTTCCATATTCTCCTTCACCACGTGTTTCCATTTCCATGTACTTGCAGATGAAAAATTAGCCCTGTAGACTATGTCATTGTCCCCATCAGAAGATTTATCTCGCTCTTGCTGCCCTTCCGCCGTCCTTCCTCGATTCGCTCCCTCCGTTCCCCGAGGACTGCGCAGATCCCAGCCCGTTTCCCAGGCAGCGCTCCCTCCGCCTGTCCCTGCCCACTCCCGGTCGTCCCTTACCTCACACTGCTTTCATCCTTCCCCTTTGATGTTAAAAATCTCTCCTTCCCGTCTTCTGAGATGTGTGTCGCCCACTGAGTGCAGGTGGTGGCAGGTGGTGGCACCTCATCTTAGCATGTTATGGCGCCTTTTGTGAGAGGACTGTGTCATTTGCTGCCCGTAACATTCCTGAAGTTTCTTGTGGGCTTTACAGCAATTGCTTGGTGTCAGGTTATGTGATATGAGCCTTGTCTCCACGCGTGCGAAGGAGCTCCAAGGTGAGTGGGCAGGAGGGGCCCTGATCGCTGCGTCAGACCTGGCCCCTGACCAGGATGTCCCAGGAGGCTGCCCAGCTCCTGGGAGGGGGGCACCTGCACCGTCAGTCCCCATAAAGGCTCCCAGAGCACCACACAGAGCACTGTCTGTGGGGAGATGGGGTGTGGGGGATGCAATGAGAAGGAATCTGGGACTGTACGAGACATTAATGGCTGTTTAGGGTAGAAACCACAGGTGGCGAAAGGGTGGGATCAAGGTTGTCTGGGTAGGAGAAAGTGCGGGAAGAGAGGAGGACGAAAAGGAAGTCCAAGGCAGATACAGAAGTGACTGTAGGGTCTGGGGAGAATGTGTGTGTGCAGGAGGCAACTGGAGATGAGAGGAGCCAAGGGCCAATGTCTGGGCAGACCGAGCGTCTCAGGCGAGTCCTGGAGGATCGTAGCGATGTGTGTGTGTGTTGGGGTGTCAGTGGTGTCGGAGTATGCAAAGGGTTTGGTGTGTCAGTTGTGTCGGTGTGTGCAAGGGGGTTGGTGTGTCAGAGGTACCGGTGTGTGCAAGAGGGTTGGTGTGTCAGTAGTGCTGGTGTGCGCAAGGGGTTGGTGTGTCAGCTGTACCGGTGTGTGCAAAGGGGCTGGTGCCAGCAGGCCGTGCGGGACCGGAGGCCTTGGGGGCTCGCACACCCAGGTGTCAGCAACTGGGGAGAGTAAGGGACCTGGGCCAACTACTTGTCTAAGTCCTATGGTCCCTTTAAATGACAAATGAATACATTTTTGGACCAAGACCAAGAGAAAAAAATCCTTATTAATTTGTCATACTCAATCTCTGTGCCTCTGGATTACAATTTTAATACACTGTTCCTTGGTGTTCGGTGTACTAACTCGAGTGTATCCTGCCATTCCACACATGCAACAGGGAGGTATTTCCCCTCAAAGGAATTCAAAGAAAATAGACATTGCTTTGGAATTTGTCATGCAATAAGGCAACTAGTGTTTGCACCTTTGATAAAGTGAGGAGATTATGAAGATACATGAAAATACTCAAGATAACTCCTCTCTAGTGAAAAGTATAATGGAAAGAGTTGTGTTGGACACCTATAAGGTTTCCTAACCGGGATCACATGGGCTCCAGCTCCGCAGGGATGCTCCAGTCAGGGGTGCTGGACCTCCTTGGTTCTCTGCTCCTGCCCTCCCCAGTAGCAGCTGCACCAAGGTACGCTGCACAGAGTCAGGACACCATTTCATCTGTTCTTCTCTTTGTGCTCTTTTCTCTTTTCCTCTTTTCTTCATTTGGGTATTTTCTCCCTCTTCATGATTTTGTACTTTTTCCTTTTTTTTTTACTTTCTGTCCTTGCTTCATCTTCATCATCTTCTACGTGCGTTGTCTCTACATGGTCCCTCTGCTCACAGTGGTACCCTTGGTGTCAGCTCTCCTTTCCCTGTCGTCCCTTTCTCCCTCTGTGTGTCCTGTTGTGGTAACGTGCTGAGCGAACCAGAGAAGGTTTTCGGTGGCTGGGAGCAGTGTCTCTCCCTGCACCCCTCCGTGTCTCCTCATGCATCAGTGCATGAAGGTGAATGAAGCATCATGTTTCCTTTCTCTCTCGCTCGTCTTCCCTTTCCCCCATAACCTTCATATTTTGCTTGTACTTGAACAGTGTCAAAGCCAGATCTTCTTCTGATTACAAATTAGTATGGGTCCATCAAAGCTAGCAGACAAGGCCGAATGAAAGGCTCGTATCAGTGTCTCACACTTCTTCATGAAGTGGAGAAGAAAGACCTTCTTGGGGTAGAAAACAGATAATACAGAAGGATAAAAAAGGTAGACTAGATTAATAACAAGCACATGGAAATTGTAGTAGAAGTGCGCTTCTTAAGTCTGCAGCAATCCTGCAGCTTTTATGCATTTCCACAATGATTACTAGTATAATAAAAAGAAGCAGCTGCAAGCAAAGGCATAACAAAAGTATTACAACCTCCAGGTAAATAATCTGTATTCAGGACAGCTCTGACGTGTTTAGATGCATTTGGTTCTGGAAGTGCTGACTGCCCCATGAGATATTAAATGATGCTGTTATTGCATTACCCTCTGGTTAGTTACCATTCTGTCAAAAACCTGCCATGCCGCCGTGGGCAATTGCTTTGCACGAGGCTTTCCAGGGTGGCAGGAATCTGAATCTGGATCAGACAAGGCTACGTGGTTGGGTATAGGTGGACCTGTGCTCTCTCTGCCCATGCTCAAAGTTGATTGTGTAGAACAATAACAAGCCCAGGGATAATATATCTTCATTAGCATGACACTCTAGGAGAAGGAACGTGCAACTGGACAGAGCAAAGGCAGGAAAACCTGCATTCGGATATTTAAAACCAATGTGATTGTGATTGTACATGTATGTGTATATGTGTGTGTATGTATATGAGTGCATGCATATACATATATGTGTGTGTGTAAATAAATGTTCTGCAGTAGAAGAGACCTTTCAAGGATTTTTCTTTTACGGAAAGCCTCACCGTGAGTGAGGTTCACACTCAGAGCACTGCAGAAGTGCTATTTTGTAATGGTTTTCTTTTCTTCTGAACTTGGAGCAGAGGTTGCAGCCCACCTTTCATACCCCCAAAGACGGAGGCCTGTGCACACTCCTGGCTGATGGAGGGACATGAAGGCTCACTTCCATCTCCAGGCCTGAGCAGCAGCTCCACTGCAGGCCTGATAAACCATCAGACCTGCTCCTCTCACTGGTTAGTCCAAGAAACTCCCAGTGCTTTTACTGAGAATTTCAATTTCAAACAGCCTAGCAGACCTCATCTATCATGTTTTAAGCCAGCCCAAAGATGCCTAAGACACTATGTGCTTTCAAAAATGTCCCCTTCAGATTGCATTGCATCTCTGCATCCCAGTTAGGAGATGGGAAAAAGTATTTCTGCCTTTCACAGGAGGTGTCATGAGGGTTAAGGATTAAATGAGATTAGACAAATCCTGTACAGGTAGGGGCTGCTTGCAGGCTCCATCAACCTGAAGGGAAGAGTCTTGGACTGGGGAAGGAAGCAAACAAAAGTGAGGTTTATTTTGTTCGTTGCAATGACAGAAAAGAGAGAGCTTCAGAGAAAATGAGGAACCCAGTGGCAGTCATGTTTGCTGCAGGTTACGGTGGGTCAAGGACCAGGAGAGATGTATGAAGGAGTGACACCTCCATGTGTTTGTAGGAGTAGGAGCTAAGAGTGGCAGGAGACAAGGCACCGTGCTTCAAGTGTCTTTTTAGAATCAAAGAAGATCCATCTTCCTTTTTTTTTTCTTTTCTCCTGCCATGCAGCCCTCACCTTCTTCACTTCTTCTTCCCATCCTTCTTCTTTTCTTCTTGCCGCGGGATCACTTCTGCATGGAAAGAAGCCAAGAGGGCATCGGCGCGGAGCTCCAGCGCAGCGCTCCAGCCCGGCTCTCCATGCAGAGATGCTCTGTCTGGCTCGCTTTGCTGTTCCCAGCCGGTAGGTGGAGAGCATTTACTGCTTTAGATCCTGGTGCCTTGCGGGTTCTCTGCCTCCTCTAAAACCATCTATCATTTCCACTGCAGTGAAGCAGTAGTTGCACGGCAGGGTAACCCTATAGAGCTAAAATTGCTAATCTTGGCTGGACCACAGCACCCAGCACCGTGACTCACGTCAGTCCTGTCGGGCCAAACACCAGCTGATCTAGATGAGGGGAAAAGCCTGAAGAAGACAGACATTAAATAGCTTTTCCCAGTTCTGCACTGCTCTTTTTTTTTTTTTTCCTAAGAAAATCCTGTTCCAAAAGCGAGTCCAAGCCCCGGCACGAGAGGCTTTGCCGCACGTCGCGGGGCCCGGGATGCGGCCGCGCTGCTCCTGCCTGGCGCGGGTCTCGCACCGCTCCGGCGGCTCCCGCGGCCGCAGAGGAGCTCGGTCACCTCTAACGTGGTGCCGAGGGCTCTGCATCCGCTGCTGGGTAAGCGAAGGGGCCCTCCCCCTCACACAGACACCGACGGGCCATCCATCACTCCTGTCCGAGGTTTCGCTTTTTCTCCCCAGCGTATTTTTCACAAACCTGGTAAAAAACAGGCAAGGTTTCAGGCACTTAAACCCATCTTTAGTCTCCTCTGCCTGCAAGGGGGATGGCGGTTTCCCTCTCAGTTAAATCACTGAAACCCCAGAGGGTCCTCACCCCGCTTTCATGCCCAAGATATTATTATTTTAACTCCATGCTATGGCACAGCTAGCGAGAGGGTGGAAAAAACAACAGCGGCACCTGAAGGCCGCGTGCTGTGACCCACGGTCGTGGCCATGTGCAACTTCCAGAGTTCATTTTATTCCCTGCTGCAGTGCCTCGAATTAAAAGCGGTGTCTGGTTATTTACATTTGAAAATTGGATGCTATGCTGGGCTGTTATTTCTCTATTGACTCGGCGCTGCTAATACGCTTGGAAATTGCCTGCCCGCCGCAGATAGGCACTGCCTGCTCGCAAACATTTGGATTTCTTCTATCAGCAGCGCAGAGGGAGGCGCAGAACATAGGAAAGGACACTGGATTGTTTGCACTTACCTTCATCCCACGGCGATGGAAAGACCCTGGCGGCACCTCCGCTGGATGTGCGCCAGCCGCCCTTGCTCCGTGCTGCTTCCAGATGGGGCAAAATGGGGCTGCTCTTTCTGACAGTTTGCGGCCAGCAAAAAATCCTTTAAAAAGAGGAAAAGAAAAAGGGATGTTGCACGTTGTGATTAGCTCACCCAGCCCTACACACATGCTGTGAAACCTGAGCAGCGCAACCACACCAGGGCCCATGAGCAAATGGGCCCTTGCACAGAGCTCAAAGGCTCATGATGGATCCTGGCTGAGAGGGCCAAGCGACTTCTGGTGGGTTTTTTTTTTAGAAGAAAGGGCCACGCCGTCCTGCCAGGAGTTTGCAACCCCCCGCTCTGCTCCTTGCTTTTGAGGCTGGGCTTTGCCAAATCAGGCAGGATAATATATAAGTATATTATAATAATTTAAATATAAGTATAAATATAAAATGTAAATAAAAATTCAAAAAGTATGTATCTGCAAATGAGTCTCGG
>VZSV01000065.1:2554739-2618784 GCA_013398735.1 Nothocercus julius | reverse complement strand
AGCCCCTGGAGGCCCCGCCGCGGGTGCCGAGCGCCGCGCGCGCCGGTGCGGCGTCGTGCTGCCTATCTGCCGCAATAGCACTGACACGTGGCGGGGGGGCCGCACTCATTCCAGGGCTATTTGGTTGGTCCCTACAGTATAACGAGGCTTTGATTTTCCCTTCTTTGTTTTAGATGACGTGGGTGTCCCCTCGCTTGCCCCCTGTGCTGCTGTTTGTGCCTTCTTTGGGTGCAGCCTGCCGCGTGAAGCAGCTGCTAAACAAGGCACTGCCCTGCCTGCACGAGCTTGAGGGCACCCTGAAAGGCGCCGTCACGGCCGCCGAGGGGCCGCCCCGCCGCCCGCTCCACACGCCGGCCTGCTGCCCGGGCTCGCCCACTCAGTCCCAGGCTCCCAACCTCCTGGCGCTGCCGCAAATCCCCATTTGGTGCAGCTCTTCCCTTGGCACCCTCTGGCGGTCTGGAAACCGCATCAGTGCTGCTGGTAGCATCGCACATGTAGTTGCTCCTTCATGCTGCGCAGCCTCAAACCTGCGCGCTGTGATCTACCAGTGCAGAGGGATATCTGGAGAATGATCCCACGGTGCCTCTCCTCTGGGATTTTTTGCATGCCCATCTAGTCCATAGCATCCAATACATCCCTGAATATTTGCTATACCCAATAGCCCATAAAGGTGCTACCAGAGCCTAGCAGAGCCGTTGCTGAATCACAGTTTGGCCCTGTAGAGGACCAGGACACAGAACAGGGACAGGAGAGGGTCTCCAGATCCCCTCTGGTGATCATCTGCTCCAACCCGCCTGCTCAGAGCAGGGTCACCTGGAGCAGTTGCCCAGGCCCCTGTCCAGATGGCCTTTGAACATCACCAAGGCTGGGGACTCCAGAGCCTCCCTGGGCAGCTTGGTCTGGTGCTCAACCACTCTCCTGGAAAAAAGTGTTCTCGTGTGTGTGACTCTTTTTTTTTACTGCATTTCGGTTTGTGCCTGTTGCCTGTTGTCCTGCCACTGGGCTCTGCAAGAAGGGTGGTCTGGCCCCATCCTGTGGACACTCCCCCCTCAGGTATCTCTAAACACCAGCAATGTGCCCCTGAGCCAGCTCTTCTCCGGGCCGAGCAGTCCCTGCTCTCTCAGTCTCTCCTCCTGTGAGAGGAGCTCCAGTCCCTTCATCCTCATCATGGCCCTTCGCTGGACTTGCTCCAGCAGCTGCTCGTCTCTCATGTATGGCCGTAGCTTTCCGTTGGTGAGCGTCACTGCTAGATGTCCAGACTTCAGAAACGGCAAATCTGTGTGGCATCACTAGCCCAGCTGCGAATTCATTCTCTCAGAAAGAAGGGGCAAATCTTTCCAGTGGCAGAAACCCCAGGTCATAGACTAGGCAACAGATGCTACGGATGCAGCCGGTGTCCCCGTACAGCGATCCTGCTCCCTCTTCTGAACAACATGGCCCCAAGGAGGAAGAACACGGCTGAGGAGGAAGGAGGTGGCTCCTGAACGGCACGAGGTGGTTGGGAAGGGCCAACAGCCCTGAGACATGAAGCTCTTGCACAGTCCCCTCATGCCAGTGACTTCTGCAGCAAGGTTTCCGCAGTGCCATAGCTCGCTCGCAGGACGGCAGCTGAAGGAAAGTGAATTCGGGCAAGATCAGCACTAACATTGCATTGCAATGCATTGTAATGCATTTTCACATGGGGGAGCAGAAAGGCAATGGGTAAAAACACAAAAAGACAAAAGAAGAATGGAAAAAGAAAGAAGAAAAAAGAAAAAAGGAAAAAGTAAAGAAGAAAAACAAGAGAAGGTTGAACACCTTGTGTAAGTAAGTGAGGTGGCTGGTCGAAGTCAGGAAAGGTCCCTGCAGGTGCTAGGCGGGGACCAACGTGTTTGGGTCACTCCCAGAGGGAATCTGTGCGTTGGAGCAGAGCAAACGTCCCTATATCCATGGAAATTAAACATTTCGGTTGGGGGAATGGCCAGGCAGGCACGCAGAGCACACAAGCCAACTGTGTGGAAAAAAAATCTCACCAAGCGGTGCATGTTGTAATGACACAGGCTGCTTTAGGACTAGCGGAGGTGCGTTGCTTCATGGATGTGATTTATGCCCCTGCACAAAAGGAAAAACACCTTACCCCTTTGCTGCACACAACACACCGAGTGCCTCTCCCAGCCTCCCACTAAAAAGTTTTCCTTCTAAATTACGGAATCATCAGCGCTGCTTTTTTTTCCCTCCCCAGGCAGTTACTCCACACAGCTAATTTGAGGTCACATCGGTGCTGCAACGGAGGTGTCGCATTTTAGCCGTCTTCCCTTAGTCTGTCTGGGTTCTACCCTCACCGGCGGCGGCGCCGGCACAGCCGCGGCGGAGGCTCCTCGGGCCGGAGCTCACACGGCCTCTGGCTCGTAACGCGTGCGGAGGTGGCGCGTCCGTGCGCAGCAGCGACGGGCTGCGTTTCGTGCCTCCGTTCCTAAGCAACGCGCTCGGCGCCGGGCTGGCCCGACGCCCTGAGGTGCCGCCAGCCACGTGTGGGGCCTCGGCGTATTTATCTCTTCAAAGAAAGGTCAAAACAAAAACCCTAGACAAAACAAAAATAAGAAGAAGCAAAAAAAAAAAAAAAGGGAAAAAACAGCCAGCGCGCTTTGCTACAAGGGTTTTAATCATCTTCTGCATCTGTGGATTAAAAGAAAGTGGGTCTCTCATTCACTCCAGGTCCCATTTGCAAAAAAATCCTTTGATTAACTCAGGGTTGGAGAAATCCAGCAAACTAGGAAAAGGCCCAGAGCTCTGTCCAGGATGCCAGGGAACGAAGAGAAAAATATGTGAGATCCTAAATATAAACAGGGCCTAAATGGCCACGTCTATAAGTTTATTAGGAAGAAGCAAAGAGCCTAGAGGGAATGAAAAAGGAGCGGCGGGGAGAGCCTGCTTTTTAAGCAAAGCTATATATTAGAGGTGGCACTTGGAAAAACATTAATGAAGCACAAAAGGATTCGGCTCAGCAGGGAAATCAGTAGAGGGTGAAAAAAACACTCTGCAGAGGAGACAACACGCAGGGCTGAGCAAACACGCTGTGCTGCACAGGTCGGCCCCGGACCCGCTAATGGTTCATAATTTCATTAAGGATACTGGAAGGTGCATTGGAGGGGACAGGTCTGCCAGGCCAGGCCCCAGCTCTGGGTTTAATTCTGGCTGTTTGTATTTCAGAAAAAATGAGCTGGAGGTGACGGCAGAGACGGGCTGCTTGGGAGAGGGACTCCCATAAAGGAGAGCTGGCAGGGCAGAGATGGGCCCCAAATTGCCCTCAAAAATCCTATCCAGACACTGGGGAGTAGCTGCTATGGACACAAGGAGCAAAAATGGGTGACTCTAAAGTAGAAATAAAACAGTTGCTAAGTTTCAAGGTTATCAGGTAACAATAAAGTAACCCTTATATCTTGATAAAGGGGGCAGGAGGAGAGGGTCTGTGGGACCAACACCTATGGACAGAGCATGTGACCAAAGCAAACAGACGTTAACCATACTGAGCCTTTGCAGCAGAAAATAGAGAAGTCTTAGGGCTGGTATGGGCACCTGCAGCATGAGGACACTGGAAGTAAAATGCAGACTGGTCCTTTTCCATCTTCTACACTGTTTTATGTATTTGCTTAATGGGGGATGGAGAAGACAGGAAAAAAAACAAGTAGCATAAGGCAGGCACACAGTAAGCCACTGAAAGGCTTAGCAGCATTTGTCTTCCTGCAAGATCTTGCCAGTGGGAAAAAAAAAAAAAAAAAGGATGAAAGAAGATAAGTTATAGGATTCATATCTTTATTACCTTCTGACAACCTTCTGCCAAGCGTTTCCGAAGAGCAACAAAAGCAGACGTCACATCTGAGCCAAAATGCTAAGTGGCCCAAAGCCACTTCTCTTAAGGAATCAAAATTCTTGAAAGAACTTCAACAACTGCTGCATAAAGCATTGGTGCAGTGGCTGCAAAAGGAGCGGGCTGCTGTGACGCGCACGACAGCTGAGCTCACACACGGACCTGCTTAGCCACGGGTGCTCGAGCTCCTCCTTGCCTGAGCAGCCCCCAAGGTCAGCAGGGGGCAGACACACACACATGCACAGGAGAAGCAGGGTGCTTCATGTCCGTGTGCGCATTTGGGTCTACGCAGCTATGGAATACCTCTTCCAACAAGCATCCTCTTTTCCCAGGGCCATGAATTTCTAAGCTGGTGTGTGTTGTTGGAGCAGAGAAAAGTGGTTTTGTATCTTACCACCCGCAGCTGGTTGCAGTCCTCCTCTAAACAGTTGCTGCTGGATGGGGTGGGGAATTATATTGGCAAAACATTATATTTTGCTGTGCAAAACAAGTACCTTGTGAAACAGTGTTAGAATAAGAGCTCTCTGTGATGTCTGCCGGGCTCATGTGGTGCAGCCCCAGCGTGAGCTGAGCCTTTGCTCCTGCAGTGCTCACCTGCTTGCCCGTGCCTGGGTCTGCTTCCAAACCTGAGGAAAAAGAGCTTGTTTGGACTCAGCTAGCAAAAAGCATGTGCCGCTATTAAATAAATGATTCATCAGATTATAAAAATAATATGGAAAGTCCTTACACCTGAAAAACAATTAGCAAGTTCCCTGACAATATGAGGCTCAGCTTAGCAAGGGTTTAAGCAATAGACTGAAACAGCAACTTGCTGTAGTTGTAAATCCCACCAGCTTGCTTCTATAGCTGCAAGATTCACTTACATCTCATTCCTCTCTTAACAACAATTGCTTTGAACCAAGTTTTTGGAATTGCAAGCTAATATTTGCCATAATCAGCTTAAAAGGAATCCAGTATAGTAGTAGGATGTCTCAGCTGGTCTAAGCATCCTTATTTTTCTTGCACAGAGAAAGAGCACCTTTAGTGATGAGTGATGAGGTCAAAAAAATTGCCAGCACAGTCTTGGAGCAGAGCTGGAGACACAAAGGGGCCAGGTAGGGCGCCCCAATGTAAAAGCAACAGGAGATGATAAAGAGTCCGCTTAAAAGCTCTTACTGGGGAAGAACTACACGCAACTGCTCACGGCTGAGAGCAGCCGGGCTTGCCTAGGCCACTTGCCCTGCGGAGGGGGCGCGAGCAGGGCGCAGGCAGCAGGCGCTGGGGCTCCGCGGCCCGGCGGCCTCCGCAGCGCGCGGTGGGAAGCGTGCGGGGCTGCGGCGCGGGCGCCGCGCGCGTGACGTGTGCCTGCGAGCTGCAGCCTGTGAATCATCGTAGCCAAAACGCGAGAAATGCAACCTCACAGAGGAAAAAGGGAGCACACCGAGCGGCTGACAGTCTTGTTCCTGAAGAAAAGAGTTAATCTAGTCTAAAACACCTAAGGAAAGGTTCTTAAGAGCCATTGGGAAATACTTATTTTTACTGCTGAGATGCAAGGGCTTGTGAATTAACTGGCTTGCGGGAGCAGGAAATCAATGAAGACGACTCGCTGTCACTGCGCGTTTCCTTTAGGAGCTGCGATACCCAGTGCAGCATCAGCTCACCGGTGTTAGGCCACCCACATCAGCACCGATGGGTACGGACCTCGGGAGCCTGAGCGCCAGCAGGTGACGTGGCATCTTTAGGACCCACGTTGGATGTTGCCTGTAACAAGCCCAGCCTGGCAAAGGGAAATCACATCCCCCGTATGTGGTTTTGCCTCCCTAGAGAGCAGTAAGGGGATAAGGCAGCATTCATTCCCTCGTCTTCCTTGCTCATGTGCCCTTTAAGGCTCTGATTCATTTAGGAATTTAATAAGAGCATCCATAACACTCACCCTCGTGGCACAGGGCCAGGCTTAAAAACCAACAGCACCTCCTCATGCGCAACCAGCTTGAGCACTAATAACAGGGAGAACACTATACTCCCTCTTAATTAAATTAAATTGGTGACTTCTTGTCACCGAGGGCTGCTGCACACTGTGCATTGTGGTGTTCAGGCGAGCCTGCAGTTCACGTATGTGGGAGTGAATCCGCAGCAGCTCAAGCCTGCAAGAGAAGGGGAGGGGACACATATTTACTTTCTCGAATGGACGAAACGGGGGGATTCCCACCTCCTCACTACATCATGGAAACCACATACAAAGCTAGAGTTATTTCCACCTCAGTATTTTGTTTTTGCCACCGAAGAGATACTGAAAAACTTCTTATCCTCGTGCATGGGCCTGGCTGGGCAGCACCCATGGGAGCTGGTGGATGTTACCGCTAGGCCACTTCCAATCGTCTTTGACAGGTCGTGGTGACCAGGGGAGCTGCCTGAGGACCGGAAAGGAGCGCCTGAGGACTGGAAAGGAGCTCATGTCACTCCAGGCTTCAAAAAGGGGGAAGAAGGAGGGCCTGGGCCAGCCAGCCTCACCTCGGTCCCTGGAAAGGCTATGGAGCTGCTCATCTTGGATACCATTTCCAGGCACTTTAAGGACAAGAAGGTGATCAGGAGTAGTCAGCATGGATTCACCGAGGGGAAATCCTGCTTAACACATCTTACAGCCTCCCATGATGGGATGACTGGCTGGGCAGACGAGGGGAGAGCAGTGGATGTTGTCTGCCTTGCCTTCAGCAAGGCTTTCCACACGGTCTCCCACAACATCCTCATGGACAGGATGGTGGAGTATGGACTAGAGGAGCAGTGAGGTGCATGGGTAACTGCAAGAATGGCAGAGCTCAGAGGGTTGTGATGAGCGGCACCGTCTATTTGGAGACCTGCAGTGTCCCCCAGGCATCAGTATTGGGTGCACCACCTGATCAAATTACCCACCAGTGACCTGGATGAAGGGGCAGCGTTGCACCCTCAGCAGGTCTGAGGTGATACAAAACCAGGAGGAGCAGCTGATAGCCCCGAGGGCTGGGCTGCCATTCAGAGGCAGCAGGACAGGCTGGAGATGGGCAGAGAGGAACCTCCTGACGTTCAACATGGGCAAGCGCAGGGTCCTGCCCGTGGGGAGGAGTAACCCCAGGCACCAGCACAGGCTGGGGCCGAGCTGCTGGAGAGCAGCTCTGCAGAGAGGGACCTGGGAGCCCGGTGGGCAGGCCGGCCGGAGCCAGCAGCGCGCCACAGTGCAAACAGCTCCTTGATGGGAACACATTACCCCAGGGCACAAAAAAGAGGGGTTTATCAGTATTACGTTTCATGGCAGTGAGGCAGCGGAGCGCTAGATGCATCAGTGAACGACTAAATTTGAGCCTTGCTTCTGAGCCGAAGCAGGAATCCTGGGAGTGCCAACGCCTGGGAAGCACGGGGTGCCCCGCCACGGTGCACGAGCAGGACAGAGCAGCAGCAGCCCAGCCGCCGGCTTGTTCAACGCATGCCAGGGCGGGGATGGCTGCAGATAAAAACGGAGCGGCGCAGAAAGACTCTGTGAGCGCGGCAGCGAGGGCAGGGCAAGCGCAATCCTGCCATCTCCAGCAGTGCCAATGCCACCGCTGCTCCACAGAGCCGAGCGGCTCCCGGCCGGAAGGGCGTTTTGCCCGAGGCTGCAGCAGGACGCGCGGAGCGTCGGCCGCAGCGTGGCCACCCACGGCACACCCGCCCAGAGCCACCGGAGAGGAGACGCGCCGGAGCGGCGCCGAGCACCACGGCCAGCCCGCACCTGCTAGAACATAACTGCGTGCTTTATTGATATACACAGGAAAGCAGTATATAATACAATAGTAAGGCATATATTTGGTGAAATTCGATATGTTGTGAAAAATGCAGTAAAACAGAAGTTTATAAAAATAATTAGTAAATGTTACAGTGTTGGTGTTAAAACACAATATATTATGATATCCAAGTAATAAACCAGTACTAACAAATGAAGTAACATGCCATATGGTATTTATGTATTCAGTTACACTGATTATGTTTTACAGTTTAATACTTGGTTGTTATAAGGAATATGAAATAATTCCCAAATTATGCTTAAAAAAGCAGCGATAAAGCTTTCAACTTTTTAAATATTTTTGACAGACTCACTCCAAAACTAAGATCTAGAAAGTAAAACAAACGAAACCCTGATGAAAACAACCGTGCAATTCATTCTCCTCTAATTTTCTGAAGAGAAAGTTCAACAGAAAAAAAAAAAAAAGAAACCCATCCCTTTCTCAGATCTCAGTTTAAACCTTCTGATAAAAAGAAAAAAAGACCATGAGAAATGCACAGGGTTTCTACTAATAAAGTGTTAAAAAAGCTCCTTACTGTGAAAGCAGATGCTTGGGGGGATCGTACTGACTTTCTGTAAATTATTATCATTATCATTATTTAAATGATGAGACCTGTTCACACAATGGACAAGTGGTGATGATGTTACATTATCTGTATGTAATTGTCAGGAACACCACAAAACCAAAGTGAGGTAGAAATAGCATGACTAGCCATGTTCAATGTTAACTAGCATTCAAAATAAAATCTTTCCCAAGTTTAATTACACTTCATACAAGAAGAGGTAACAGATTTTTACTCTTGCAATATAAAGTTAGATGGTGTGTTTCTATGTGTCCTAAGATAAAATGAAAAGCTGGTAAAGGAAATGAAGTGGTAAAGCTTTTGCTGACAGCACCTCATACCTAAGCCTGCCTCTGACGAGCTGCAGTTAAACTGGCTAGTCTGTTTTCCTATCAGTTTCTCCCTTTCTTGCCTCATCGTTAATTGTGCGGCACCACCTGCAGAGAGACACCGGGAGGGACAAAGTAGCAGGGCGCTTGTTTCGAGGCTGAACATCTTCGTGGAGCAGCGTGGCCGCCTTCGTCCGCTCACCGTACACGAGCAGGAACAGCGCTGAATCCCGCAGGGCCGCTGCCGACGGCCGCTTCCGTGTTAGGGCTGCTCGGAGCAGCTGCTCCAGCAGGCTGAGACGGCGAGCGCGGACATCTGCGCCAGCCAGGGAATCGCGGAGCTCTCTGCTCAGCAGGGGCCGAGGGTTTTATCCGGTAAGGCAACTTCTACTTTTCTTTACTAAATAACATTCAGGAACTTAGTCAGCTGATGCACAGGGTAGTCACTAAATTCTTCCCTTTTCCTTCCTTTCCTTTTTTCTTTTTAATTATTAATTTTTTGCAGGCTGTCATGTAATGTGCTCTTTTGCTTAATTATTGCAGACTAGCTCTATGATCAATGCAATTCTCAATTTTATTGGAAAGAGGTGAAATAACTACCTTCCTTGGAAGTCCAGGAGATTTATTTATTTTTTTTAAGCCAGCCCTAGCCAGACAAAAACAACGAGAAATGATGCAAGTCGGCCGTTTTGGTGTTGCTGCAGGAGATACTTTTTTTTCCTTTCTGATCAGCAAGGAAAAGAACACAAAACATGAATCTCTCTCTGATGCAGTTACAGAGCTGAAATGATGCTAAACAAATGCACTGCCTCAGTATTTTTTTTTTGTGTTTTTTTTAAGGGGGTTTCTATAAACAATTATTTTTTATAAAGCACACTTTAGTTTACAATCTTTCTTTATAACTGTTATAAATTTTTTTAAACAACCCGAAATGCGTTCCATATAAAGAAATGGCAAGTTATTTAGCTATCAAGATTTTACATGTAGTTTTCTTATAATTTTTGTACAATTGCATAGACGTGTAAAACCTGCCATTGTTAACAAAACAGTAACAGACTTAGGAAACTACTGAAATCTACAGTATAGTACCACTACCCTTCACAAAAATATAGATTTGTTTTCTTGTAAACTCTTACAGTCTAATCCTCTTTGTAGTATGAATGTTATAAAAACCATGCGGGACGCCTGAAGTTGTAAAACACATCTTGCTATTCTAACACCTTGTCGTCCGTCATCACTGTAACTAAGGTTTCCATCGCTCTTCCCAAGTCATCCGCCATGTGGAAAAGGCTCCCTACATTGTTGCCTGAAAAACAAAGCCATAGAAGAAGACATGGAATGAGAAAGACGAGGCAGCCGGCTGTTAGGAATGTCTTGCAGAAAAAGCCAAGTACAAACACGTAACTTCTCATGTGATGACCTCTGCCTACCTGAGTACACTACAGAGCACTGCTTCCTGGAGGAGTACAGTATGTCATCACTGGCAAAAGTTGCCCATTTTGGAGAAAACTAACCACAATACGAGCTTGAATGATTAATGAAAACTATACTGAAATACAGCCATGACTATCAGCAATTACTTTTAGAAAGAATAGTTTACAGTCCTTCTTTGTAACTGTTGCATTTTTTTGAAGAGTCCCAAGTATGTTCCATATAAATAAATGGCAAATTATTTCCCTATCAAGATCAGAAAATACAGATTGTTTTTATATAATTTTTGCATTTGTATAACCTGCTATTTTAACAGAAGCATAATAGGAAACTACTGAAATGTTCAAAAACGCAGTGGTGATGAAGCTGCACTATTATGAATGTTCACCAAAAGCAACTCTTAAATCCACTGACATCACAGAAAAGGGCCACAAGTGTTTGGTACTACAAATGTTTGAGCATTCAATACACTGTCAAGGCAAAAAAAAAAAAAAAAAAAAAAAAAAAAAAAAAAAAAAAAAAAAAAAGAAAGAAACAGATCAGCAGTAGGCAACTAAATCATTAAAATGGCGAAGAACTGAGAGCATATATATCTGCACCGGTATCTAAAATGGTAATCAAACTGAATGGTTGCATAACTGAGTACATTCTGTGTTTTTAATAGAATTTATTGCTTTTTGGATAGCAGGTTAGCAAAAACAAAGGTCCAAAATTATCAGGTAACCACCATTCCGTGGTTTGTTTATGCATTTATTTGTGCATGTCTCCTCCCCAGTAACCACCGCGAAGTCCTCAGGCAACATAACCGTGACACGTGAGCCTCCTAAAGGAATGTTTTTGTCTCCACACCGGAATTCTGGAGACAAAACGAGCGAGTGCCCCTGGCCCGGAGGCCAGCACAGCGGGCAGGGGACAGGAGGCAGCGCTATGAGCAGCACGAGCAAGGGCACCGCTGCCGCACGGCGGCTCCGGCTGCTCCGCGCCTCAGGTGACACAGGCGCTGTGGTTTAAACCACCGAATCCCAAATGGATTCAGCCCTCTGAAAACATACTACTGAAAAGCTAAAAATACATCTATACCTAGAAAACTATAAAATAGGGATGTCCCAGCCAGGGACTGAGCAGCCAAGATTTCTTTCAAGGACAAGGAGGAGCAATGATCAGACAGAAAGTTTTAAACCAAGCAGAAGGCAATTATATTTCACCCAGCACATAATTACATTACGGGACTTGTCGCCCACTGGCTGATGTTGAAGCCAAACATATAAATGAGCTAAAAAAAGAAGAAGTTAGAAAGCAGCTGCAGAAGAAATGTCTCCAAAGAGTTATTTAGATGAAAGAAGTGCACGTGACCTCCAACCCAAGACGTCCTGGGGCTGCCGGGTGCCAGAAGCGTGGCCTGGAGCGTGCAGCACGTGCAGCATTAACTCAACAACACTCTCAGCTGCTGTGGCCAGAGGGCTGTGGTTTGCTCCGTGGGAGCTGTTATGGTGCCAGTGTGTTTGTCTAAAGAAGTACTGGAGGTGCAGGGCTGTCTGCCCACAACGGTGCTTTACAGGGGCCCTTTGCAGCGGTAGCATCCCGAGTCCTTGCCGTGGTCCGAGAGGAAGCAGCACCCAAAGGAAGGTGAGATATGACCAGGGTATCCAGCCCTCGTGCAGTACTCACCTGAGAAGTGCATGAGCCCGATTGCTAACACTGCCCTATCTATGGGGTCGTTCTCCTTCCTGACATGTGGCTTTTTTGAACGGGACTGAACCTTTTCTGTGGGGTAAATCAAACTCCTAAAAACAAAGTGAAAGCAAAAACCATCCTCTGCCAAATATTCAAGTATTATGGTAGTAGCCATGTATTGTTGACATTGCTATAACGCCAAGAAGCCTGGAGCGATGTTAGTTAATATTCACCACCATGAGTGGAATAGAAAAAAAATGACCTGAGAAAATATCCAGAGCCATTTATGTCAGGAGAAGTATTACTAAATCCTGATTTTTGGAAGGACTTTTTTTGAGTATAGTGTATTCGTAAAAATCTTCAAAATAACTACTTGGCAATCTGCCCATTTTCTCATGCACTGTGCTATACGTAGCACAGTTTGCCACATATCAGTACAAAAAATACTTGATTCTAGCATGCTGACTTATTGGTACTAACACTAATATACAGATAAAGTAACACATCAAACTGCAATTTCATATATAAATCATTAATGGAGAGCCATCCCATTCATCCTGAACAAAAATTTGTAGTTGGCTCATCACCATGTATAGTAACTGAACATGGAGAATTCCTGCCAAGTTTTGGTTAAAATATAGCTTAATTTAAAGTAAGTGTAGGCTACCACATTTATTTTAGATGCAAGGCATAATACCTCTTGCCTGCATTATGCAGACTGTAATTAAATGCTGGGATAACCTTTCACATGCAATTCTAGCAACGCCTCTTAATCCAAGTCTGCTACAGTGCAGTTCCTCTGGCTGAGATCAGCCCAGCAAACTGCACCAGGAAAAGCAAAAGTTAACAAAGTCAAACAGCTACAGATTTTTGATGGGAAACACTTAGGTAACCAGAAACACAACTGCCATGGATTTGGAAAACTTATGTGAAACCCTGACATGCTCAGGTGTATCCATGGCACATGGTATCAAGGCTTTATTGGAATAACCTTGGTTTAACCTGCAATATCTACAGCCTCCTCCCTCATAGATATTCTGGCCCTGCAGGCTCCTTTCAAGCAGCCTCCAGCCTTCAGAAGAGCTGCTGCCTCTTCTTCCTCACGGCAGCACTGCCTGGGGAGCACGAGCTCTCCCAGCTCCGCTGCCTTGCGACCCACTGGGTCTCGGAGCATGGATGGGACACCCAGACTTTCCAGGAGCTCCAACGTTCCTCACCTCCAGCCCAGGAACAAGGATCACCAAGCCATAGGTTTGTACTAACCTAAACCACAAAACCCTCTCTTCAGAAAGATTTAGTACTGTTAATACTAGTGTTTTTTCTTTTTTTCTATCAGTCACAGAGCTGTAAAGGTAACAAAGACAAGCTAATTTTACAAAAGAATCTACGTCTAGAAAAAAAACAGCGGCAAACCAAACCCACAAAATTATATATATAAAAAAATCTTTCAGAACTATGAAATTGTCCAGTTAACTAAAGCATGGGCCAAGAAAACCTTATGAATCCGGAGATCCCTAGGCACGAAAACTGGGTGCTGGTGCTTTCTCTTCTTCTTTTTTTTTCTTCTTCTAAATGCTGCTGTGTTTTCTGCAGTACCCTTGAGCCCGACGGCCCGCGGCAGAGCCGCGCCGCGTGCCCAGCACCCGGCATAGCCTCCCCTGCGGAGCCGCGGAGCAGCACCGCGCCTCTCCCTGAGGCGCCCGAGCTGCCGAAACACAGCCCCTCGCTGGTTTGCTTAGCGCTGGCCGCCACGTGCTCCTGCCCGCGCGGCCCTCCCTCCGGGGGAGCAGCGGGAGGCACCGCTGCGCCCAGCGCCCGCCACGCTGGTCGGGCCTCGCTGGCTGGGGCCTTGCGCTGATCCTCCTACAGCAGCCGAGGGGAAGCCTTCCCTTGCACGTGTCACTGCGAGGGTCTGTGTTTACTTAATGACATCCACCAGGATTCAGGTTTGTGCTTTTTGCCACCTCCCTCTGCTCCGCCTCTCGCTTTCGGAGGAAAGGTGCTTGGCACGGGAACCACACGAGCGCTCCTGAGGCCTTCGTGGCCCCTGGCCCGCTGCCAGCTGCTCCCAACAGCCGAGCTCCGGCTTTTCTAGAAACCCTTTCCTGACGCCTGCCCAGGCGCTTCCCCTGCGCGTCCTTAGTCCCCAAGCTCCTTTTCAATGGCCACAGTCCTTTCCGGTGAGCAAGCACTGCTTTTTAACCATATGGTGGGAAAATGCCAGCTGTCGAGTCACGGGATCAGGATTTTGCCTCTCTTGCACATGGGAGCAAAAACGAGGACAACCCAGACTGTAAATGTTTGGGAACAACATATGCAGGAATTTCCTGACACCGTACATGTAGTGCTTGCATCTCTTTCTTTACCTAAACTGTAGCTACGTAAGAGCTCAGATGCACTGCCTGCTTCTAAGGAGCTGTGCTTTTTCTGTGGAATACTTGCTGATTTAGCCTCTGTGGGGCTCAAGTACAAGGTACTGCCATTTTTTAATTAAGAAGCATGAGGGAAAAATACTGTCCCAAAAGCACTTCTAAAATATAGACTATAGCTTTCCACTTAATATTATTAATTTTTTTAATATAACTCAGCCAAAGATTCATTCATTTTTTTTTTTATAACATTAAAGCTGAAGTTTTCTTCATGCTTGAGGCACTGAAGGGTTGAGAGCTGATACTCTTCAAGAAAAAAACTAGCACATTTTGAAATGCAGCAATAAAGCTCAAAATGGATATCGGCAGTTTTAACTTAGTCTTCTAAAATGGAAGAAATTAATACAGGTGCATTTGCTTTGAAAGCAGGAAACATCTATTTCTGCAGACACTATCTACATCATTTGTGGTCACACGCGGAAGGACGTATTTCATATCTGCTGAATTTGCTTTAGAAACTGTACTGGAATTAAGGCCCCTGGGTGAGGACACAGTAATTGAATATCAATCTCACACTGCTACTTGCCACAGAAATAGATGTGGAGTATTTGGACTCTAAAGAGTGGACAGCAGGCAAATTAAGTGAGCCCAACACCAAGCAGTCTCTTCTTCAGCAGCCCAGATTTCTAATCCTTACCCCACAAAAGAAAAATCCCTCCCCATGGTGGCTCCGATTTTGATACCCTTACTCATATCGAGCAATGCCATGAAATCCATGGGATTACTCATGAAGACAATACCTAATGTGAGCAATGGGATCAAAACCTGGTCTGGTGCGTTTAAAACTGCATGATCTGACTTGGCACACATCAACTCACGAACAAAACAAAAGCTATTCCATAAATTAGCTCCTATACTTCATAAGTGTGCAGAGCACTGTGTTTTATATTGAGCTCTGCAAGTTACCAAGTGCCCCAGGGACCTGTGCTCTGGAGCACAAACAGAGTTGTAGAGCACTGGGCAATTCACTGAAGACGACAACATTCTTAGTGTTAAGCTGCCAGAATCTGAATAAGAAATTGCTCACTTTTTAAGTCTTTTATTTTTTAGATTGCGTCAAACACCTTTTTCTTAACTCTCTCTCTCTCTATAAATATGAACAAGTATCACAGAAATCAGCAGCCTGCTCTGTTGAACTGGAGAGCAACTCTCAGACCTTTGGTCTCAGTCCACCCTAACGTGGTGGACTGCACATGCAAACAGTTCCACAGAATGACTCAACTGGGGTGATCTGTTTGATGACTTTCCAAGCACCCCTTTTGGCCGCTACACAGGACCTGACTCTTGAGGACAGACTTATCCGCACCGAGGATCTTGCTACTCAAACAGCTGGGGAGTTATTACTGCATTTCAGGGCAGCATCCTAGAAAAAATCCCAGCTGACACAGCAGAGCACGTCAGTGACTGGAGAATGGCAACGGTGCAGCTAAAACCCCCCTTGTCGTGCGTTTCCATGAGCCCCTCTCTCTGCTCCAACCAGCTGCACGTTTGTGAGCTGGGCTACCGTTCAACTCCTGCTTCATCCACACTAAGCGGCACCTGTGTGGGAAAGGTCCTTTCACAGCTACCTGCAACTGCGCTCAGGCAGCCTCTGAATATTTTATCTTTAATTCTATTTTTTTTCTGGCATCAAGTCATCTTTCAAACACTATATTGGGTTGGAGTGTGAAGAGCAGCTTCACAGACGAAAAAGAAAGGCTCTGGAAATACTTTAGAAGGTGCTATGACAGCACAGCACAGCAAAGAACATTTCCCTCATTAACAAACAGCAAAGTACACATACCAGAGTCTATTTTAGCATCAAACCAATCATGTCTAAAGCACACAGGGGATACCATACCCATTCACCCTGCTAAATACAACACTGTGGAGTTGGTGAATGTTAGTAGCATTCTTCATTGGGCAACAGTGCAGCAGTAAAATAAAACATCTGAATCTCTTATACCTCTCAACTCTCAGTGTTCTAAAGCAAAAGAAAAAAATACTGACTGTAGCTGCTAGAGATCATAGTTGGTAAAAATGTATGTTATAAATGTATGCTTAAAAATGGCCTGTATATAAACAGAAGAGTGAGGGCTATGGGCCTCTCTGCTCTCGTGCTGCTGCTATACAGCAACATGAGAATAACATAAAAGAAGCCAGTGTGAACACCACATTTGTTGACCACGTACAGCCTACAAAGGCATAGTTTCAATCTATTATTTCACCCTCCCTTTTACTGAGCTTCCATCTCTGGGAGGATCCAAGAAAAGGCACATCCCTGAGCTAAGGCTGTCTCCCTGGAAAGTTGAGAGGTACAGTATTGTTAGAGCACACACGTGAAATGCACCCAGCAAAACCATCCAAAACTAAATACAAAATGAAACAACCCACACAGTTCCACAAAACCAAGCAGACCCATTGCCGCCGCATGCACGCTGGGCGCAGGAAGCAAGATGTGACAAACAGAAGCCATGGCAGGGAGCCTGCAGCTCACTAACCTCTCTTACTGGCTTTCCAGGGGCATTTCTTCCTTTAGGAACAGAGAGAGGAAGTGGTAAAAATATCAGAAAAGAAACAAAAACACCACAATATATATTTTACACTGTAAGAGACACTCAAATTTCCATGTAAGAATTTAATATAAAATAAACATATTTCTCCTTTAAACAAAAATTGAAAGTGCACTGGAATCCTCTGATGACTCTAACCTGATTTACTGAAAAACAGTTCTGTAACCTGCTGTTTGATTTTAGCCTAACAAATACATTTCTTAAAACTACTAAAAGCAACTTATAGCCCTTTCAGTTGAAGACAACGGTGGCAAACAAAAACCCAAATTCATTTTCTGAGCATGCAGATTGTGTCTATATGAGTATCTCCCCAATCGATGTTACGGGTAAAATCTTGTTTCTCTGACTTCGAAATTAATCCAGCTGAACACTTCACAGTTTCTTATGATTTACATGATTATATAGTGCATATCTTAATATATACATATATATACACACACAAAACCACATTTTACACTAATGCTATTGCACTGGAATATTAAAACAATTAAATCTTGTTCTCACATTCAAGATAAATAAACCACTGAAGATCTTCCCAAGAAGCTGATTTGCAAGCACTGTAAAGCTTGGGCAGGACAGACAAAAGAGGGGAAGAAAAGCAAATAAAAGGGAGAAAAGGGCTAGTTTCTCATCGCATCTAAGATGTACTGACAATACCGAGGACTCAGTAATAGCTTCAAGCTGAAACAATGTTCCTTAAAAGCCTTCACAGAAGTTATACTTTTTCATAGATTTTTCTCAAATACTGAAAAAAAAAGTCAGGTGTCAATCAGCAGCAGAAACACTCCCCTCCTTCCCATCACACAATGAAATGTCTGTTGCCCTCTTCAGAAGCAGCATTTGCCTCTGTCACTGATACGTTAGCATGAGCACTGCCAGACATTTAGTCCTAGTCCAGAAAGGCACTGCAGTAAATGCTGTTCATGACAGTGGATGATTTTTGCCCCAGAGTTGTTGTACAGTAACTGTAAGCAACGTATGAGGAAATGGAGAGACAGAAGTAAAGGAACAAGTGCAGGTCAGCATAGCAGCAACCTGCCTGCGACCAAGGGTTCCGTGGGCATCGTGGCCTGCTGGAGAACGCAGGGGAGAAAGACCAGAAACAACTTTGCACAGGGAGCAAAAGAGGGTGAGCAACGGAGACAGCTGAGGTGCTGCACTGAGAACGGAGCCGCAAGGGTGGCAGCAAGGAGGGGAGGGCAGAGGGAGTGGGCGGCGTCACTGATGGACCACAGGTTAGAGCTGCTGTTCCAGGACAAAACCAGCTGTCAGAAAAGCCAGGGGTAACCTGTGAAGGGCCTTGACTGCGCAGGTTACGGTTTATCAAACACAGAAAGCTTTGCTCCCCTGTCCCTAATAGCTTATTTACTACTAGAAGTGACAATACTAACAGTGTGCTCTAAATCCTTTTGGGCTGTGGGTTTTTATTCTGATTCTAGGAGGAGCTTTGACGATGGTCATAGTGCCCGTAGTGCTGGCGCAAGAGTATACACGTGAGCACTACCTGCACCTCTAAGGACTTTACCACAGTCTTACTTGGCTTATTTCCTGACGGGCTATGCTGTCTCCATGCGGAGTTTCTGGCTGTTCCGGCTTGACTGCTTTTATTAACTAAAGGTCTGTTCCTGCCCACACAGGGAGTCACTACTGTGGGACTAAGGCTACTAAAATCTATGAAAGACCCAGGCGTAGCCCATTCTGCCTGCCCTGCAGGCCTGCCTTGCTAGGGCTTTATACAAGTGTCCCTGCCCAGCCTGCAAGTCCCTTTGGTGCCCATCTCGGGAGCTACGCACGCTCAAAAGATGCCCCTCAGGGAAGATGAGAGCTTCTCATTGCTAAAAAATATGCAATGGAAAATCCTTCAAGACAAAATCCACTGCACTCTTTGGCCTTCTGAGGAAGAGCTCCAGGGCTTCAGCTCATAGGCAGAGACAACTTACGACCTCCAGAAGCTGCAGCGTGGTGCAGCTGGCTGCCTAGGAGTCCTGCAGCAGCGGAGAAACCTGGCGCAACAAAGTCCAGCTGGAGGCTATTGAAGGAACCACCTACATTCCAAACCCTTCTGCAGGTCTTCAGAGGTGCCCACCTTTAGATGCACAGGCATCTCAAGGTTCAGCTAGACAGTGCCCAGCATAAATATCTACATGAGACAGACTGGATTCCACTGCAAGTGACTGCACTGGGAGCTGGCTGGGAGAGACTGCCCCACACCAGCCGGCTGCAGAGGGCTGCGTGGGGCGAGCAGCCAGCCCCGGCCTCTCTCCCTTGTGAGAGGCGACAGCGGCAGGGAGAGGTCAGCACACAGAACGGCTCTCTTCAAGCAACAACAACAAGAAAAACAGGTATTTGAAGATTTGTAAAAATCATCAGTATGATCTTGAATTACACCAGGACTGACTGTTATTGGCGGGAAAAGATCCAGTCCTCCCCATCATTATCCCAGAAGAAGTATATGCAGTGAAGCTCATCCACTACAGTAGGGCTGTGCAGAAGGAGGGTCCTAAGAAATCTCAGTTGGATCCCCCATGAGACCCACCTGAAGAGGGTGCAACTTGATTTGCTACTGTGCTCCCGCAGAGCTGGGTTTAGCTCCAGGAAGGCTGTTCTGCTGCAGCTTTGCCAAGGCAATCTCCCTCTCTGTGAGCTAGCTCCCTGCAGACACGATAGCTTAGACACAAGTGAAGTGTGAAAATATTTTTCGCTGTGCTCATTATCTAGCAGGGTTAAATAAACCAAGCAGGGTTAAATAAACCACTGAGGTGGTATTTAATAGCAGATTTCCACTAAATGTCAGACCTCTGACTCTGACATCTGTTTTGAGTTAGCAGGGCAGCTGTTTCTAGCAGCTGCAGCAGTTGTGAATTTGCTGGGAGCAGCAAAGGGGGAATGGATGGGAAACCTTGCACGTTTAAAGGAAAGAAAAAGGTCCTTAAGCACAGCAATCATCAGGTATTCAGCAGAATTTTCCCCTCCTGAAATGAAACAGCTTTTAGCATCAACAGTCAGCTGTGCAAAGAGCACGGAGGACCTGTAGTACTTGTGAGATGCTAAGAACTGCTGAAAGGTTCAGCTGAATTGAAAACAAAGCTACAAAATCTCTGCTTACAGAGGCCTGTGATGTGATTTCATACAAGTACCTCTGAAATCAATTCAAAATAAATGCTGCCAAGCCTCTATGCCCTTTTTAATACCGTATGTAGAAAAAGCTTAGAAAAATCCGTAATCAAAATGCATCTATCTACAGGTGAGTGAAGAGTAACCGCTACTGTATTTTACTCTGTTTTTTCTTTTTGTTTTGTTCTGTTTTGTTTTTTCAGAAGTCTAAAATAAGAGCTTTTATCTGCCTTAGGAAACTATTTCACAACCTTATAAAATCTTATTCCCTACATGTTTTTGCTTATGTCTAAACTAAATATTTAATTTTTAATTTGCAATCCTGTGATGCTTAGTTACACCTTTGTGCACTCCTGCACAGAAATTCACACCTTTTCTCTACTCGTTACTTATTCAGTTCTTTAAACTTTGCTCATAAGTCAAAGTTTCCAGAGCCCAGCTTGCTCTTGTCATATTATTCTGAAATCCTCCAATTTGTTGTTACCTTAATGGTAATTAGGTATCAGAATTATATTCCTGATTCAGAGGGGACGTCACTCCCTACTCTGCGGTAAGCTGTGGTTGGACATTTAGCCTAAAATTTAAACTGCTTATTTTTATATGCCAAAAGGCAAAACCATGTTTTCATGTACCAGTAGCTTCCCAGGCCTTTTAATACATTCCCAGATTTCTTTCGTTGATGCTACACGTACATTTCAGGTTACCTGTATGGATGTTTTCCTGTACTCGGATCTCATTTTGTTATTCTCTTCTGATTTTCAGTCTAGGTTGATTTCTATGAACCCTATATCCTTTGCAGCTTCTCCTAAACTGCATGGTCCATAATTTTAAAGCTGACATCTATGGCATTAGTATAGAAGCAAACAGAGCTATTTCTAATACTAATCAATTCTGACCATTTAATCTATCTTCCTTTTAGTTTCAATTCTCAAAAATAGCATGCATTGCATGTGGCAGCTGGCACAAGTTGTTGAATTCATCCTCCAAATAATATTTCATAAGCTCCTGTATGGAAATGTGCTTCTGAATGGCAAACTGGGAAAACTGAGTTTCTTGCCTCTGGCACTTTTGTAATTCAACTTAGTAAGAATTAATACAGCAAAATCTATTCTTTGCAGATCTGTGCTCACTGCTTTTTTGGGCTCATTGTTCTTTTTCCTCAATCTGCACTAACAGCTTGAGATTTGATGCAACCTGTAATGGAAAGAAATAAACTACTGCAGTGCTCCTGAATCTGCCGGAAGCAGCTCTTTTCAGGCTGCTCTGCAGACTGCTTCAGCTCTTCTGCAATTACACTTCCATCGTTTAATACACATTGGAAATCTGAGATATAGATTTCCACGTCTTAAAAGCAAACCAGCTCCTGATTCAGCGTTTTGTTGCAACCAGTCGGTCTCGCTTCCCCTTCTCCTTTCTGCACGTTCATAAACCATGTGCAGAAACCGTGATACATACGGATGCTGACTGAAGGGACCAATGACAGGCAAATCATCTGTGGATATAAGCTCTGCTTATGTGATGTCAGTTGAATATTGGTTATTCATTAAAATGGGAATAGAGGGAAATTTCTATAATTGAAATTTGCATAAAACCTCAGCAAAATTGACAATGTCAGGAGCCTTCTGATTCATGTGGCAACTGCAATGCCATTTGAATTGCCCCTGTGACAAATTAGCTTTTTTCCAGAGAAGGTCTGACCCTTCCTATTCTTCAGTCAAAAGCAGTTAGACAAACCCAGCATTCATGCAAATGCCTACAAGTGTATCACGAAGAGTAGAGAAACCTAACGAAATGAGGCCCTAATCTCCTTAAGCAAAAACGTAAGATAAACTTCACAAAGGAGTGAACGACTTGTTCTCTGAGATGGACTGATCTGATGTTGTGCAGCTACAGAGAATGGAAAGGATAGATTTTGTACCAGCCTCAAAGGGATTTAATCGGGCCAAAAGGAGAAGTTCTGTGTGAAGCCTGATCCGTCTGACTGCTGATACCTCCTACTGCAGGAGAAGCTCTTCTAACCCTGCAGACAGCCCGCTCTGCCGCACAGGACAGAGGATGATGACTGGCTAGTAAGATGGTCCCTCCTCTTTGCTTGCAGCACCACATGAAGCTAAGAATATTTTGCCCTGCTAGTCAGGGAGGAACCTGGGAACAAACAGCGTTTGTGCTTGGGAAAACTTGAAATCAGTGGCGTGTAACTTCACAGACATGGAAGGTTACAGATTCCATGAATGCCAAGCAATGCAGAGAAGTATCTCTCTGTACAGACCAATGACAGAAAAATAAAGGTATTTTACTTTAGGCAGTGAGAAACTGGAGTGCCCTGCATCAGTCAATCTGTGGCAATAAATTGTTAGCTGAGCGTGCTAATTCCCTGTCGGTTCCATTTGTCTCCGCAGGAGTTTGTCCCAGCCAGTACTTTGCCACTTTCACTTGCATTGCCTCTTCATGCAGAATGTATTTCTTGCAATCTTTTTTAGTGATGTTTGTGATCACATAATACACTTCTAGCATAGGTACTGAATAGAAGAACAAAATAAAGGAATGCATTCATTCTACTTATATAAATTATTTTGCACCATTGGAATGCAGATACAAGAAGTTACAACTCTTTGGATTAATATATCAACTAATGCTAAAAACATCTTTTTTTTTGCACAAGGTACTGTATATTCTGTCATTCTTATTGACAAAAGATTGTACTTTTCAATAAAAAATAAAATTAAAACCGTTTTTACTCTTTGTTGAGGGGGTGGTATTTTAGGGACTGATCACTACCTATTTATAGGTAGCAAAATAATCACCGTATTTTAGACAAATCATTCATTAACTGTTCTTAAATTGCTCTTACTATACTTTAAATCAGGCTTAAAAAAAAGTTTTGCCAATATTGTTGGCTATGATTACAAATTAGATAGCGCACAGAAGGGTGAGCATTTTAACACAGAGGCATCTGTAGCTGGATTTATATGACTATGCAAGATCTCCTAAATATATTTATAAAAATGATGATCACTGGTAAGAAAGAACTATATATTTGAACCTTGTGTACACAGCAACTTTAAAAAATAAGTCCACTTTTATCCACATATCAATATTTCAGAAATATTTTCTCTGTTGTCTTAGTTGACCAATTTCTAGTGAGGCCTGGACACATTTTCTCATATAATGCTGACATTGTACTAGATTTCTTTTTTGAATAATATTTTTCTATACTGTTTTATCTTTTGATTTGTAGTAGTTATGTAGCTTTCCTATCATTTCTCCACTGTTCAAATATGATGCTGAGAGCTGAACTTGCTTTGAGTCAAAGGATGGAAAACGATCTCCTGAAACTGCAAGTCTAGTTTGATGGTTAAGACACTTCACTAATAAAGGAGATCCTTTGAGTGACATGCACCACCCGAAGAAGGGCTGCAGGAATCTGTGTGCCCACTGACACCCTCTCAGTAGGGTGCAAACAGGCACGAGGACTTCCTTTTGCAAATAGTTTTACGTCTGAGCCTTCTTCCACCACTACAGGTAGCATCCTAAACAGCTCCTGTTAAGAATCTAAGCAAGTTTTTCTTGGCAGCAGGGCTCAAAAAATACCCATTCCAGATGGGGGAAAAAAAAAAAAAAAAAAGAGGCTGAAAAAAACTTATCTTTAGGAAACAACAACACGAGTGCACTTTAAGGAAACTGAAGAACAAGGAAATGTTATGGCTGTACATCCAAGCATCTCATTTTTTTTTCCCCTCGATCACTCTGGAACTGAATGCTAAAAGTTTTCCTTAGTGTTATTCCAAATAGCATTCTATTGGAGAAAGGTAAGGCAATAAGGAAAAGGTACTGGGACGTGTATTAAAATCAAATCAGCAAGTAGACAGACTGAAAAGGAAAAAGCAAAGGAAAGGAAATGTCTCAGAAAGGAGATTGTTTCATCCATACATCTGGTAACCTCCACCTGTGGAGGTAGCATAAGATACAAGAGGTGGAAGTTATTTCTCCACTCTAAACAAAGTCAGGCTTTTCTATGTATACTGCTTAAATGAAAACGAAGAGCAACAGTAAACCAAAACCAACAAACAACTCCAACCGAGGAGGAAAATAAAAAGACATTTTTTCTTCTACTCTCCCCAAAGCATCCATGAGCTACATCTGGACTCAAAAGAGTGTCCCCCTCATCTGTGGACAGGTGCCCGGGGCACCAGTGCTTACCTCTGGTGCTTGGGAAGGAGTTATTAAGCTGCTCCATCACTTCCTCCAAACCTGTGCTTGTGTCCTGGGGAGGGCTGAGCAGCTCATCCTCACCTGCAAAGCAAAGCCCCAACGCAGTATCATTTAACGGTCTGTTAACAACTCAGTCCTGCACACATCCTGCATGAGGCTAAAGCTACTCACTTAAAACATATTTTCTGATTAATATACAACCAAAATTGTGAAGGTGAATTTTGGTGCCTATATTTCTCTTTTTTTCTTTTTCTTTAAGAAGCTGAGTAAAATTAAGTAATGATTTTAATAATAAAACTGATTTTAATACATCAAGAACTTAAGAAATAACCTATTCCAGTTAAAGAAGTGGAGTAAAATGTCTGCTTAGGAGTTCATATACTCTTCAGTCTTGCTTCAGCTTCTCTTATTCTAATAATGTCAGGAGAAATTGCTGTTTGGAGTTCTGCTATTGAGCAGCTCTCTAATAGTGCTGGAGTCGTGTTAGCACTGCTTGGCCTAGCTGGGTACATCAGTAGAAACCAAGATTCTCATCTGCATCAGTATTAATATTTCTGACAGTTTTAGTGCATCAGACTGGCACTCCAAGAACATTCAATTGTACTGTAAAAAGGGTTTAGCCGCAGTTTAATAAAGCAGAATACATTTCTCCCACTGAATAATTTCTATAACCTGATTATAGGGCAGTTGCCTAATGGGAAATTCAATATATTTTATTTTTGCTTCTTTTGGGGCGTGATTTCAGATAACCAAAATCCATCTGCTGGCTTTAATGCAGACCCAAGCCTCCAATAGTAATGAAGCATCTTGCAAAGGGAGTATATCTAAGGAATACACTCCTTTTAGTAAAAAAGGATTCTCCTTTTTTACTAAATTTCTTTTATCCCTATTCAAACACTGCAGCAGTTTTGCCTGCTATAACGACCATAGAGAAATACATCCTTATTTCAAGAATGACTAATGGCCCTATACTCAAGCTGCGTAACAAATTACCTAATTTTCTCCTAGCAATAGCATTTTTTAAACATTTCTGGTGTTCCACGATAGGGGAATCTCTACTAACAGAGATGCTAACTGAGCCCTTCAGGGCTGTGTTTACTCCCTGTTATTATCAGGCCTAGCATCTTCCTTGCCTTGGGGCAGAAGTATCACAAGACTCACTGGCCAAGAGTTAATTGACCTACTACCTTTTGCAGCAGTAAAAGAAGTAAGTGAAGTAAAATGTCTGTGAGCAGCACTTAATTCATGTAAGTGATGGTTCTTGTATCAACTGTCTTCACGTTATTATTTGTATAAGAAAGAGCTGTTGTGAGTGCTACTATCAGCTTTCTAATCGTGCTGGCTTCACAAACTACAACAAATCAGGTCGCTCCATAAACTGTATTTGTATCCCGTGGACTACCAAGCTCTGTTGTGCGCGTTAACAAAACAAATGTCACAGCCAAAACTCAGAACGAGCCCTCACTGTTTCTGCCCAGGTTGTGCATCGAACCAGTGCACCTGCAGAAAGCAGCGTGTGCCCCTACAGATCAGAAGGACACGTCAGTGGTTCCTGTGGCCTGGCCAGCAAGAACTCTCCTGGGCCAACCTAAGTGGCCACCAGCTGTGTCCGCAAGCAGGGACACAAACCGAACTGTGCACAGCCCAGGGACTCCTCTACCTTTGTGCTATTTTTATTCCTTCTCCTTCAAGGATTTTTCTGAGCGCTTCCTTGTAAACAGCATAATGACAGATGTCGGACAAGCAGCCCAACAAAATAAAAGATTCCTTTAGACCTCAATTACTGGTCTTAACCCAAGCCAGGCTGCCCTACCCGTGTTTCTAGCAGTGGCTTGAAGCACCAGCTTGAGCTCCAGTGTTTTTGGGGTACCTGAATGGCTCTCACCAAGAGCCACCTCCTTAGCAGTGATAGTGGAACCTACACGACTGGGGGAGGAACGTCAAAGATATATACACAGTGTCAATAGCACAAATGAAAATGAAAAGAAGAACGTGATTGTCTTTCTGGCCTCCCAAAGGACAAAGCACGAAACCACACAGTTTTTAACGAGACGGTTGGAAACCACTGTCTTCCTATCTTTCTTGCATATCTTTAAGTAGTATATGAATATTTATGAAGAAATTCATGACATTTCTTCAGAGAGCTGATGCAAAGTATTCCACTCATGCCTAGTTTGGATATGCTACACATAGCAATGCATTTACTTACTAATAACATGAGCACAGAAAGATCCAAATCAAACTGCCATTGCCTGTACCTGATTGTATGCTCCCTTCTCACTGCAAATATGTAACCGAAGCACTCATTTCACCCTTTTTTGTAGTAGGGCCTACAGAATGCATCTTGTTCTTTACCAGCACAGATTGACGTGACTCTGTGCACACACGTGGACAAAAAGTGGCCTTGAATAAGTTGCTTCTCCCACAACCATGGCACGTCTGACCGACAAGAATACCTTCCCCGTTCCCCTTCTTGCTGTGCTAGACTATTTCACTAAACATAATGCCAAGATCCCAATTAAGCCTCCTCCCTTCTCAAAAATGTCTAATAGAGACTAAATAAACTTTTGTGAGAAGCTGAATATTATCATCAGATATCAAACACTCTCTTACTGAAGTAATTTAATTACATCATTAGCTTAAAGATGCTGCAATGGATGGTTGCCTTTTATTAACAGCAAGTCTTTACTACTTAGTACTAAATACTTATTAATTATATGATAGATAGGAAATAAGGAAAGTGCTACAGAACAGTTACTAAAAGCACCAAAATTACAATACCAACCTCTATCTGCAGAATGTTATTACTTAACCCTACTCCACAACTCATATGATGTTTATTATCACATCTGATGTGATATTTAGAAAATCAACCAGATGAGCATTGCTGGTGTGTGACAGCTCAATCCTGCTTACTTGAGCAATGACAGATTAAAAATAAGATCATACCAGTTAACATGGGAATGATTAATCACACATTGAATCTCTTAGCCATAATTAATACTCTGCATATTTTAATCAGTCATGTTTATTAGCTGTAAGTCAATCTGAATGAAATAGTTGGCTTTTTTGTGTTATCTGTTTTCATAATTCAAGCCCTGGCTCAGCTTTGCCTTTAATGTCAAAATATCCAGGCTACTGCATGAATCATGATCAAACACAAAAGCCTGCACTATATCATGAATATGCAAAGTGTAAAGAGCCAGCCAGTATCAAAGACCATCACAAATGCCTACTTCATTCTCGTCTGAATGAAAGAAGAGAACGGGTTATTTTCTCTCTTTAAGGAATTTTTGCTGAGAAATGGGAGGGTAACTGGTTTTGGTCAAAGTCTGAACTTTGGTGCCTTACCCATGGTTTCTGAAGTCTGGCTGCCAACGACACGAAGAAGCATTGGCTGACTGCTATCTGACCTCTGCAAAGAGGTAGAAGGAGAGGACAGTGTGGTACCATTCACCTTGGCATCTCCCTGTGGCTAAAAAATTGAAGAGAAGAAGAGTTGATTATTAAAAATAACTCAGTACAGTTCCACAAATCTAGTATCTCTCTCTGACCAGTCTTTACAGATATGATTTCTTGGTATGTTATAGTTGTTGGTAACACTTCATACCCTGTTGGGAAGAAAAGCTCCAGAGAGATCCAAAGGAGAGGCCTGAGGACTCACCTGTTCCAGCAGCTGCCTCAGCCTGTGCAGCTGTGACTCCAGCTGTTTGTTGTGATCCTCCAGAATCTGCATCCTGGCCTCCAGGCGGCCCTTGTGCTGGCGAAGCAGTTTGGCTTCTGCAATGAGCTCAGCATCCCGAGGACTTTGCGGCGAGGCTGGCACCATCTCAGGGGGGGATGGCAGTGGGGACAAGCCTTTGTGATCATGCTGTTGCTTCAGCCGGTCATATTCCGCTTGCAAGTTCCTGTTGAATAGCAGCAAGAAGGGAAAAGCTTTACAAAGCTGAAGAGCATCATATATGGTATCATCTGCCAAGGACACTCAGAATGTACTTTCTGGCAAGTGACATAACACATACAACTATCTATCAGAGGCTTATCTTTAAGGATTACACCTCACAGACTTGCACACAGCTGATGTTATATGCAACTGTGACACAAATACGATGTGAAAGCTCTTGGAATCACACGAGTTCACAGTTCTCTCTCCAGAGCATACAAAGCAGGAGAAGAGTGGCAATGATTCAGACACCATTCAAAACGTTAAGTCCTGGGTTCAAGTCAGACTGCCTGGCATGAATTCCCACCAGTAATAAATCAGTGCTAACAGAGTTCTTTCCTGACCAGCTTTAAAATTATTATTATTTAAAATTATCAGCCTAAAAAGAGGAAAAGACAATCAATGAACCAGTATGTTAAACCACACTTGTAACTTCTCGGCTGTAGCTTCCACCTTCATTTGGTCAGCACTATTTAGTGTGCTAGTCTACTATAACTTCATGACTTTTTAAAGTTTGCTTTTTTAAATTCACTTTCTCCAGTAAAACACTCTATATGATTAATATGACCTAGAAGGACCATATTAAAAAAACAAAAAGAACAAAAAAACTACCAAGCAATAAGAATACAGAAAGTAAGAAATTGGAACCCTGTTAGGGATAGCAGTCTGACAATGCAAAAATAGAATCTTGCAGCAGAAAACACTGTACGCAAGGGAGGCACAATAAACTGCACTGGGATTTTGTTACTGCTTTCTAGAGGGCAAAGCTGGTTCCATGGGCTACAGCCTGAAACTGCCTATTCAAGTAGTGACCTAGATTTCTTTCTTTCTTTCTTTTTTTTTTTTTTAACTTTTTGTTATTAGAGGTTGTGAGAAGAGGCATTTTTGCTAGTTTTGCCTGAAAACCAAAATTCACGCAGATCTTTTGGTCTGGAGACTCACAGCACATCAGAAACCTTCCAGTTAAAGTGTGAAGCACTTTTAAAGATCCGTAATTGTCACCAGAAGTAGAATGAAAACGGTATGTGTCATTTCACATGGATAAGGAAGCAATACTCGCGATAAAGACAGGCTATTATCCCTAAGGGATACCTGCTTTACATGACCCTTCCCTCTTCAGACAATTTAGAAGGTAAAAGAAAAAAACAAAAAAGGCTAATCCCTTGTAGCTTCAGGTCCTTCCATACTTCTAAACTTCCTTCTCTAAAACCCATACAGAGAGGATATAAGAGAGAGAACAAATCTGGAGATTGCTTGAGAGCAACTGTTACACATAATCTGTATTATTTCATTTTTTGACACTCTACGTGTAAAGGATAAGAAAAAATACAGGTCTAGGAATCAGCACTGACAACCTTTTGAAGAACAGAACTCCAGAGTTACCAAGTGAGAAAAACTTTGCATGACAAATCAAGAAGGTGCTACAAATATCATGGGTATTTTTTTCCAAGTCATCTTTTTTTTTAATGATGATTTTGCATTAAGAATTTCTAATCTATGAAAATTATCTGAATGAAAGAAGAACTGTATTGGATGTTGCCTTCCAAGTGACTTAATGTCTTCTGATACTTCTAGGTGAATGAACAGGTGAATAAAAAGCACCAAGAAAATAGAAATGAGAGTGACCATATATCATCTTATTGTAGACTACGGTTTATACAGGCTGGATTAAGCTCAGTTTTCATGTCCTGCTTAAACAGCTGAAGCAGCCACCAGGAGCCACAGACAGGAGCCCTCGGATGGCCAGTCCACCTGTGCATCCCTCTGTGGCCCCGGAACACGGGTCCCTCTCTGCTTTCTCCCCTTGCGAAACTTAGACCAGGCCTGTCTGGCACCAGATCTGCAGTCTAGGACTAGCACTACACTGCGAGGAACTGCCCACGTGCACGGCAGAGGCAACGCTTTACAAACAGCAGACTCCAGGCTGGAAGGGCTCCAAGTGCTGTCAAGCAAAATTCCACTTTCAAAGCAAGGGAAATTAAATAAATGCACCTTATCACACGTACAACATAATCAGTTACCATGCTACCAAAAAATATACCATTATTGCTTCAACTATCAAGATATATAGAGAAGTCCTTCCAGGACATAAGGAACTATAAAAGAAAAAAAAAAAAAGAGGACCAGAGAGTAACCCAGATATAAATACCTTCATGTCTAATTCTTAAAAGAGTTTAGAGGAAGAGAATGTTCTTTCTTTATAATTAGAAATAAAATACCTGTGGCTAACTGGATTCATTCCACTGGCCAAATCCTACCTGTATTTGAAGAGGTGATGTTAATCTACTCCCATCTTTTAAGTAGTGCTTTTCAAGTAGCATTTCTCAGCTGAGAACCCTGTCCTCACCATCTCAATGCTTCCTCTTCTATTCTGCCATTACATCTGCCATCTGCCTAGCACTGCAGAAGAACAGACTTATGGATTAAACCAAAAGTGATGCAGCTCCAGTGGGCACAGAGAGATCCCTACTGAAAAGAAGGCAACAGAGTTGGAAGAGTGGCTACTAGCTTTTCTCACTTGTGTTTAATTCTAGTTTAACATTAATTGTCACTGTCTCGAAATTGAGAGGGCTTCAGACTGCAGGGGATTACATAAAATAGGACAAACCTATCAATTCATTGGTTGACCAGCAGCAGACGACAACAGAATCACCTGACACTTTCTGATCCATCTCCATTAACACAGTGCTGCTACTAGCTTGGCTAGGAGCTATCTTGCATGATTCTAAAGAAAGGGCATCATCTTTGGATTACAAGTCTTAAATCATTTCAGAACCAGCAAATGTTCTGACAAGCACTGAAGTTCTTTCAATCTGGACCCAGATGTATCTTCCAAGGTTTCAAAGCTAGAGATGTATCATAGGACATTGTACGTGTGATTGTAGGTGCCTAAAAGGGTGCCTGAAACATCCAGGGCTACTTCAAGTAAAACTTAGAACCTTGGTCTGGAAATGCTGACTTTACTGGGGAGCCCATAAATGACTGTCTAGGGGGATGCTCTTTGGGAATATGTGAATGACACACATCACCACTGAGTAATGTTTAAGTGAGAATAAAAACTGTGTTCAGACAGCCTAAATTCCACCTAAGTTCATCAGCCCTGAGTTTCCCATTGACTGAGAGCTTTCAAGGGCTTAGTGTCTGTAAAAACAACTTAAAGCCACACAAAATCTATGACCTCTGAACACGAGTCTAGCTGTTCAATGTTTTCAGCATCAATATAAGAGACAAAGATTTAGGGATAATGAGTACAACTGCCAAAAATCAGAAGTCTCCAATAACTGCTGATTATAAAATCAGACAGCAATGTCATTTTTGCCTCACTAGACTTCTAGTAAGTTGGGGTCATGTAACTTGGGGGAGCCGTTTTCCTGGAGACACAGAACTTTGTATGGGCACCTGGGCGCTTCACTTGAGATCAAGAATACTGCGTTTTCAGCAAGGAGAATTACCTGTCCTGTCTTTTCCATCCAGGATAACCACCCTATCACCTCTACTCACCACTAATGTGTCCTTTAGTCCACAGTTATCAACTATCTATTTCTCTTTGATGGTGTAATTGATGCATATTTAGCCAAACTCTAAGCAACCACTCTCAATTTGTACTTAGCATCACAATTTTTCATTGTGATTTTGAATCTGCAGAAAGACTTGTGTAGGCAAAAGTGTCTCTGCTTTCTCCAGTTATAAAAGCAATGTGACTAGGAATGTTGCCTGCACCTAATAACTGCGACAAATCGAAGAATCTTTTGATGGGGATACAGCTCAGAATATCTTTCTGTTAAACAATTCTTCAGAAAATCAACACTGAACTCTCTCAGAGAAATCAGATATTTTATACTCTATATAATATTTGATTCTAAACAACTAAGCTTTAACGGTTTATTTATCTGTGTTAACAACAATGGATCTTGGACACTGAACTATGATGAGTTATGATGGACTAACGGTGAATGGCGGTTCTTGACTGAGTTATAAGATATCTTCATCCGTGGATGACCTTAGTACACTGTACATTGCACATCAGCACAGCTTGAGCACTCTTCTTCTGAGTGCATCCAGTTCTTAACATGAAATTCTGTCAACTTGTATGCTTTTTAACTACTTACACCAGCACTGTACAGGTAAGTGGCATATCAGACACGATGCTGAAATGCCAGCATCAGGCAGTTGACACTTTAAATGTAGAGGTCTACACTTTAGGTGCCTATATCTCAGCTATTTATTTTAAGGTCCTTCTATGTTTGACAGAAAACTAGATTATGAGATCTACAGAAGGAGCTACTGTACTTTTATTCTATAGTAGAGATATAAAAACACGTGGTTCACCTTTAAAAAGCTCTTAGTTCACTCCCTTAACTATAAAAGGAGGTGGAGATGGGGCCTGTCTAGCTCACACGTGGACCGTAGCACCACACAATGCTGTCGGTGGTACTGGCTTTGTCAGATGGGCAATATGAAACGGTTTGCTGGGCCCAAAGTAACTAGTGTTGCAGGTAACCATACTCAAAGCGATATCTACACATTCATGGCCTCAACCAACTAAACCCAAACAATTCCCCCATCAGTCAGGGTTTGTGAGCCACCTCCTGCTGCTTCTGGTTATATTAAAACACCTTTACTGATAAATGTTGAAAAATCTCTCTTAATGATTTAAAAAAATATATATTGTCAAGGGTGTTGGGTATTATCCAAGCAAAGGTATGGCTGAATTTGAGAGTTTTATACAGTAATATTGTTAGAAGAAAGAAATGTTTACATGTCACCGTAAAGAAAACACACAGGTTATTCTGGGCATCAACGTCGGTGATTTTTGTAGCTGCACCTTCTCACTATGGTTACAGAGTCCTTACTTCAGAGAATTAAAAGACTCACCAGATCAACTGATTTCAGAGCTGTAAGAGTGCTGCAGTGATCAATAATATCCATAATATTTGGCACCTAATATATAGGAATAAAGATTTGTATTTACATATGAGAAAAAAAGTTGAAGAAAGAAATCATTTCAAAATTGCTGTAAGAATCTCCAAGAGGAGAAAACAATCTGCTCTTTTTCCTAGCTCTGGAATAGTGTCAAGCTATGTGGTGAAAAAGGAATGTTGCTGCAAGCCAGACGTCCAAGGAACTGTCCACAGCCCTCAGAATGGAGCATTCACATGCTGAAGAAAGAGTATTTCTTATGTTTTCAGCATAAAAAGCAAAGTAAGAGAAAAGGGGAGATAAAAGCATAATCCTCTCAAAATGAATGTCACTGAGCAAGTACTGGCAATGTTCAGAAACCCAGCCTCACTCCACCACAGTTCAGGTTGGGTGACTTCACACTGCATGTCACAGACAAATAAAACCGACGCATTTTCTCACCCGTGGGAACAATTTCCATACGAGAAATAGTCAAAGAAAAATTAACTGTGCTTGCACCTCTTTTAAACATTCAGGAAGAAAAATAACATAGGAAGCTTGCAATGTAATCTTGATTTATGCAACCATAAAGAGCTGGGTAGTAAAGAGCTCATGAGTTATTAATAACATCCATCACTTGCAGGATTAATTGCCTGGTGAGGAAAACCCTCGTGGACCCCATTTGCTGAGAATTCTGCTTACAGGCATTTGAGAATTTGTGAATTTGTGTTTCCTTTCATCTCCCTACAAAATAACAGTGGTTTGACGAAACGGACAAAGCTGGTAACTGACACACCTACCCCCATCCTTCATTAGACGGCCACTGTTTACACATGATGCTTCACACTCAGAAGACTGAGTTCCACTTCTTAATTCCAAAACAAATATCAAAAGGAGCCACAGTACATTTAGCAATGCATCACTTCCCAGCTTTTGGCAACTATATAGAAGGAACTTATTTGAGGAGGCTTTTCACCAGTCTGCACATTTGAGGGAACACTGCAAGCAGAGGGAAATGGGGCAGCTTTGAGATTTGGAGTGTTAGTGGTTCTCCAGGAGCACACAGCCCGTCGTGGTCCCAGGGCAATTCAGCAAAGCCAAAGAAAGCCAAAAAGCTCTGATTAGAGAAATCATTTTATCAAGTCCTTGCTATAATACAGCTGAAAGCTGGGGAAAAAAGTGAGAGAGAGAGAAGTCTCCTTTTACGAAGTATGTGAATAAAATGGGGTCAGTTATAATTCTGCAAAATTTTCAAATTTTTCTTCATGAAAATAAAGGAAAAGTTTTTAAAAATTCTTTGCAAAAACTTCTGAGACTGGCTTACCACAAAAACAATATGTTTTCTTTTTTAATGTGAGTACAGTACATACTAAACTATAACCGAAGTAATATGCTGTTTTGGATGAACCTAGGACCTCACTTGTTTCTGAAATATATTCACTCTCAAGAAAATTTCAAAATGTTTTGGGGACAGCTCTATAATTGTTTGGATTTTTTCTTTTATATTGCAAGAAAATGAGAAGAGCATTCTAATGCCTACTTAGTATATCAAGAAATGGTCTTATCACAAGATTTCATGTGATTTAAAATTAAGCATGAATCTGAAGGCCTAATGTTCAAATGAAATGGTTTTTACCAATTGAAAATATTCTCTAAAATGTTAGATTTTAGCAAATATAAATTATTTAAGAGTCAAATTTTAAGCATAAATTATTTAAGGAAGCCGTGTTTATTAGCTACAGAAGCACCAAGGTCTGAAAACTCTAGTAGATAAATAATTAATACCTCACAAGAGGTCTTTGCAATCGAAAAGAGCGAGCCAGAACTGTGTCACAGCTAGGTTAGTTTATAATTTGGATTATACATTTCAGAAGAATTCTAAACAGGCAACAGATCTTTTTAAACTGTCTAAAAGCAAAAACTCAAAATTTCAATTTCAAAGAGTCTCTTTCATCTCAACAAGTCAAGACTGAGATATTTGGAGACAAAAAATTGCAGTTGAAAACCAAATGGAGGTCAGCATGTTATAAACAGCTAAAAAGAGATGGGGAAAAGTAAAAACAAGAAGTAAAAAGGAGAAAGGCTACTTTAAAAGTAGGATACAGGGGAGAGCAGGAGAAGAAGACAGGAAAATGACCAGAGTGCTTTGAATATCCAGTATTTGCTGGTACTTAATACATCTTTTCCAGTAACTGTGAGAAGGGAGGGGATGTGCTGAATGAAACCGCAGAATAACAAAAGATAGGCAGAGAGCGCTAAATCTTCACTGCCAAAAGCCAGCAAAGCGTATGCAGGCCAAGTTCTGGCGGCGACAGGACGATGGTGTTTATCTCCCAAGCTGGGCTTCCGGGCACTCGCCTTCCCAGGAACAAACATGGCACCAGCCCGGCACTAGTGGGAAGATGCGCTCCAGCAATGTACCCACGCGGCTCCCAAGACTAGAGATATTTGGGGTGGAATGAAACAATCCAGGTGCTTTAAGCCTGCACTGAGGAGAAGACCACCGTATGATTTACATCGTATTCATCCTATTTTGAAACTAGAGATTCACTACATTCGAGTGCTGCAACAAAAAGCAGTGTTGGTTTAGAGAGCACTTTTGCAATAAGGTAAGAAGGAATACACATCTACCTACTGGAACAAGGATCACACGAGGAATTATAGCACGTTTGCTGATGACCTTTGCTATCAAGTCAAAAAAGTTTTGAACAACTCGAGGCAGGATTTTGTTCACTAGAAATATATAGAGATGTAAAGGGGCAAGATGTAAAGGGGCAATACCATCCCTGTCTGAATGGCTTATTTTTGTGACAAGAATCAGTGATTCTTCCTTAAAAGCACAGTTATCTGGCTCTGACAATATCAGGACAAAGCAAGAACTTGTTCTCTTTAGAGTTTTTGCCTTACATTTTAAGTACAAGTTATTTACAGAAGCTTGCAGAGATAAGTGCAGAGAGACAAAAGTCATGATTTTGTCATAATCAATGAAAACCACAACAGTGAGACCTCCACACTGTCGCACCAAAATAGACCTATCAGTCCCTCCTCTATTAAGACCTTTTTCAGCCATAAAAAGACAGGTTGCTTGCTGGTGGCATCTGGTAACTGAGGCTCCTTTCAAATGATCCATTTCTTAAGATAATAGGAGAAGTTCGGTAAAAACAAAGCAAAGCAAACCCTCTCTCTGTAGTAGCTCTAATTGTGCCTCTAATAGCAAAAATGACTACACAATATACACTATAGCCAAGCCTATAGTCAATTAATCTAGGACTGGCAAACTTCAAAAAAAGTATTCTTGCGGTACAGTTCTTGTCAGAGATTCAACCTGTTATACCTGCTTTTAAGGCATAAATCCCAAAAGGAAATTTTCTGCATATTTAGATATCTACACTCAAGGTTATGTGGTTGCTCACTTACCATTTTTTCTAATAGGCCACTTTAAAGGGTGAACTCCTTTCTAGTGGGCAATTTATTTTGTGTACAGACAGAAAACATTCCATTTTTTTTTTCTTCTTCTATGATTCAATACTTAGCGCTGTTTAAAAAATAACCTTCTCCAAACCTGTAGCTATTAGTACAAATAACTAGCACCAGTTACACAATACCTCTTAACCACAGAAATTCTAGAAATGCAAAGTATGATAGCTTATTTTAAAATACTGATTTTTTTTCCACTTTGGAAAGCATTTTGGCTTTACGTATTACATATTAAAAGTTCAGGACTTGTTTCAAGCGAGATTTCTCTGCCGTTCAGTGAGCAAGAGTTCTGTTTCCCACAGCTTTCTGCCTGAAACACATTCCTTGTCCTTTGTGCCTCGTTAACACTCTGTATTATTGGAAGCACTGCTGAAGAAAATAGCAAACTTGCCCATTCCTCTTTATTTCTCACTCTCCTGTTTATTATTTAACTCTGAGGAGCATTTAAATAATATGTGGAAGTGCTGAGAAATAATGTTGTCCTGGATTCTAATTACATGTGAACAGAGAGAGTTTTGTTACTTTGCAGATCTTAGTTGACTGTTCTTGGAGTAAGGAAAGGGTCTGTCAGCATTTTCATGAAGAGGTGGGAGGGAGGATACTTGGGGATGTTACATGTCATGCCAATGTTCTTTAGGTGGGTTTGCCTCCACATACTCTACCTGCAACTAATTCCCCATACGAAATGGTTAGATTTTAGGAGTTAGATCTTCAATTTAACTTGGCTTTCAGCAAGGGTGCAATGGAACTGTAAGCATGAGGGCATGAGAAAGAAAAGGCATTTTTATAAAGTAACTATTATAGCTAATGATATCTTTAATGAAAAACACATGTCTGAAACAAACTACAGGTGATATTACTGTGGCCTCTAGAGAGCTCTAAAAATAGGTCTACTGAAAAATAAAACTGATCTTTATGGAGAATAGGCTCTTCCCCGGAGCTTGGCTGAAACAGAGAGAGGAGCAGCTGATACAAGTCCAAAGGAACTACAAGGCAGATTTACAACTTTCTCCTATTCCAGAACAACTTTTTTTCCAGGTTTCTCTACGCCAAAACCAACTCAGGCTACTCCGCACATTTAGCCATTTGTCAAAAAGCCCCTGTCACAGCCTCACGGAGACGACGAGCTGCAGGGGCCACTGTGCTTGATCAGCACCAAAAGAGACTCCAGCACAGAGAAAAAGCCTTTGACACTGCCAATTCTGGAAACTATTTCTCTGATGTTCCTAAGGCAAATGATTACTGCATTACATTTTAATTGCACACAAGACCAAGTATTTAGTTCTTACAGCAGCACAAAAAGAAATAAAATGCTCATGGACTGTATTGTAAAGGCAAAAGATAACAAAAGGCATTTTTTTTTAAGATCTAATAATTTTTAAGTTTATGTTTCTACTTTGATAGCTCATGTTTGTGATTGTGAATCTGCCAGTGTCAAGATCTACCAGCTTTTATGCTGAAGGCATGAGGACCGAGTACCGCAGAAACAAGACTACAGTGTTGTGATGTTGCAAAAATGCAGTCTGTTTTTCTTGTGATTAAAGAAGACACATAAAGCTAAATTCAGAATTTATGCTCAAAAACTTCACATATCCCAGTGACCTACCTTTAGAGAAAAGTATGTCTTCCAATGGTCATTTCCAAGAAGAAATAGCGTTTCTTGATAGGGTTAAAGAAAATCTGCACATTTTCCTCAAAAATGGCAAAATAAGGTAAAACTGCAGTAATGCTCTTTCAGATTTATTATTCTAAGAGTTCTAAGAAACAAACTGATGGCAACAGTGCGGACTCATTATTGCACTGAAAGTGGGATTGAGTTAATGACTACACAAATTCAGCCTCATCACCTCTCTCTCATTGAGAAGAAATTGAATGGACTGGGATGTTTAACAGAATTAGATTATTTAAAAAGACAGCCTAACTACAGGGCTTTATTAGCTTCCCTTATTCACTTTTATTTGTACCTTTGGTGCATACCTGATCACTGCTGCCGCTAAGAACCTAACTCACCTGTTTTCCTCCTCCAGATCCGCGAGAATCCTCTCTAGTTCCCCTCTTTCTTCACTCTCTAGAGAAATCAAGATCTGTGCAGGGCTCCGGGGCTGGCTCAAGGGAGATTCCTGGTTCAGGCTTTGGCAGTAGTGCTGGATTAGCAAATGTTCATCATCACTGAGAAATAGAGGATAAAACAAACTGTTACTTTTATCATTTTTAACTTCACAATGAACGAGGAAAGGATTTTAAGTCTCTGATTTTTATAAAGCAAAAACACTGAGCTTACTTTAATGAACAGTAGAACAGCGTATTTGAAATGACATCTGCTGAATTGCTTCACTTAGTCTGCAGTAATTTTCCTACTCCACAGAGTCCATCTCTCTTCCCTTCTGTTTCTGAGACGTTTAAAGCTCAGTTTTGCCACAGCTGAAATCTGAGTTTTCCTTTTTCACCCAACTTATATTAGGAGTTTGGTTGTCAGAAAAAGCCATCTTATGCTACCTGATCTGTGCTGAGCAAGGTTTATTCAAGCAAATGTGAAATATCCTACAAACTCTCCCCATTTAGTAAAGGCATCCTCTACTTATCTATTTCATTCCTTCAAACTGTAAATTTAGTGAAATGAAATAAATCTTGAATTAATCATAATTTAATGAAACCAGACTGTTTTGACTACAGATTTATTTTGAAAGTACAGATGATGTACACCGTCAGAATATAAATATATTCTATTTAGTCCATTTCTTAATTTCTGTTACCCCTGAAACTGTCAGGCATTTGAAACAAAAGCAGCACTGGAAGGAACTAGCACGTCCAGTTCTGAAGACCTTGACCACCTCACGGAAGGAAATGGGAGTTTTGGGTGCTAAGGCAATGCCTTCTGTCCCTAAGCTAGGCCATTAACACCAGCAACAGTTAGGAGAACCTGTGAGAGATGGCATGGGCACAAGTCAATGACAGGAAGGAAACAACACTGCTGCTGGGAATCTTGTTCTTCTCGTAACAGTGACTTACAATACAAAGTTGTTTGCTATAGCATTTTTTTTCTGCCACTTTTGAAATTCAGAATTTAAATGACATTTTGAATTGTAGTTATTATTCAAAAATTAAAATATTTCCTGTTTCCATTTTGTTCCTGAAAATGTTAATGATGCCATTTTATAGACTGCAGGAGGGCTAAAGCAATTTACAGCACATTAATGTTAGTTCATAAAAGAGAACTATTAATTTCTCACACTAGGCATCCTCTACTTTTTTTTTAAACAAAATTCTAAAGGTTCAGTAGTTCCTAAATTTATAATCTTCATGAAACATTTCAGCTTTTATTTCGTTCAGACAACTGGTTTGCATATACACATACCTTTATACATTTTAAGTGAAAAAATGGGGGAAAAAATTATTGCAGTGCTAACTAGATTGCCATTTTCCAAGACAAACGACTTGTGTCATTTTCAGCCTGTACAGACTTGTGGATATAATTACAGATTCCTATGTGTTCTATCTGTATAGAGATTCCTTCTTCCCTCCTCGTATCAATCCATCTATCATTCTAACTGCAAATATGTATCAGGTAATCCAAAGCCCATGAGAATGTCAATAAATAACACTGGATGTACAATCGACATAAAAAACCTCAAAGTTATAGCTCCAAACTCACTTAAAGCATGAAGAGTATTTGGAGGTTTGATTTTATAGCAACTGGTATCTGCATCTCAGTTCTTCCAAAATTCAGAAGATACAGTTATATTCTAACAGTTATATCGAAAACTGAATGACAAACTGGAAAGTCAGTTGTTAGTTTACTAACTTAAGCACACGAATACAATTTTAATTAACCGAAGACTGAGTTGAACAATAAGACCAAAGCATGATATGAAAAATGCAGCCTATGTATGATCTTGTGCATAAGTGTACACAAATATTTCACCAAAGACAACAGGAACATTCATATATAATAAAACTACTACTAACCACAATAATCCAAGCTTAATATTAAATTTGGAAACGGGGTTTCATTAACTATGTGAGACTCTGCTGACATTATGCATGTTATGTATCAGTTCTGACATGGCATTTTCATATTCTCCTTTTTGAACCAATTGATTAAAACAATGGTAAAGTACTTGCTTATACACAGAACTTTCTTTCCAAATTGGTAGGTAACAATCCTACCAAGTCAAAAGAGAAACTATTTCAAAACAATGAAAGAACTGCTTTATTAATATCCAAGAACATACCACTGGCTGACAAACATCCTTATAAAATACTGATGCCCTGGAATCTGAACTTAAGCGAATCAGGTACTGTAATTCTGTGCTCTAAAAGTACTCCAAAAATTTAGTAGAAATAAGATACTGTCTGAATTAAAAAAGAAAAAAAATAGTTACACTGTGATAAAGATCACACTACATACAATATTAAAAAAACACTTAAGAATATTGCTACTTTTTTTATACTTGCTTCATTTAAAATCTACGTTATGGCTCCTTCTACAACGTAAGTTATCTAAGAGCAAATTTGCAAGTACTCCAGTGACTTATGGGCTTATATGCTCTTTTTGAAAGTGCTACCCAGAATTAGCTTTCTGGTTCTGTGCACTTGGAGCCAAACAAGATAAAGAAAGCTATGGAAAAGGAGAAAGACACGACAGTGTCAGAAAAATACAAAAATGTCTCAGTGTGATATTAAATTGAACAATTTTTTTGAAAACATTTTAAATAGACTTTTATATATAGACAGTGATTTTTAAATATGATTTTAAATATAAACTAGGAAAACGAATACTTGTCAGTGATTGTCCAGCTTGTGGCTTATTACTTCTTTTGGTATTGCATGGTAAGGATGAGTCACTCTTACATTTTACTGGCAACATATTTCAGTTATTTGATGATGAAAGACTTCTATATAGTCTCACAAGCCTTTTGAGTGACATTTTCCCCATGACAATGTTTTCTAGCTTACAGAAATTTAGTCATGTTAAAGCTTGCAGTTCAGATAAGGGGATGCCTATTCTTTGTCCTTGAAACACCAGGTGATGAACATGTTTTCCAAGTAACGTGGCAAGTTTTTGCTGAATAAATTAATAATTTTTGTAAATAAATTAATAATTTTAATTCTGAAAGTGTTAATCACCTGTTGCATAAATTAGGTAAACCATAATTCCAGACACCACTATATAAACTGAAAGAACATGAGAAATTTATCATGAAATTGAACCAGGTGTGGGAGGTGGCTGTGTAAATTCTGGTTTATGGAATTTTATTACAAGTGGTAAACCTACACAAGAAAACACATATCAACTATATTATAACAGTCAACTTACATGCTTTCGTTAGGTGAAATACTGTCATTTAGATAGGAACCATTGCTGTTCTCCATTTCTGCTAGCCTATGGAAAAATAAACAAACTCATTAAAATCAATAGCGCTTTTCAGAAATTTTGCTTGCTCTAACATTCCTGAAAGAATTAAAAAATGCCATGTTTTTGATGACTTAGGAGTATCTGAAACACGAAGGACTTTGCATTCACTGTTGGTTACCAAAAGATTTTGCAGTAAGCTTTCAGGAGTAATTGCTTATACATTACAATGACCTGTTTAAACTTACTTCTAAGCTTTCACCTCTCCTCTGAGGTTATATTCAACTTCTCTTGATTAATTAAGTTCAAAATCAAAGACAGGTCTTAAGATGCCAGGGGAATTCACAAATTGTTCTGTATGTATCAATGTCATCACAGAACCGAAATGATCACTCAGTTTTCATCGGTTTTCAAAATTTCGTTTCTACTACATGTACTGCATAATTTAAAAAATACCTCAGTTGATCACGTTTTTTTGGGGGGAGGGAAGGAGGAAATTGGAATAACTATTTTCCACTGTATCAGCCCTCACAAATTAAGATGATTGTTAAAAAAACATTTTTTATTTTGGTATTTGTGTAATTAACCCACTTTCCAACTGTTAAGAGCAGTATGGAAGTAGACACGTGAACTAAATCAGTGATATACTACTATTCTTATTCTCCAAACCAAAGGTCCTAACTGCAGTACTTCTTATGGTGAATTACTTAACATAGAAATGTGAATTAAATATGGCATTTGAGATTCATGTACAGTTTGGAGGATTCAGCTCGTGATTTACATAATTACATCTATATTAAAAATAAACCAGTTTAATCTGAATGCATGTCTGAACAAAGACCCCCACAGCAACTAAAGGCCATTTTTAATCACGTACATGCTTCTGGCATGCAAGTTAGTTGATGGAATGATTAGTTGCAGTTAGGGGTTATACCCAGCATCTCAGATCTGGGAAAACACAACCAAAATCCTGCTTTTCTTTAAGAACCATTCACCTAGCTTGTGGGATTGTTTAAAGAAAGATTTGCCTAATGTCCAGCTGGTCTCCTACCTGCTAGCATAATGTTCAATGCGTGAATGAGTATCATCATGTGAAAGCTGAGGGGACGAGGCAGGCCTATAGGGCAGAAAACACTGATTAATCACAAACAATACCCCCTGGAAAAGTCAAAAAAGACACTCAGCTATGTCTATGTCCTAGCAGTTCTAAGCCTTATGCTAGGATTATGCTTGATAAACAGCAAGTTATAGTCCTGCTCAATGTGTGTACTTCCTCAAGACACCGCTATCGCGTTTTGTCATCCCAGGCAGGATTGTGACAATTGTGCAATTTGTCTGTGGTGATGATTTCTCTCTGTACACATATCTGAAGAACCTTTTCCCTAAAGATTTACAGAGGAGCTTTCTCCCTGGTTTTCCTTCACATCTGCCAGCTTGAGTCATAATCCTGTTTCACTCACAGCTCTGCGGGTGCTCTGAAAGCCTTGCTCTCATGCTCTCAACCTCTTCTCTATCCCTTTCCCTGTCCCAATACATGTTTCTAGTCTTGCAGAAGCATGTTCCACTTAAACATGCCTTTCAGTACTTACTCTATCATCAATCAGAAACATATACACAAAAGATAAAATGTCTGAAATGAGCCTTTAATAACACACTGCAGAAACTGATGATTTGGTCTGGCTTCTTTCCAAAGCTGCAATTTGAACCAATAAATCAGTGTGCTGTAGTGCTTGCTACCTGTTCTATTTTGGATCTTCTGCCTGACAAATGAGATGGTATGAGATCCTCTTCACTTTTTTCTGTCAATCAAAAAAAAAAGTAATGGGACTTTTCACAAGAACGTTGTTCTGGCTTGAATCTTGAACACTGCACTAATGCAGTTAATAAATATGCAGCCGTTCAGAAATGGCTGTACTGGTAAAAAATGCGTTAATGTGATGTGGAATTTTGCCAGTCTGTTAGGATGTGCTAGAAAAATAAAAAAAATGGTTCAACTTTCCAGACTGTGTAACAACTTCAAATTTTAGTCAAATTTCACCTCTCTCTGTCTCTCCATTAGAACTCCTTTTTAGAGCTGCTGATGGATGAACTATTTTTGCCTCACTTATAAATTTTATATCCTGTGGTTCAAACTGGTTCTGTCCAATGTAGACTGCACTGCACTTCAAAAGTGGATAAAATAAATTTACTGGTTCTAACTCAAAAATGTAAGGGTCCTGTGTGCAATGCTACTGTCAGGAGTTGGTGTGTAGCAGTATCATAACACACTACTGGTCACCTTTCAGTTTTCACATCAGCCTGCAAAGTGCTTAAAAATCAGGATCCTAACAATATGTTGTAAATACAAAAGCCATTATCATCAGTGGTTCTTCCTCAGGGAATGAGAAAGCTTTCCTCTGCAAGACATTACAGGTTGGGTATCATGAATTCCTTATGTGTGGGCTGAGCTTTAGTTTCCACCTCTGAGGTCACCCATCATATATTCAAACACTACCACAGCAAACCAGCTGATAGACACTCAGCTCCCAGGGTTCCTCACTACAACAGAGATGCCTGAAGATGGGCAACTGATTCTCTCCAGCCCAACATCCTGTTTTGCATTAGAGCATCAACACTAAAGAGAAAGAAGTGGGAAAACTGTAATTTACCCACAGCAGTGGATTATAGAGCAAAATGAAAGCACTTTTCTGATTAAAAAAATGCAGTTAGCATTGATTTATTTGCTTGGCATACAGTATGCTTTAATCTGATCTAAATGGCTGACTATCCGTGAAAGAAGACATCTTGTTCTCAATACACACGTTGTGTGTCTGCTCCTACTGCTGTCTCCATATAGGGAATACGTGTTAAGAGCGGCCCTAGTTTTGAACAGGATCATTCTCCTAATAACGTTTCAGTGCTAGGACTGCACATGGGTTTGTATTAGCACAAAGAAAAGCTCCTGGTTGGAACCAACTGGCCAGTGGAGGAAGATGAGAGATGCTCCCTTTGGCACTAGAGCAAGGGAGAGGATTCAAACTACTGCCTGCCCTCATGACTGCTTAGCCCTTGCTTTGAAACTAAGCTTTATCATTAGACATGAACAATGTATGATTCCAGTGCACCAAAGAAATTAAACATAAATTGAGAAATAGACTTAAAAATATGAATATTAATCTGGCTCAAATATCTGATTATTTAAAAATAAAATATTAAGACAGTTTTGTCTTGCAGTCTGTTGCGTAAAAACATTCCTAGATGATCATCAGCAAAGGAGCTCACTCTCCTTACTTTCTGAGGATATATAAATTTGATTAATTAGGAAGGAGGTTTAGAAACACAGCCATATTTAACCAAGACATAAATTCCTTTTACCAAGACACCATAGTTATATTTTTCAGGGTGGTGTCTGTGTAATAGCCTTAAGAATTCCATTAAAGTCAAGAGGTGCTTGAGTGGCAAACACCACGTTCTGCAAACCTCTTTGCTCCTGGAAACCCGGGTGAAAAGATGAAGACATTTTCCTTGCAGTTCAGCACTTCAGCTGACACTTCTTGAAAGTGTGGAATCAGGGAACCCTCTTTGCCCCACTGACAGTCCCCAGTCCAAGTAAAAAGATAAACTGTCTTGCAAAATGCCTGAGTTGCCCCTTTAATGAATGGCAACCAGAATATATGTAAAACATCAGCTAATAAAGTCAGCTGTCACTAACTTCTAACAAAAAGTATATATGTATATATTTATATTTATCCCTGGCATTATAACAACCAGTTGATGCCAGGATAGTGCTAGCACTGTCGAATGCTGTCAGGTTAGGCTTTTCTCAAGGACTTTGGAAATTATGCCCCCAAAACCCCCGCAAGATTAAGACAAGGCCTCAGAAGACACAGGAAAATCTTCTGATAACAGAGTAAGAGGTTTGACTGCCAAAGCTGGAATTAGCCTTGAAACTGGGAAACAGCCTTAAACCTGGCTTGCTCAGTAACTTGATATGTAAGCCTAGTGATCTAGGGGGAACTAAGGGAAGGAACAAAGCTACAAAGGTAAAGAAATATTATTTCCACTTTTTAATTTTCCGCCTTCTCCTCAGGAGAGGAGAAAGGAGCATGTTCATGAAGATACCTGACCTGGCCAGCTAGGTGTTGTTACCTTTCCCTACATATCCCTCTTCCCAGGGCATCTCAAGCCATCTCAAGCGCTACGTGCAGAGCAAACTCCCTGCAGTCTGGGACCGCTAGGCTGTGGTGCGAAGCTGTTACCTTAGGGCCGCCACAAAGCTACAGCTGTAAGTGAAGTAGGGGCAGTGCGCCGGCACCAAAGCAACGCTGGAACCGCTTTGTTTTATGTTAGAAACAGCAGTGACATTCCACAGAGCATCCAAGCTTTAGTTAGGAAGGTATTTTTAACTTTTAACTTCTCAATTTGTGCTAAAGAACTCTAGAGCCACAGCTTTGTACGTGGTACGCTGCAGTCAGTCCCCGATGTGTTTAAAAGCACAACCGCATCCCAAAGTCCAAAGGCCCTCTCCTGCAACCTGGCTCTAGTCTTTGCCATTTTCTGGGCGTGGATCCTCAGCCACACGGGGGTTGCTGTAGCACCACGTGCGCTTCTTGGTTGCTTCAAGTCAGCTCCTGAGAGCAAGAGCTCTTCAACTGCCTCCACAAGGGCCTGTGCTCCAGAGGTAAATTATAAATCAATATGCCAATGGATACTTTTCACTACTGTTTATTCTACCAAAACTTCAAGGAAGGTGCAAGCCATATACATTTAACCATGTTACTAGAAATATATAAAACTCTATTTATTAGTATCTCAGTATTTGTCAGAATGTGAATTAAAAATAATCTTTATTTAACATTCCTCTAAAATTAGTCGTATCACGCAAGTAGTAGCAAATGCCACAATGTTAAGTATATATCTTTAGTTCATTCTAGGGGTTTTACTACAGCAGTAAGACAATGCTTTTGCAGGAATGGTGCAAGAATGAAAATCCAATTCACATTTGAAAAATCTTGCTTTCTAACTTCTGAAAAAATACAGAAGACACATTTCCCCGTTTTGATCTCCATTTACAAATCCTACTATAGTTTAAAAAAAAAAAAAAAAAGTAATAAAATATCCAGTGAGCTTGGATTATCGGGGCACGTGGATGTGTGGGTTCACACGGATGTGCATAAAACCTAAAAAAGGTCCTATGTACAAAACAATGCCATTTTGGAAAGTAAACTAAACCCATAAAGTTCAATTCATATCTTTCAAAAAGCATTTAGTTTGCATTCAAAGGGATCCATACTTATCCAGAAACAGAGATGTTTAAATGACAAGTTCTCAGAAGCATTAGTAGGACACTGCACCGAAATCCCACTTAATTCAGTGAAAATACATACTCCACAGAGAGTATAGAGTGCACGCTTCATGACTGCTGGGCACTGCTGGTTTTATCCCAATCTATCAGAAAGTCTACCAGAGCAAACAATCGCAAAGGAAGGAGGAAATGAACATATGTAAAACTAAACAAGGAAAACAAAACAAAAGGAAACGAAAGTGGGGGAAGGCGGCAGCAGCAGTAGCAGCAGCAGCAGCACACTCCAGCAAAAGTACTCACGCAGAATCTACTGGCCAGAAGTTGATCAGAGTAACAGGACTGCAAGACAAAAAATGAGGAGGTGAAGAGAGAGGCAGAAGAAACTCAGCAGCAAAATAATTACAGAAAGATTAAAAAAAAATAATAAAAAAATCACAATAACTGAAAATGGAAAATCCAACAGACAAACATGAATGGCCATGAAGAGCAACCAACGAAAAAGTGAAAAAAAAAATCTAAAATTAAAAAAAGAGCAAAAGAGAGAAACAGGGAAAGAGAGAGAACAAGCTGTGTGCAATTGCCATTAAGCAACTGATTCAACTTGTAAGAAAACCAAAGGGAACTGGGTTATTCATTAATATCTGCATGCGTATTATCGCTGTTTTTTTTTTTTTCCTCCACCATAAATACTTCAAAGCTATTTAATAAGACTAAATTTATAGGGTGAGAAAAAATCAGCTGGGAACCTTGCAAACATAATAATATAATTAAAAAAAAAAAAGAAAAAGAGAAAAAAAAAAAGCAAACACAGAGAGATATCCACTTGGAAGAAAATAAAAATTTAACAAAGAGATCATTAGTTTCCAAATTGTTGTATCAAATTTAAAGCCTTACAGGGCTGTCAGTACGATAATATTTTTCTTTTACTAACTGAATTTTAAGTTCCTCTAAAAATAGATGAAAATAACGGGAATGGCAATTGAAATCCCAGCTTGTGTTTTCCTGTCAGCCACAGTCAACAGAAATGACGGAATAAGGCGGCGTTATGCGGTTAGGAGGTGAAGGAGCTGGCACCAGCCGGGGGGCTCGAGGAGCATATCAGATGAATTACTACTTAGACACCTTAGAACTACTCACGTTTCCATGTTGTCTCCCTCCAAGACAGTTTGCACAGGCAGGTAGCCCATTCGGGGGTGCTTTGCAAAATATCTTTTTGTTCGAAATTTGTTTTTTAGTACCTTGGCAAAGTCACGGACATCTTCTCCTGAAGTTGTCTGAAAGCCACAAATCACAATGAGATCACCTTTCATGAGGTTGTTATTGTCTTCAGGCGCCTCTTCCTTTGCTGGGGTGTTTGAAAGAGCTGTGGCCTCACCAAGCAGTGCTGCCAATGACCTGACCTTTGGAACCTCAAATTTTAGGCATTTATCACTGCAGGAAGCTCCAAAATGTGTAGGAAGAGGTTCATGTCTCTTCTCGGGTGATTGAAGTCTGCAAATGACACCTAGGTAGGAGTATGTCATTTCTGATTTGGCTTGGGATTCTTTGCCTGCTCTTTCTGCAACACTAAAATGGCTGTAAAACAGTCTGTCTGGGTGACGGGCAGGCCGCATTCCTGACTGAGTCCTGTCTCACTACATATTTTTTTGTTTACAGCTCAGAGATTTGTCAGTCTATGAAAGTCAGCCTAATACTTCTCATAAATTTTAAGTTTCCCTTCTCAGCCTTCAATATTTTGACCAAAAAAAAGAACAGAAAGCTGGTAAGGGCTGCTGAAATTTCTTAGACCAGTTTCTTCTTGTGCTTGTTCATTCTGATGCTAGCAGGCGTTTAGATCCATAACGTTGAAAGAGTGCTGTTTACACAAAACTTCCCACCTGCCTGGCTGTGCCCAGCTCCCCTTCTCATAGGGAGACCAGCACCGGAGCAAAGAGTAGAATTCATCCCCTAAGCACCAGAATGAGCCAGACAGAGCTGAAAGCTGGGACAGCTTCTCTTTGCTGGGAAGAGGTAAGACTTCCTGTGAGTATGATTAAGATGATCCTTTTCTGAAGAATTTTAAGGGAAGACTTCAGTGACTTTATTCAGTTTACATCCCATTCTTTACACGTCACAGAGAAACCTGCAATACTAAGTTAAGATTTTCCTAGCCCACATAAATATATCACTTCTCTAGTGTATCTAATTTGAAGGAAATAAACGAGGGGAAGTTAATCTATCTGACATATTTAATGGATTCTATGACTTCTATTTAGAGAGGAACGAGGTGCTAGGATCTATCCATCAAGCCAACTTCCCCAGAGTTGCTGATATATATATATATATTTTTTTTCATATTTATAGTTGTATATTTAATCATTGCTCAGATAGAAAAAATGCAAAAAGATATGAACTTCTTTATTAAAAAGGAGAGATGTTCTGCCTCTTCTGAGGATGCCAACCGTCTTCTACATAAAGCAGAAAGGACTTTGCTACTAAGGTCAGTCTGTCTTGCATGAAAATTCAGTTCCATGATTAGAAGAGATGGAATATATTGGAACTGATAAATATTTGCAGCTTAGCTATTTTGGTTGATGATCACCACCCAATTTTTCAAAGACAGCTTCAAGCCTAGTTTTTGTAGATTCTGATGGTCTAGGCACCATTTTTTTTCTCTCAAAAATGTATCATTTTAATTTATTACAGAAGAAGGAAAGATTTGGGGGTCAAACAGCTCAAATCTCCTGTTGTCTCAAACGATTCATTATTCTAACATTCAGTTTCATCAAAAGCCAATAATGAATAATATGTACTTACGTCTTCTATATGCTGTATGTTTTTCTATGTATAGACTGATGTAAAATCAGCTCAGTTTCTAGAGACGTTTCAGACTGAAAGGGTACAACAGGTCCAAACACGAGGGTAACAGGAGTTTCACATTTGACTTTTTGATTTTTCACAGTCACGTAAAGGAGATGCAGATGACGTGGTCTTAACATAGCAACATTTGTATTTTCAAGAAACTGAGACAATGCTCAACAATATTAATCATTACTTCCTCAGTACCTTAAAAGTAAAGACATCTTGGGGAAGGGAGAGATTAAACACATCCAGGTCACCAAGAGGACTCCAGATGCAAAGGGATGCACTGCTAGGGCCTGGCATTTTCCAGCAGGAGGGAATGCTCTGCTATGAATGCAATGTGCAGTGGCTCTTAAAATGATTCCTAACAAGGTCAGTGTCAGGAAAGCAAATAAAGCAGGTCAGCTGGGAATGGAGACTTTTATTATTTAATCTCAGTATAAACAGAATAAGCATATTTTTCTGTTTGCTTTTGTTCACCTGTGTCATCTATGAACATTTCTTACTATTTTCTCATAATACCTTTAATGGCATTTTACTGTAACTTGGACTAAGTGTTTTCAAGGACAATTAAGCAGGGAATTCTTCCCCTTCCATTGTGTAGCCTAGAGATGTTGCTTGCTCCCCAGAACTATCTGCATGGAATCTTAGTGGTAAAATCGTATGTTCCCACAGAAACACCACAGTCTAGTTTGAAAGCTGGTATTACAAGAGCCCTAAAAAGAAGGCATGTCTTCCAAGGCAACTAGAAGCACCAGGCACTTCTCAAACCCTCCAATTTCAAAAATGTTCAAGAATCTCAATAAAGGCAAATAAAATATGATTATTATGTGGACAAGCTGATAAAATAAGGCTATTTTCAAGTAAATTTTCTACTTTATTCCACAGATGTAACATTTTCCATCTCAGAGCAAAATCACCCACAACAAAACTTTCATCAGCACTGGTTCATGAGGAAGGCATTAAAGACCTTCCCCTTTAGCAACTCAGATCTCTTAAATCGACGCAATGCATGGGTAGCTGGGCCCCTACCCAAGCTATTTCTTGACATAAGGTAAGTGTTGCTGCTGTCTGACTTTCTGCAGTTTGGTCTGGACAAGCACCCGGACAGCCCGGCAGCGTGACCACTTGCTGTGTAAAGAGATCTCAGTGGACATGCTTGCCCCTGCCAAGATAGTATTTTTGTGCTAGTGCATCGCTGTTAACCCCAAGCACAAGAATGATGCCACTTTTAAATCCCAGTCTAGAAGTCAGTCACTTCTTCTGTACTTCATTGGAAACCTCTTTAAAAGTTACCTCTCTTTGAGCAATAAATTGAGGTGTGTGGCTTGTAAGTGTAAACTTTTTTTTTTTTTGTCTAAATAAAAATTAGGAAACTGCCTTGCCCTTATTCTGTCTCTCTCAACCTCTCACAGGAAAAGAAAGTTATCAGTTTTCTTGGACACGTAGCACAAGTTCTCCAGTTCTCTTTGAACAAGACTAAAGAATACAGCGCTCCAAAGGCTCCTGGAAGCAAGGGAGAGGGGAAATAATACCCAGCGCTTCACTGTTAATTGCATGAATTTAGCTGCTTCAAAGATACATCAAAGAAGGCATCACATGCTCCTGTGTGTTGAAACGAACTCTAAGGTGAGAGCTTTGCCTAGACTAACCCGAAAAATGCTCTGCTATTGCTAAGCTCTCTTCATTCACTTAGAAAATAAATCACATACTGGATATGATAGCTTGTCTTGTTCAGTCACACAGTACTCAGGTTTATTTTTTTCAATAGCAGCAACACAAAAAAGGTCAGAGCTTGCTGTGTACTGCATTCACATTTTTGCCAGTTAATCCTTCTCTAATTCAGCTTATTGCTGGCACAGGAAGGCAGAGCACATTAGCATGGATTGCTGGAGTTCAGAATTTGCAAAAAAAATCTGCTCTTGCTAAATGGTTCTTTATTCTGATCTGGGTGCAACTGCAAGTTTTCTGTTTCTCACTGTATTTGCTCATTAGTAACCTGTACTCTTGGGAAGAACAGCAATCTGTTGGACGTGTACTGCAACGAGTTGCTTCAGGGTAAGGAGTGCCTCAATCTTGCTTCATTTCTCACCTTTCACATTTTCCTCAACATACATCTTAATATACTGATTTAAAAAAAATGGTCGCAATCTGTTACTGTGCATCCCTCACATCTTCCTCCCATCATTTATTAGCACAGGAACAGTAGCAAACAAGGAAACAAAGCAGGAGCCAATTCAGCATGATTTTTTAGCGCTACAGTTAAAAGGAATGCTCTAATGTGATGGTGACTCACTCAGATCATTACTGTTTGCTCTAGGAATGCTTGCAATAGAAAATTCTGTTTGGACTTGTCTAGGTAGTTACAGAATTTCATTCTCTTTTGTTCAGAAGTTTAGGCAAATTCTCCTTTTTCAGTAACCTTAACCAGTATGGAAAGATGCTGAAAAGCAGCAGCCGAAGAATAATGACCAAAAAAGAAGAGCTGATAGCCAGCTTCACTCATGCCATGCCCTTTTAGGATTGGATGAAGAGTTAGAATCCATCCCATATTCTTCCATTCTCATATTTTTATTATGTTTGCCTATGCATAATTTTGGTGCTTTATTTTTGAAATATATATTTGATTAGCAGACAGAAGTGTAATACTAGTGACCAACCTATCCCATGAGGAAAGGGTGGCCAGAGGGTGCAATGCTTCGAAAGCACCACAAACAAGATCAAAGGCAACTAAGTCTGCATTGTAGAAGGACAACTTGAGAGCTCCTCTAATTTCTGTCATAGTCATAAGAGATCAAAACCAAAAAGGAACACACCAACAGAGTAATATGGAATTTTCTTTGTCAGCTGTCTGATATGAACAAAATATCTGTGCACAACTGATCCTCTTCAGAGCTGTGAAATGAGGGTGAGGACCCCAAGCAATGCAGCACAGTGCAAACACCAAAGTCTGCTGCTTTTGAGCATTTCCCTGTTCTTTTTTTTTTTTTTTTAATATCATTAAGACATCATACAAAAAAAAGGCACTATTAAATAACAGAGCATTTAAAATGGAACCAAAGCGTACTGGGAAAAAAAACAGTGAAGTGGCAACTTGCTCAGAAAAGGACGAAAAACCTCACACCGATACAGAGGAAATACTGTGACATAAATTATAAACATATATATTTTCAGATATCATAAGGTCATTGCAAAAAAACATAAAATGAACTGTTTAACACTGATCTTGGAACAAATTGTTAGCACATAAGAAAGTACTTTGATGCAGCACTGTAAAAACAATGAAACTTCTATTTCCTTCGAACTATTGGACTAGCTCCCTACTATGTGTTACAAAATGCTAAAGAGAATAATATATGAAAGGTAATTTAATCAGAGCAGAGGGAAAAGCCTACCATTAGCTTGCTCACAGCAAATGTGTTTTGCCTTGCTACGTAATAGTGGGCAGTAAGGGTCAGTAAAACAGCTACTTACTGGTGTGCAATATTCCACCATGGGATAGTGCATTTTATGACCTTTTGCAACACGACCGGAGAAGAAGCAACTTTGGCAGATGTCATAGTTAAAGTGCTTTAAGCTTCTGTACCTAATAGAGGAGGAAAAAGAAAATAAAAAGACACGTCTTCAGGGCTTCGCATGTGAATGCTTCATGTTAACTTGTACGGAAGTTTTGTGTGTTAATAAGTTCCTTTCCCTAAGATGTCACACACTGCACATTACAGTACAGTGTTCATTACCTACTGGGTGTCAGGTATTGCTGCAACCAGAGAGCAAGGAAGCATGGATATTTATCAAGGAATTGGATCTAGGAAAGCAAATAATAAACACTAAAGCATTCCTAACAAGGGGTAACAATAAGGAATTCTACAGAATCAGTGTCTCAGACAAAAGACACCACTGGGCTTTCTGTTTCTATGACCCTAACTTCATTTCTTTTCATCTCCATCACACTTCCTGACACAGAAATTCTTGAGCAAATAAAATTCAAGCCAGTCACACTCTCCTCAACAAGTAACTCCATCCAGTTCTTATGGCCTGCAGCACGCTGAGTACTTGCTCACATAGTTGCTAGCATCTCCATCAAAATAATTTGCATGAACAGAACTCTATCCAGGCAAAAATCTGAGCATGCTGGCAGGCCATTATTTAGTCTCGTCATCTCTATGAGACTGTTGTATCTGCATCACTATCTGTGATAACAGATTTGTTACATGAACTGAAAAGACAGATGAGATCAGAGCAGTAAAATCAGATCAAAGCACACAGCTCTAGTGCCCACTCTTAGTCCTTACTGTGAGACTATCCATTCACTTGTCATCCTTTGGTTTTCCAAGTACTGCATTTTTCAATTCTATCTACTTGTCTTTGACCGTTCATGGAAACCTTACAAGCAATTCAGTAGTTTTGGAAACTGTATCCGAGAGCAGGAAAACTAGACTTTGTGGGAGTGTTAAACTAGTCACATCCCATCCTGACCTCTTCAGTAATATTTATCATTCCCTAGCTGAGAAGGAGATGAGTTTAGATGATCAAAGGATCAGCCTTGCAGAGTTAACTCAGATTCAAAAAAAACTCAGATTCAACAAAACAAAACTAACAAAAAAAACCTGCTAAAACCTGAAAATATGTTCTTTACTTCCCATGTTTCTCACTTCTTGTGGAGTTAGAGAAACCTGTACATGAAAAGCCCTCTCCAACTATATGTACATAAAAAAGCAACATTCATACTCTCCCACATAGGGCAAAATAATGCCTTTTCTATGTGATCCTGCCTGCTGCTGTTGTCTGTCTGGTTTTTAGAAACAAAATCACAAAAAGCTCATTGAAAACAACATGATACCGCAGAAGGATAAATGCCAATAGTAAAAGACAACCAGGAATAAAAAGGACACCAAACATACAAGCAGCTATTTGGAAACAAAGGGATAAAATAAGTCTAAGCATAATGGCAACTGAGTATTTACTTAGCTGCTAAGTGGATTCTCAGCAAGCATACTGACACACAGCCATTTTAAAACACACTGCCTTATTCACTGCTCTAAGTAACCATGGTTTTCACTGAGATGTATTTAAATACATCAGCAACATTTCAAAATCAAAGCTTTCATGTTATTGCTAAGTAAGTGGTGCTTACAGAAGATAAATTCAATAGAATCAGAACAAAGAAATGATTTTAATAGAATCCTATTTCTAGCATCTCAGGTTAATATTTCACCAACTAAATTCTCTTTCTCTGAAAAATGCACAGCATCTCTATACGTCAAAAAAATTTCAAATCCTTTCCTTGCTTTATGCCATGACAGAAAGAAATTCATTAGGATCCCATTGAGAAAATACAATTGCATTCATGGGGTAGATGGAATTTATAAGGCCAACTGAATTAATTGTGCCATTTATCAATACTGTGATCAAAGCACAGAAGAAAGGGAAGCAAGAGCAGTACTGAGAGGAAGAGATATCTTAACTGATAAACAGATTTTGTTGTCTGAACTTCACCTCTTTATCCAACCTAAGGGTCACTCTCTTCCTCTTGCCTTGTCACAATTATTTTTTTCTTGAACAGCAGGCACAAAGTCAGGAACAGGATTTTCCTGGAAACAAACCCAGCTCTCAATCTTCTAAACAACAGCATGGACAGCAGAAAACGGATGTGTCTGTACCTGAATCCAATAATTGGGCACTCCTTGCAGATGTTGCACTTAGCTTGGTGCTTGGCAGTCTCGGCAGCAGCCACTCTGTGCAGCACGGGCAGCCACACCATGGACTGCGGCTCCAGCCTCATCCAGTCCAGGAACAGGGCAGCTTCGATCTCCGGCTTGTTGTTGGCCTGCAACGGAGCAGGGGGAAACACCAGGGCTCAGCACGTTCATCTCAAGGGCTGAGCGCTGCTTGGCTCTGGGTGGCTGGAAAATCAGCCCTTCAAACCGTTAGTTTCCTACGTACTGCACACCTCCTCCCTGATGTTCCTGGCGCTCTCCCTCAGTACACCCAGCCTTAAAAAGAAATAAATGCAAGTAAAAATTGTGCCTTAAAACAGGAACTGAATGCTATTATTAACATTTCAAACCCATTTCTCTTATTTTCTATGACAATTGACAACACTACCAAATAAGCTGCCACAGAGAGAACCATCCATTTACAGGATCATTTCTTGTGCCTGATCCTGTGTTTTTTCCTCTCTCCTATCTTTACTTGCATAGCGCTGGTTCCCACTTGTCAGACTAAAAAACCACCTGTGTTCTGCAGCCCCTGAAGTTCCCTGTCTTTCGATCAAAAGCACTTGCTCTCCAACATCCTTCATCCTCACACTGACCTTTCTTCAAAATGCATCCAAGGAAAGCATTCAAATTGCTCTTCAAGAATTGAATATGTAAACACTCTGCCTTCTCAAGGGCCTCCGAATCCCTCTTCTCACTCATCTCTAACTTGCTCGTCCTTGGCTGAAAATCCAACATGGCTGAGTCCTGCCGAACACCAAGCACTTCCATCTCCCCTCCCCGACCTCCCACTTTCTCCCCTCGCCAGTGGCGGAAGAGCCCATGCAAAGTTGCTGGTGGTTCTTTTTCTGCTTCCTCCCATCGTATCTACACACCACAGGTAGCTCATCCACCTGTTGGACAGTAATTCCCAAGAAATGTTAAATCACGGGGCAGTAATATTGCAGGAGGTACAAGCATCAAAACCAAAACATGGTTTCTACCTCACAGAACTTAAAATACAAGCCAAGAAAGAGCAATCAGACAAGAAACAGCAAAAGGAGATGGTTATCAGTGGTGCAATGGTCATACCACACTGGCAGAACATAGAGAGGAAAGATCTCATACCTGAACTAAAGGAAAGAGCTATATGGAAAACAACTATAAATTGTTTATAATGTTTATAAACTCACTGTTTATAACTCTCACAAACCAACTAACTGGATCAATAACTGCAGACCAAGTAAAACAAAGTTCCTTAGAGACACAATCTCACAGGAAAAAAAAAAACAAACAAAAAAACCCCAATATATTCTGAATAGCATAATGCACTGCATTAAAATTGACTTAAAATGCTGCTGCAATACTTCAGTTGAGTAAAAATAAGTGTTTTTTGGTCAAGGTGTTCCTGGGATATTTACGATAACTTGGGAAACAATCTAAGATTCCCATTACAACATCTAAGATCCATGTAAATAGGATTTTTGGTACTGTCGTGCACATCCTTTTTGGAGCTTTGGGGTAAAACCATAAAATCACACATGTTGTCTGAGGCAGCATGTCTCATAACTTAATGCTCACTACATGTCTTGTACAAAGTGAGAATAATCTTTTTTTAAGCACACTGAAATACATCTAAAAGCTTCAGCATCACATCTTCCTCGTCTGGCCTTTCAATTAGCCACAGTATTTAGGACAGCACAAGGTCTCCCCACTCCAGCCAAAATGGACAGCGGAAGCCAAAAGCACAAACCTTCTGCACTGGCAGGAGGATAACGCACACTGCCTCCACTGGAGCCTATCTGTGAATTCAGTGGCTTAAATTAATTCTAAAATGCTCTTAAGAGGAAGATGCATTTATAAAATGTGATCATTTCTATTTTCCAGGGAGCAACTGCAGCAGTAGAACAGGGGAGAAGGGCAACTGCCCCAAATCACTTCGTGAGGCAGCATCAGCCAGGAGCTGCTCTGGCAACACAGCACTCTAACCAGCGAGCACTGGTTAGTGCTCTAAACTTCCAGTATATTAACAGTATCTCCTAAATGTTCTATTGCTAATAAGAAAACAGGAAATGTACTGACATGCTGCAGTGAAAGCTGTAGACAGAATAAAAATGAGCTGCTCAAAGCACTATTCTGGACGTCTGTAGTTGCTTTAAATTTGCAGGGCAAATTTTGCTGTGATGAAAGACTTTCTGTAACATTCAAAGATCTATTTTAATTTTGCAGTCACTGTTGACTGCAGTCCCAAGTAGCTGCCTACCCAGAGCTCTGCATCCTGCTTGCACAAAACGTGTGCTCAGGGAGATTAGGTGCATTAAAATGTATCAAAACTGGTTCCGAATTACATTACGTGAAGATTAAAAGCCACATGGAAAAAACGCTAGTCAGGGTCAGACAGTGTAGGACAGACAAGACACTTCTCAGCTCTTCCCTGGACTGCTCTTACTTTTTTTTTTCATAATCTCTAAATCCAGTAAAGGCAACAGCTAAAGATTTTACATAAAGAAGGAAGTCTAAATTCATACAGAACATATCTGAAGCAACAAGAGCAAGCTGTAAAGAATATTAATGGTTCTTTTCTTGAACACATTTCTTTGGAACTTCCAGTTTTTATGGTAATAACAGAGTGAATCATAAAGTAAAATTCATAAAGCCATTTCCAGCTTACAAATAACAATTTGTTATTCGTGATAGGAGGGAATATTCAAATTCATTATACTCCACACATCTGTTTTTCAGCATTTATTTCTAGAAGCAATGGGGAAATGGGGAAGCTGGGTGATGCCTGCATCTTTATGCAACACAGGAGTGTTTCATTTTTCTGTTTTTTTTTCTTCACTTTATTTTTTTAAAAAATATTCTGTGCTATATCAACTTTATCTATTATCATGAAATATGCTCCAAAATGCAGTCTGGATGTTACACGAACAGTGTAATATGCTTTTAGACCAAGTCAGACAATACAGTACAAATTTCTGTTAGTATTTTTGATGAGCTATGTTCTGTAGAGCTGCAGTGCAAGAAATAAACTGTAAATACACTAACGTTATTAACTTAATGGTCTTTTCCATGAAGGACGGAGACCTTCGCGTTAGTCTAAGTAAATACTATTCCAGAGACACAAACTGAAGAACAGAATGCTTGTGACTTGCTATATTTAAAAGCAGAAAGCAGGACAGAGGCCCAGCTTGCCCACAGTCAGGCCAAACCCTCCCACACCTCGTCCTCCACTCCTGAAAGGTCTCCCTAACACATTTGTGTTCTCCCCATTGCTCGCTGGCCAGAAGACAACAGTTAGTAATGTGCAGTTTCCAAGAGAAGCGTTGTTTCATGGTCAGCAAAGCGAGCATTATTATAAAGGTGGCTTTGGATGATACAAACCACTGGAACCTGCCTTGACTCTTGGAGCAAATGCTTAAGATGATTACTTTGATCCCTTGCATTACACTTGCACTGCTCCAGTCAAAGGTTTCAGTGTTCTGGCAGTGACTAATAAAATCAAGGGCGTGAACCTAGGACTGATTTACTGCACAGCACTGTGCTGTCACTGCTTGAAAAAAACAATCTTCCCCCCCACACCCTGAATCATTTCAAAGCATCTCAAAGTAGCCAGTTCACTTGCAGAACTCTTCAAGGGGGCCTCCCAATGCCGGCTACATGATCACAAAATTCTCCTGAGGTAAAACCAGACAAATGCTGTTTCCTGACACTTACAGCTTGAGGAAGGATTTGCTAGTTCCCCTTGGGGCAGTTCTCCCATGTCAGAGCCAGGACCAGAAGAAATGTCCCTTAAGTAGAAACAAGGGCTGTCTGGATCTCTCAGAAGCACCAAGAGACCAAGTGTCTCAACAATAACACTGTATTTGCACGTTATTTTCATATGGATCTACCAATAACTATAGTTTTTACATTAAAGTTCCCTATTGTATCGAATAGGGAACTATAGAAGCGTATTCCCTACCTGTCGAAAAAGCAAACCAACAAAACTCTCCAAAGCTCTCCCTCAAAACAACAGCCCAACCAAATAAAAATATTGCATTTATGGCCAAAGTTAGTAACGGGTCCTCATCCAGGATTTGCGGTAACCAAACTCCACCTAAAAAAAGCTTACAGACCCTTATTTTGTATTTGTTTGTCTGAGTTGATACATTGGATTTGGACACACATTTAAGTGGTTGGAAAAAGCAAAGCTCTCTACTGTTGATCTTTCTTGTTCACTGATCAGTCCAAACCTAGAAATGACAACTGCACAACACAAAATTGAAATACTTTACTCCACAAACATGAAGTGAAACAAGACCTTAAATGCAGATATGGATTGCATATGAAAATAATGCAGGCTAAACTCGACATTCTTCCTACAGTCACTAGCTCAAGGTCTTGCATGAGACACGTTTTTCTTTATAATCTCCAACAAGAAATTACATTCTCCCCACTATGAGAAAGACCTTGTGAGTTCCATAATACCCTTTTGCTCTCCGCAGTTAATGTTAGTACTTTTCTCTGCACAGAGGGAACCCATGGCAGTGCTAGTGGGGAAGAGAAGCCTGAAGGAATGCGGCGCCGTGAAGAAAAGCGCCGCATTCCAGTGAGCGGCACTTGCCGCAGCGTCACACACTCCGCAGTGCCGCGCAGGGCCGGGAGCACAGGCTGCTGCCGGAGTGAGCCTGCCTGCCCCCGCCGCTCCCAAGGCCTCGTCCTTCCAAAAAAACGAGGGGAGACTTCCTGCTCTCTCCAGGCACAGCAAACACCCCTGGTGCTGCCGTGTGTGGCTCCTGCACCGCGGGACGGCTCCTTGCTCCTCCGGCACAAAGGCTTAACTTCTTTTGGATGTGATAATATGAACTATAAATCCCCCCACTGTTTGTTTGCTTCGTCACTGCGATTTCTGTGATTATTCTCACGACTGTCCTCATTCCCTTCTGGCAGCTTCTCCATGCAGGCCCTTGCTTTTCCACCTTGCTGTTCCTCCTTCCCTCTCCCAGAGGTCTCTTCTAAGCCAGGACGTCTGCTCCATTCCTGTGCTCCCCCCTATCTTCCCTCCTCACCTGCGCCTTCCTAAGGAATTTTCCCTTGGCACCTGGGTCAGAAACAACCCTCCCCACTCCTCCAGTTAAAACTGTGGCTTTCCCTGCAGTGAAACAATAGAGGATAAAATTCTTCTTGCGGCAGGTAGAAGTGCACTACCTATTTTCTATTGCAGGAAGTGAAGAACCCCCCAAGTTTTGCAGGATTCTGATTTATGAACGTGCTAAAGGTTATGCATGGTTTTGCTCACGCAGAATCCAGAAATGTTGGCAACTGGATGCAGTATAGGACTCAGATGGTAGGAATTTCTTTATCTGTAACAAGACAATTTTGCTAACTTACTGAATTCAAATAACCATTTATTCCAAGTTTTCTATTTTATAAAAGCTGCTTTTGTGCTTCACCTCTGTGATTTTTTTTCTAATTTAAACACACAGAATGCCTGTTGCTTTTTTTCCCAAAACCACTTTTTTTTTTTTTTTTTGAGGATTCTAAGGTCATTCATCATCATTTTTCAATACAGCTTCGTAGGTGTTGTTGCTGTTCACTTGAGAAAAGAGAAGTGATGAGATCCTGAGATTCCTTAATCCATAAGGAGGTCGTTGGCACAAACCACCTTTCGACATACAAGCTCAGACTGCGAGTTGCTGTAGCACCATTCAGCTCTCCATGGGACTCCTTTACGGGTCTCCTTTATGAGCCCCAGCAGGGTCTAGCCTGGCCATCAAAGTTACTGTGCAGTTTAGCAGCATCGTTCCCATAGGATATAGGGCCCTATACAGCGTTAATTTGGAAATGGCATCAAAGGCAGACCTTATGAAGGGGCAAGACAAGAATGAAAGTAGCGGGCAAATATGTCTGGTGGAATTAACCTGACAAAAGGAGTTAAAAAAAAATACAGAAAAGCTTAATCACAACTATCATTGAAGATCACTTGCAAACGTTAATATTCATTGCAAACACTTGCTATGTTTTGCTTATCTCAGAACCCAAACTGCTACATGATGGAACCTGTGCAGGAGGCAAAATAAATGAGACATTTTGGAGACTGAGAAATGGGGTTAGTTGAGACCACCCACCCCTCTACTGTAATGCAGAGGGTGCGCTGAGCTCACTACCTCTTCATCTGCAGCTATCTTTTGCATTTCGCTCTTTGTTAGGAGCAAGATGAATAATTCCCTTAACTCTCCTCCTCCCCAAATTAAATGATTTACAAACTTGAACAAGAGCCGAGACTTCACCGCACATTCCTCAACAGACAAAACAGAAATTCTTCCCATGCTGTTTAAAGAAAAATGGCCTTACCCATTCAAACAGCGAAGCTTGTTGGGCGCTGCCACTCCTTGACAGCAACACCAATGCCGACACTGCGGTTTAGTCCCTCGCTCCCAACCTTACTCTCGTGGGCACCTGGCTTTCACGGGTATGAACATACATAATATTTAGACTAACTGCTCCTGTTCATCTGCATGGCAGCAAATAAACAGTGACCTGCTGCTGGCTGTAGAGAAGTAAAAAAGCTGAAATTGCCACAAGAAAAGACTTAGTCGCTTGGCAAGGTTTAGTTACAATATAGGCCTTGCTGGCAACTGTTTCCATCCCTGCCACGTTTCCAGTGAAGATGGGGCCTACAAACAGAGAGACTAATTCAAATACGCACAGCAAAGAAAACAGTTAATACACCAGAGAAAAAATCTGCTAAGTGACCCTCAGAACACCAATTCTTCTTCCATATTTTCCATCCTCTTAGAAATGGCAGGGCTGAATTAAAAGAAAACACAAAGCAGAAAGTTAAAAGGGGTATGGGGGGAAGTGCAAACTTACAAACTGGAAGCAGCTTCGGACACTCGGCTCGATGTTGCTGCCGCCAAAGGAGGCCACCTCCCCCAGCTGCCGCGGGATCTGGATGGAGTCGTGCAGGAGCAGCCCCAGGCGCCGCTGGTCGCAGAGGCCCGTGGCACTGGCCACTTGCTTGAACAGGTCTGGGGGCACAGAGAGGACAGGGGCGTGCTGAGGCAGGGGGCACAGAGAGCACGGCGGGTGCTGCGGCGAGGCGAGCGGCGCCTCTCCTCGAGGGCTCGCAGGGGCCGCGCAGCCCCGAGGGACACGAGCGCAGACGCCTCCGCACGCGGCTGCCTCTCCTCCTGCACGCAGGGCAGCGGGCTGCTCTTAATTTTAATTACATTATGGGCTTGCAGCTGTGAAGAAAGACTGCTCCAAAATAATGCCTTTGGCATGGCTGGTGATGACAGTTAGGAATCTGTATTAGGATTACCTGAACAGCAGGATCTTTGGTCCACAGCAGTATAAACGTTTTAAAAATATCGTTTAACAGTAAAATAATCTTGTATAACATGCACTATTTTTTTCAATGCTTCACTATAAACACACAACTCGGAGAATCCATGTCTTTCAGATCATGACTTGATCTCAACAACAAGAGTTCTCTAACTTTGATCTAACATAATCTTCTAATCCAACAATATTTCTAAAATGAAAGTAAAGCATGACAATATACAACCTGCCATCCGCTGGGAATGCTAATAGCATACTAAGTTTTCATTCATTCAATGTTAACATCATTTAGAGCATCATTTTTGAAATGAAACATAATTTTAAATCACGTTCCATTACTGCTGCATTCCAGAAGAAAATCCTTACAGGACCGAACCATCATCCTTCCATAAACTCAATTTAATTTGATGAGAATTAGTTATACTATATATACATTGAGGAGGTTTTAGAGTTTGTAATAATAAGGAAAATCAGGTTAGCATTAATTGAAATATTTATTTGGTAGTATTACGGGCAATATTCCCATTGACAACACATGACCTGAATAAATTCTGCCTACTTTTTAAAGAGTTAAAAAAGAGAGAGAAAAAAAAAAAAGTGTGTGTGCATGAGAGAAAGAGAAGAGAAAGATATTGCTAGCATAAAATAGTATGTTTTTTTCTTTTTTTTTTTCTTCTAAATATTTCACCCTATACCCCAGATACAGCAGCGTCTGAGATAACTTCCTTAGCACAGCTTTGACATCTGTTTCTGTCCGTCTGTGGAAGGAACAGCGAAATGAGTAGAGAAAGGATTTCTTTTAAATTACAGGAGTTTCACTCTAGCCAAGACTACGCTTATAATACATAATTTTGTGGAGAATTCCTCCATTTGCATCATGAAGAATTTTGCAGTGTCAGAACCAACTGCTCTGCTGGACAGCTAAGAGGTGACAGAATTTAAGGGATGGGATCGCATCAGCCATGCAGCAACAGCAGCACTGCAAGAGCTGCAGGACTTGGGCGCAGCTGGTGGAGTCAGACCACAGTGTGGCAGAAAATTCCCTCCTCTATCATAAACAATTCAGCTTTTGAATGTTAGAAGGGAAATACACACTATGGTGCATGCACACTACAAGAGACTGTAATATGAACAAATCTTTTTCATGGTAACTTCTGTAATCCCCAGGAAAATATCATTTTTATGAATTACTTTAAAAATATCTACAGAGCTGGATTGGATAATTTTTGTGTTTTTTCCAAAATACTTTGTCCACAAAAATCACCTGAAACATCACAAGATCTAAAATGTGATACTTCCCCCT
>VZSV01000065.1:2523867-2552829 GCA_013398735.1 Nothocercus julius | reverse complement strand
AAAAATTTCTTGCCAGTGAGGGTGACAGAGTCCTGGAAGAGGCTGCCCAGGGAGGTTGTGGAGTCTCCTTCTCTGGAGATCTTCCAAACCCGCTTGGACGCAGTCCTGAGCCCCGTGCTGTAGGTGACCCTGTGTGTGCAGGGGGGTTGGAACTAGCTGATCTCTAGAGGTCCCTTCCAGCCTTAAGCATTCTATGATTCTATGATAGTGATTTCTAAAATCTGACTCAATTATACACTCTTATGGGTTTTTCTTCTTTTCTTTTTTTAATTGTCAGCAGTAAGACAACAAAATAATCACGATTGATGAAACACTCAAGGTTTTGTTGTTGTTAAGCACATACGAGTGATACCATTTAATTTAACCACAAAGTCACTATTGGAAATTGCTCTTATCTGCCGATCTTTTCCAGATTCCAGACTCACTTTCAACACATTCATTTGTCAACTGAAATATATATTAACTTCAAGTGGAATCTTTTCAAATACTTTAGGATTTGGTCTGCTAAAATATGCAGAATATTATATTGATATATGCAGACACACAAATATACCAAGCTGAAGTTATGTGATTGAAATGAAGCAAAACAAAAACCTAGAGTACCTCAGTGTGCTAAAAACCTAGTACACTTTAGTATTTATTTAAAGACAGGAACTCTGTTTAAACATAATGTACTTAAGAGTCTAACGCCATTGTAGAAATCATTTTTAAAAGATAATGTATTTTAAAATGATGTAATGCAACATGTCCTGTAGATTAACATGTTTTTTTTTGATTGACTCTTCGTCTCATTGTTTATACAGTTGCTACTCTGCTTTGTTCAGCAGAAGTGTTTTAATACCTTTCTATGAAAGATATTAAATCTCAGCATTTCAGTTTGTCCAACTAAATATGTGGTCATGTACTTTTGTTTATGTAGATGTGCTAAACTGCCTAAATCTATGGCAAACAGTTTAAAAATACAGCATGGAACAAATTAACATGCTGTGAATCTTGACTTTCCAAGAGAATATCTCTGTAGGCTATTTAAATGTTTATGTAGAAAATAGAAGAAAATAGAAAATAACCATAAATTAGAATCACAAATCAAAAAAAAGTACACTACTTACATCTATACTTATCTTCCAGATGTGCTTTACACAGGGATACAACACCAGTTTTGAAAGATAAGACACGGATCCTTCCTGTTCGGCCCCTAACGAAAGAAAAAAAAAAAAGTAATTTAATGATTGTATGTCATAATTTGCTTAGTATAACAAAGTTTAACATAAAACTATAGCCTTATTAAATAAAGTCTCACTAAAAATCATTTTGCATAGCACATATTGGCCTGTTATTATAAAAGTTATAAACCAAAGATAGAAAGTAATGGGTGTTTTCAAAGATTTAGCTGAATTCTGCACTTGTTTCAACTCAACCAGAAACAATCTAATTCTTTTCTTACTCCTTTCCTGTCTTTTCTTATGACAAAGGTGAGACTTAAGAATCTTTGCCCTATACTTACCTGAAATTGTCTACTCTCTGAATTGTTACTGAGCTAGTCACAGAGATGATGAGGGCTCTCGTAAGACAGAAAGTCATTCCTTTTGCTAAAGACAATTTCACTTTAATTAGAAATGAGATGTGGGTGGTCATTTTTAGAAAGTCTTTGCTTACTGTCTGTCAACGTTACCCTGACTTGTATGAGATGGCAGTACAGAGCTAGGCACAAAAGAGCAGCCTGTGCAAGCAGATGTGCAGGTGAATGATTAAGCCTGACAAAAAACAAGGAGAACAGAGGCAGACTGTTGAATTTATTGTTGTTATTGTCACTGTGGTTTCTGATCTCCTCATCTCCTCATCACAGTCAAAGTCACCCTCTCAAAGTAGCTTAAAGGGCCTGGTAGGTAACATCACACCCGTTCACATACTGCCTCTACTTAGTCTTCCTTTCAAAATTACTATTGCTGTGTAACGTGACCGTGATATTACCATTCATTTATGATGTGACTGTGATGAGAATATCATCCTGGACAGTGTGGGCCACACTCTGGCAAACTTTCAGATCCTCTCTCAGCACTCAAGTTTGCTTCAATTTACTTGCATTGCTGACTTCCCCTAACACTTGTATTTCTGGTAGCATTCCAAGTTTATGCTGTCTACTGCAAATGAGATGTACACAGCACAGGAAGCTCATGTCTAACAAATGCCTTTTTATAGCTGAGCTTTATCAACCATTTTGAACTCCACAGGAAACATGATAAATCATGCATAGGCATATCACATTCATGCATTAGGCTGCATTATTAAATCAAAATCAAAAAGCCTAAAAAAGCTAGGCTTTCTTTATAATCCTGTGAAAGTGTCTACAAAAGTTAACTGTGTTCATTTGCTCACATCTGTTATCTCTGCAACCCCCTAGGAACCCAGACACAGATGGAAACAGGTGGACAGAGCAGAATTTAGAATTTGACTCCTATTGTTAAAGAAGCTTGTGTTTCTAATTGTGAATAAGCATTTGTTGCTTACCTGTGCTTTCCACCCTCTGCTCCTTCTGCTCCTTATTCTTTTATCCTCACTCCTCTCCCTCAAACCTCTTCCAAATTAATTATCCTCTGTGCCCTGAGAAACTCCTGCTGATGAATACCAGGCTCATGCAAATTATACAGGAGACGACTGAAGAATGATTATGTTCCCTGTAAGGCATATTTAATTGGAAACTGCACGAATCAAGAGTTCTTTGGTTCTCTCTACTCTCCTCCCAAGTAAAACCAATAAGTTAGCATGCTACTGCAAATGAGCATGAGTGACTGATCAATTAAAACAACTCTGGAATGTGCTGGATTTGCATGGCAGTGCCCATAATTAGATCAGACATTGATTCTGAATTTGATTAATATCTTAACAAATGACAGTTTTCAATTATAAGAAAAGCAAAAATTCAGTGCTTTTAATTAAATGTCTCCAATACTACTATACACTTAGGGTGATCTTTGTCCATTAAGTCTACAACAAAATCTGAACACATGTAACTGTAAGGTGGTCTCTTTTATTAGCAGAATTCAAACTTGATTTTCAGCAAAATAGACACAAGTTTCCCTCACACACAAAGCATGTGTTTCATCAAGTCCTGCAATATACAGTTCCCTAGCATAGATCCCAGGGAACTGCCTGGAGGCAGCCCATGATAACATCTAACGATGAATCTCTCAGCATGGAGCAACATAAAGCAAGCTAGACTGGGCACACAAAGTCTGAGCTGGATGGCCTCACCTGGGGGCAGCCTGTGGCACAGGTTTTATTTACCTCTCTGCCATTGATGCGACTGATGTGGAATAATATCCCTGGCATGTTTTGTTGCTGTTGTTGTTGTTTTTCCACTAAGTGGGTATCTTCATTTATATCTTATTTATATTTGACGATAAATTAAAACTCTGTGAAAGCCAAAGCAAATGAATGAAATAGAACCAGACTGTTAAATAATATAGCTCCTTTCCCTACTACCAGTACACTACTCAAAAATGTCATGCAATCTGGGAAATCTGCTGTGCAGGATTCTGTAGCTGCTGCAAACACTGCTAGCAGCAACTGTCCTATCAAGAGGGGGATCCTGCAGGAAGAGACTGTGTAAGAAACTGAGGGTTTTCTGCAGGTAATCATCCAAACTTCAGCACTGGGTTAAACAGCGGATGGAAAAAACACGTTACAGAAATTTAATGCCATTCAAAACGTCAGTGCAAATACAATAACTACCCCTGTCCTTCCATTTCCATAGGCAAACTATTATTCTGCTGTGGTAATGAGCACGTCTGGCTTAAGGGAGCTGGTAACAATCCTAAGCAAATAAAGACTTTCACTGACTGACAATTTAATTTTTTTTCACTAAAATTCACCAAATGAAAAAACAGCTCACTCCAAAATGAACATGTAAGGGATGTGCTAGAAGTTGTCTATGCATTATGAGCAATATCATAAACCCACTTATTAGGAAAGTACATACATTTTCTTATGGTAAATTTACTCCATTATTTCTCTGTCTACAGGAAACCTTTTAAAATTGTATTTTAGAAGAAAAATTTCTCATGCGTATGGACTGCTAAGCTTTGTAAACATATTAAAGATGAGCCTCTTTCAAATTTGAACAAGGATTACAGATCGAAAGCTACAGAAAATGGATAGTTCTGAACAGGTTTAACAACCTGAAAAACAGACACATGGGCACTCTGTTTATGTTGGTTTATATTGTTGCTTCTTGATAATTCTCTTATTTTCTTCACGTGAAGATACATTATCACATAAACTCAAAAGTGTTGATGTAATGACGAGATGCAGTCCTGGAGTTGCTCTGAATAAAACACTCTATTTAAAAACTTCTGTTTTCCAGCTCTCCGTTTGCTTAGTGTAATAAATCTGGGGTTGTAAATATAGCCAAGGGTTGAACTGATTCACCCAAATGCAATCATTAAGTCGTTAGTTTCTTTTATTAAATTTTCCCTTTCAGCTACTGGCTTTTCAGCTCCAAGTCATTCATGCTGTAACAAAGACAGGTAGCTCATTACCTTTTACCCCTTCCCCTCGTGCTGTTGGGCAGTTTGTTTGGAACAGTATGTTTAGAGCACCCATACATACGTGTCATAGACATTCAGCAGCCAGTTGAGGCACATGTCCACACAGAGAGGAACATTGACCAGGTTATTGTGCTCTTGTTCTAGTCGATCATAAATGGTGGTCAAGCAGTTAATGATCTGTAGAATATCCATCGGCTGGTCATTTTGTTTGAGGTTGTGCTGGTCCAAGGCATCACACGCAGCAGACAGACTCAGGAGATCCACTGTTAAGAATGAATGAATAAATAAATAAATAAATAAATAAAGTAAACAATCACAATAAAGGGTGCTGAGCCAGAGCAGTTATATTACCTGCACCTAAAAAGTAACTATAGTTAGAACAACTTGCTTGGCTTGCACACCTGGCCACCCCCATTCCCTGCCCTCTAGAAGTCACTCGCAAGAGCAGCTTCAAGGCTCCTAGGGGCGCAGTGTTTGTTCAGCTGCGGTCTCAGGAAGCAATATTTATAAATCAGAGAAATGCTTCATTTTTAGCTGTAAAGTACCCATTAGGCTAGTGGATTCTATGGAAATAGTACCTAAGTTACTATATAAGTAAAAATTAAGTATTTCATGTTTTATATGCCTACAGACAGGCTGATATTTGACCACTGCAACCACTGTACATGCCTACGCATAGCACATGCCATCAACTCTTATGAGAAGTCCTATTCATTTCTACCAGAAATCAAGCAATCTAACTGAGTCAAATTCCACAAGGAATATGCAAACAAATCACAGTTGAACTGGGATTAACCTCTCTGTTACTCTTTCTCTGGTGAGAACAACATAAAGAAGATTCGAAGAATGTTAAATGATCTATGATTTATTTTTAATTTCAGAGAACACTCACATTTACACTCTGTAGCATTATGGCAAGACACATTTAAAACTTTTTAGTCAATATACAACAGAGTTTTCTGTCACAGGTATTTAAAATGTTGATTTTCATTCTATATCAAGTCAGACATACTTTGAAAGCTGGATGCCCAGGGCAAAAGAGAACTTCTCGTAATCAACTCTAATTATTCTTAATCTGTGCACAGAAACCCTACTACCATCAGAGAACTTTGCTCTGATGTACCCAACAGGAGTACCACACTTTACAAGAGACTGTATCAGAGAGTTATGAGATGTTGGTTTATAAAGTGAAACAGAAAAATAACACTATCTATGCAGCTCTTCCTGCTGCCATATGTAAACCCTGCACAGTCGGCTCCATGGAATTTCCAGGAGGTGAGCGATGGGGACATGGAAGCCCACAGGCCATTGGAATAAAAATGTGCTTTATCGGATTCTGGTAAGCAACATCTCTTGGTAGTGTCACCAAAATCAGCACAGGCTAAATGCAGAACCCACACAGGGAGTTTTCAGAACTGTGACCAGCAAAAGGGCACATTTGCCAAATCCATACTCCAGTTCCCTGAGACTGGAATTCTTGGTAGAACACTACCAAGAATTAAATTGCCCCTTTGTGTCTCAAGACAGAATAAAAAAATACTTCAGGAGCATACTCAGCTGCAGGATAATAGTGCATGGCACTTTGCTGGGATTTCACAGGCTCCAGAAGAATTTTAGGAATACTAATTTCATTGAAAATCATTAGGGACTTCTGCCAACAAATCCCTTAAGCACTTCTGAAAAACCTCATCCTACGTGCCTAAAAATCCCACTGCTAGAGCAAATAAGGAAAGCTTGGAGTGCTATCCCTATTATTATACCAAGAAATTTAACTTAGTATGTGTTGTTTAGTGGAGGGTTTTAACAGAATATTACTTTTCCTCGTCAGCATATGGATAGTTATTTTAAAAGCTTAATTCTGAATATTGTTTAATTTGCTATTACATCCAACACGAGCATGCAAGCATGCTTATCAACCTGGTTTCAAGGTGCCACAGAACAACACTCTTCTTCTAATACCAATTTATTAGCCGCATCTAGAAAGCAGCAGTGCCTTCCCAACACCTTTAACTTGGAACTTTAGGTTGAGCTCTCAGCTTCTGCGAGACAATGACTTGGTGGCAATTAAATGAACCCCTCGGGCATCTGGATGGCAGCTTAATTACACAGCCAACTACAGCTAAACATGGGTCATTCCACCCTGAGAAAGCTTATCACACAACTTTGCAGCATCTTCTGAAAAGCCTTTAACCCTGCTCTTCATCAGCCTGCTGTCCTATCTTGAAATTACTGATACATATTCATCTATCACAGGGTGCCACCAAGTTCTGCTTTAGGGAACTTCTTTTCAGGGCAAGGAAGGTGGCTTTGGACTTCACCAACTTCAGTTCCTCCTGGATCTTCACCGTAAAGGTAAAAGGAACATACTAAGGTCCCCTCCCGGAACCAGGAATAGTTTCCTGGAAACACGTATAGACGTTCCATGAATGACTACCTTTTGAAAAAGATACCCAGTCAGCCATATATTAAAGAACTGTAAATTCAGAGCACCAGTGATTTGCAAAGCTTTAATTAAAATAATCGATACTGATTTTATCCTTTGCTCTTTCTGCAGGTTGTCACACTTGTGCTCGTTTTCTAATGAAACTGACTTCAAAATGTTTGTATTTCAATTCTGAAACTGACTTCAAAATGTTTGTAAGCAGGGACTTCCATGCTATTTTGCAATACAAGTCATTTACATAAATATTTCTTTGGCCTCTAAGGGAAAAAAAAAAAGGTAGAAAAAAAACTGGTAGAATGTCTGTATGTAGACTGACCTATATCTAGAATACAGAAAAACTATAAAAGATGACCCTGAGTCACTATCCAACTGAAGGACAGAAGCGACAATTATCAGGCAATAGAAAATATGCTCTGGAGATCATATACTTACACAAAACTGAACATATGGCTGGTGATAGAAAACGTTAATGGTGCTCCCAGAACATAAGCTCATCTCTTCCCTAACTTGATGCTGTTGGCCAATACAATAAAAACTGTTTATGTTGACTGTATAAAGTAACAAAAAATCCACTGGAAAAATTGTTGAATATTTTCTTTTGCTGCATTTCCAGGAAAAGTTTGTGAATACGTCACAAGCTTGTACTTGTATCAGAATGTTCAGATGTGGTTTGCACTTAGGATCAGATCTTTTAAAGGCAGCAAAACAAGAAAGTCTACATGCTTTGATGTGATTATCAAAGGAAACCATACATTTAAACACATGGTGCTGCAGTTACTCCTGGCGTGCCCATAATAAGTTGAAAGGTTGGGATAATAGTGCAACACACTGGATTTTCCTAAAGTAAGACAACATACACACTTATTTGTTAAGAACTAGTATTTTCTGTATTTTTCATTATGTTTAATTTCCTAATGTTTTAATGTTTATCATGTCAATTTATGAACTAAAATATTTATGACTTTTTAATGTAATTAAACTGAGTTCACAAATGACACTGAAATCACAGAATACACAAATACAGTGATGGTGTCTCCGAGTGAAAATTCTTTGTAAGAGCAGCCTGTTAACCAAATTCCTTAAATACTTTGCTTTAGATACAAGTATGAGGAATGTGCTAAAGCACTCAGTGTGAGCACCACTGCATGTTTCTGAAAACATTTGTTCTCAGAAAATCAACCTAAGTGTAATTCTGAAAGCTAGTGAAAAGACAGTAGATTTCAGGGGATAATTACCACTTCTGCACTGCATAGTCCAAGAAAACTGCAGAATTATGCAGCAGGAAGAAAATTATGAATCAGGGATAAAATGGGATGCAAAGTATTTTAGGGTCCACACTTCTGGTCAGAAAAGCCCATCAGTTACACTTGTGCCCTGCCAGCTAGAGAAGCTTATCATTTAAAAATTTTAGTTCATTACTTCAGCGCTGCACTGCTTATGAAAACTTGAGCACTGCTTACCATTCCAGTTTCTCTTTGCTCCCTTTCCACAATGGTTGTGGAGAGGTGGTTGTGTCATGAAAATAGGTTTATTTCTGATCATCAGCTATCAGAATTCACTCTTTCTCATTACATTAATGCTGACAAATAGACAAAATTATGCAGATTTGAAAACACTGTGTGTAGGACTTCCCAATTCTTGCTGAAATCCTTCATTGTGTTACAAGAATTTTCACTTACTGTTTACATTTTTTTTTATAACTGTGGGACTGCCAGAGATTAAGTCTGTTCATTAGTGGAATTCATCCATCCTTTTAAGCCCACGAGCAAACATGCTTAAAAATACTGAGGTTTGACATAGTTCCAGAAAGCATGTGAGCACAAATCTCAACTTGAAATGAAAGAGCAGTTTAGGCATTTGCAACTGTCTCAGAATCTTTATCCTGCAATTAAACTCCAAATAGTGACTGCTAAAATGTTTTAATTACCCTCCAAATGGTACCACCTAATGAACTGTTTGCTTTCTGTAACTAACTGGCTGACCAAGAAACGATGAGCAAATTATTTAGCTATCAAGTTTCAATAAGCTAAAGAGCAAATATAACTAAAGTGACAGGTAGAACATCATTAACAGTTGTGAGAATTAAAATGTTAGAACATTTAGATCCCTAATGTATGACTGGCAAGAGAATTTTTGAACATAATATTTTAACTGCAGAAAATGAAGGTAAATGTTTTCTTCTAACGATCTCTTGCAAAGACAACAACTCTTTAGGGTTCAAGATTCAACATAACCAATTATTAACTATTTAAGATCTGAAACTATTATTTAATCAGAATGCACACTCATCTTAATAGAGAGCTCAGCCCATTTGCTGCTGAGCTGTAAAGCTGTGGCTGACACAGGACACAGTTTTAGTAAAGTGCATAGTGAAAATATCTGGCTAAAGACTGTAAAGAGAGGAAATATGCAGGGAATGTTAACTTTGTTTCTGATCTGTTCGCTCCATTTTCTACCTGACAAATCTGGCATTACCTAACGTCTTTATTTTGAAAGGAATGTGCAAAACGATGGGAGCAGGTAAAAGGTGTCATTCACTAGGTAAACATTCTGTTTTTTTTTTTTTTTCTGCTTTTGAAAGTTGGAAATAATCTCATATTTTAGTAATGAAGTACTCATTACAGTCTATGATACACAGGCACATACTTACAGCAGAGGGCTTTCTGCAGCCTTCGGAGCTTCATGGCAGTTCTGTAAGCCGAAAATCTGACATTGTTCAGGTCAGCTAAAAGGTGAAAATATTGACATTGAAATTAGTTTTACATCTTAAAAATAACCAGACTGAAGAATAGGCTGAACTAAGCTGACCTATAACATTCTAATCATTGGTTCAAAAACAGAGGAAAAAAAAAAAGTTAGATACTATGAGAAAATGCACTCAAACCTTAACAATCATTCAAAAGAAAGGCAGCCACTTTAAGAGAGGCAAGAATCTGAAACACCTCCCTCTTTTTTCTGATGTATCAGGTCAGGTTGCTTGCTAGGCAGTAGTGGGGGAGGAGGGAAAAAAAAAAAAGAGCCCTACACGGGAAAAAATGTAGGCAACTATAAGCTACTAGTAAAAGCCTACAAAAACAAACCAAACCAAACCAAAAAAAACAAACAAACAAAAAAAAACTGTTGTACTTTTTACTTAGATTGATAGAGACCATGCTCTGAGATCCAAAATATTCCTGGCGAAAAGTCAGTTTACTCAGTTCGGTAAGTTTTCAGGCACACCTTTGAAATTGCATAGAGCTGATAAGGTAGGGGAGCATGGAGAGGAATTCAAGCAGCCAAGAAATAAAGGATACAATGACATTTTTACTACAACATTCTCTTGTGGCTGTCAAACATCTGCAAAACTCCCCACTAAACAGAAAAAAATGTCTAACCACTGGTTCCAAAATCAGGGCATTATAGAAAAAAAGGCAGGACACAGATCAAACCAACCCGATCAGAGCAGTTGCACATTGAACAGAAACGTTTGTGAGGCTAAGTAAGTAGGAGCTATGTAAACATCATTCAATATTCAATTACAAGCTATGTAAACCATTACTGAATAATGTTATCTTGGGTGCAGGAAGCAAACACTAGACGAAAAATGAAATGAAAGATTAGATTTTGGTCAAAATGTGTTTTGGACCAAATATGTGCAGGAAAATGTATTTGTGCCTCTGTTCCATGCGGCTCTGTGAAAGATTGAGGAAGCCCCGTTTGCTCTAACACTGGCACTGGCTTTGCTAAGAGCAGACCTGGACAGACCCAATTACACCAAGAATGAAGATAAATTCACTGCAAGTGAAGTCAAAGCTACTACAGCTAAACTCCTGCCAGTAGCTCCGCTACCTCTTTTCCAGCTGGATTCAGCCTCTCTGCACTACAATTTCGATGAGCCACCACCCGCGTTGTCCAGAGCTGAACTCAGGAAGCCCAAGGGAGCACCTGACTTTGGCAACGGGTCTGTGTGTGTGTGAGCAGGTCAGCAAACCGACCACCTACTGTGCGAGGCCGCAGCTTCGTTCAAGGGACGTAAACCATCAACGCTGCTGCTTTGAGGGCACGTGGACTGGTGCTGTTCCCAAACGAAATAGCTGACACTTCGCAGGGACGTAACCGGGCGGCTGCCCGAGGGATTCGAGACGTGTCTGAGGGCACTCCTGAGCGCTACCACGAGCCCCAGCCCTGCTGTTTAAAGGCCTCCAGGACAAGGCCTTGGGCTACCTGCTCCGAGTGACCCGGTTTGAACAGGGGTTTGGACCAGATGATCTCCAGAGGTGCCTGCTATGTCATGTTCAAGTGATTCCTGGGCACAGGATGTACTAGGGACCATCCCAAGAGACGGTCTCTTGTACTACAGAATGGGGTTGTTCCGGGCGGGCTGGTTTCAGGCTCGGCAAAATTTGTGGATGCGTGTAATTCACTAACACTGATGAAATCTGTGGGACCTATGGAGCTTGCAGTGGGAAAGAGCTTGGAAAATATCAACTACTAGGCAAATATAGGAAGAACATAATGAAGTGATACCAGTTCAGAACAAAGGTCTGCTTAGTGTCTAAGAGCAGAGAAAGAATATTATGAAAATATTATGAAAAATAAGGCAAACAGAACAATTCTTTGTTGGCATATGCACTGAGTTTCTTTAAGGCTGATTGTAATATAATGTTGGGTATCCTAGTATCATTTACAATGTTGTGCAAGTTTGAGTAGCAGAGGGAATACAGGTTCAGCTGAATAAATATATATTATTAAGCTCTTCTGAATGAATAGCCTGAGGTTCAATAATTCGATGGTCTTCTGCATGTAAATAAAAACTGAGAAGGGTCTCTAAAACACCACGTCTTACAAAAGAAGTGGAAAACTTTCAGCTTTGTAGGCAATTTCATTTTCTTTGCACAGTTGCATATACCTTGCTAATAAGCAGGCCTCAAGTGTACTGTTGCTGCCAGTCCTCTCTCTCTCTCTCTCTCTCTCTGTCTCTGTCTGTAACACTGACAGGTCCAGAAACACTAATAGGGTGTGGAATAAACTGTGTAATTTCAATAAAGTCACTTAATCTGTCCTGAAGGCAAATTAATAAACCAGTCCCTGGCCAATACACTGTGACTTCATTTTCATTTGGTACCCTTGCTGTAACCATGCACTTGTATTCTGGAAAAGAAAAAAATATTCCCAGAAATAATGATTTTATTTGTTAAAAGTGAGACTCAGCAAAATAAACTGCACTGGAGATTAATATAGACTACATTATGTATAGCATGGATAAAAATGAATAAGCATCCCCTAAAATGCCTTTGAGCATTCCGAAAAAGCTTTGCTATTTAAATTTTACTTGTTAAGAAATATTAAGATGTACACATATTTCATTCCTTGATCAGGGCAGAAAGTGCAATTCATGAAGTCACTTAATCTTATCAGTGCTACAGTTTATTTTACCATACATGCAATGCACACTGAATTTCTTACCATGCTTAATGACATGGCTTGTTGATCACCTGCAGCAAGACTGTGCAGACACTTCCTAGCAGCAACGTCAAGCTCTGGTTTTCCTGCCCTCATCTCACAGGTGGGGATGCAGCAGCAGTGCCAGCTGCTGGCTCCAAGTGCTGAGCTCCAATACGGGCACCAGTGCCAGTTCTGATGGAGCCAGCTGCTCCCTCTCCGTGCCTGCTCTGCCATCACCTCCATGCTCTTAACGCAGCATCAACTGGTGTTAACCACACAAGACAGTCACTTTCTACATTGCTGCCATGCCATGCAACACCTTTGCTTCAGGTTTTAAATTCAACACTTTTGCCTTTTAATTTTATTCTTTTCTTCTATATTCGGGACTCCTTTAGCTTTTTTCCTGCCCTCACTCTCCAGTTTGTGCTTGTCCCTTCATCTATTCACTATCCACTTTCTTCATTTCTACTGTGTATCAAAAATGGCACATTCTGGTTATTTTAAATTCAAAAGTCTCTCCAACTAATAAAAGATTTTATGGCTCTTGAAAGATTACTGTGTTAGTATTTTATAACTAGAAGACTAGAAGACAGGAATTCAAATTCTGAGCTGGGCTGCACAAAAGAAAAGTTGTTCCTTGGAGAGGGCACAGCAGCGAATCCTCACAAAACAAGGGCAGCTACAACCACTGGTTAGGAGCACCTAAGGATTTCCATAACTAACTCCCCATTTCCATCTTACCCTGTCAGGGTTGGTTAGACACACACACAGCTTAGAATTCCCTTGTTTCAGTATTTCTCCCCCCCCCCCCCCCCCCCTCTCTTTTTTTTTTTCTTTTTTTTTTTTTTTTTCCTACTCCTATACAACTCCTAGTATTGCTGGTGTTCGTCCTAAATTACTGGTGGAAGCAATAGGTTGTTCTGCAGGGGAAAACGGGAAGCCCTTCTCTTCTAATGGGGCTCGAAGTATTTCTCTTGTTGGCCCATGACTTCCCCTAAAAGGTCCCTGCCTAAGACAGAAAAGGGAAAAGATCAGGCAGGGTAACTCAGCCAGGTAAGCTGGCAGCATCAGGGGTGGCATCACCACTGATAGCAATGGGGGAAAATGGCTGGAAGGCAAACGTTACTGCTGGGAACAAAGGGAGGGGGAGGAGGAAGGAAAGACCTTCCCAGAGCCTGTAAGAACTCAAGCAGTTCCTCCATTCCTGTGGTTTTGCCTTCTGGATCCTGAGGGAAAAATCTGATGCTTCCTTCACTTCCAAAGAGCCCACTAAATAGTCAGGACCCACTAAGTGCTACCTGCAGAGCTTTTATAATCTTGGAGCAGGCAGGAAAGCTATGCATGTATACACAGCATGCTCCTTTCCAGCCTTTTCCTCCTGCTCCCAAGAGGAATGCACAGTCTCATCACTTGAAGGAGGTGATTAAAAGTCTGAGAAGCCCTTGAGGTATGAGACTTCTGCACATCATTTTAATGATATCCCACCCCATCCCTATTCCTCATCGCTCAGAAGTAACATTCAAACACAGATCAAAAAAATGTAAATGCTCAAGAGCACAAACTGCTTAGGTTCTCAATAACCATAGAGTGGAAAAGGTTACCTGGCCCCTGGAGAGGAGCAGACGAAGGAAGGGAATGTACTGGAATACCTGTTATTAATATTTACATGCAGGAATAGGAAGAAATCATGACTCTTTACTCCCTCAGCCAGGAATGAGCCCTCTGTTCAAGAGGGTATAAATGCTTCCAGGGAAGCAGCTCTAAGATTATGGTACAGAAGCACCGTAAGACAGATGGGGCAGATGGCTACGACTCATCCCCACACAGCAGCAGATCCATGGAGCAGTTCCTGCAGCAGCAGGCACAGCAGTGAGATCTCTCCATGATCTTGGCAGGTCCTACTTCAGATACGTCCTTTGCATCAGCCAGTCAAATGTCTTTATGAAAGGAATTCAGGGCACTAATAACTCCCTGAAACTAAGAAACATCCTTTTGTCTACTTCTTGTTATAAACATCACTAGCACCTCCATTTGCTTCACGGCAACTAATGCAGAAGTGAGAAGTTTATCTAGAAAACTGGTTTCTTCCATGTCTATTAGCTGTCTACAAACTATTTTGCAAGGACTAGTGCCCTTGTTACACATATGACTTGAATGAAAGCGACTCCAAACTGTCAATAGTACAAATTAAAATCAGAACTAATACTGAAAGACAAGCAGACGATTGAACCATAACCTCTTCTGCATAATTCTGCATGCGTGAGAGGGGTCCCAGAAGCCAGGGGTTACCCTCTTCCTCAAGGAGACTGAGACAGCACCAGCAATGAACATTTCAGTGTCGCATTTCCAAGGGTATTATAGAAACAGCATTAAGTACACTGAGCAGATCCTCCCGACAGTGAACGAGCAGGTAAAAATCACCCTTACTTCAAAAGTGTTCAACAATTTGCATCAAACATCCAAGTGACCTGCTGGTGTGTCGCATTGATTACTGACACAACATCGACAAAGATGATGTTGGAATTATTCTAAAAAAGGCTAAATTTAGTTTTCCAGATTTTACGTGTGTATATGAAGTGTTTTTTTTAATATTTAAAACAGATCCTCAAGTTCTTGTACCTTTATTGAACAAGGTGGAAAGTACCAAAGGGAAAAAAAAAAGGCAATTAAAAAGCAATTAAAGCATTAAAAGCTATAAAAATTTGAAAGGAGGACCGCAAACTGCTAAGAAGAACGTACTCAAAACCAGATTTAGAGTCCAGCATGGAGGAACATTTGTTTTTATTCTGAGCTAGCGCTCATCTATGATCTGGACAAGGCAGTGAATAAGGTGTTATCACTGAACTGCTTTGCACGGTCATTCTTGGAAAGACTAATCACTCCACAGTTGCTCCAGCTGCTGGGTGCACTGACTGACTGGGATGTGTCATTTCATAACGCTCTGACCTCTAATCGTGACTAACCTGGCTGAGTGCTTTAACTCTCCGGGATGGGACAGACTGCCATCTGCCAAAGGTTCAAATAATTTTGCATGTACAGTGTAATTAGAAGGTATCTCAGAGAGTCCTTTTAACCTGGAAACCACTCTAGTTTTTAGTTTAAAGGGAACTACTTGTTTATATTCTTGGGAATATTATTGTAATTATTTCCTTAATGGATGAGGACAGAACAATCATTTTCTCACTGCCTGGCTACCATTAAACTAGAAAGAACAGTTCAAATGCTTCAGATACTAACTGTATCCCAAGAGTAAAATAGGACCCCACCTTACTTCTTTCAAAGAAAAATTGGATCTTACCGGGTCAAATCATCTTATCAAATCCTCACTTTTTTTAAAAAAAAATATTTTTACTTGAAAGGAAAAAAATGTGAGACTACACTGAAGCACTTTAAAACCTGAAGGTCTTACTGAAATTTAGCTTGTGATAAGCTCAAGTTGCTGTTGATAAATACATTGCCTGAAGTGAACAAACGAATCTGGGAATAACATGCCAGCGTTGTCTCTGACAACGCCCTTCTAGCACAGCTTCAAACGCTGTTTGCTGTACAGTCCTGAACAGACCACAATTTCACCACTAGCCAACAAGTCTTCTTGTTTCATCAGACTTTTAGTCTTTTCAAGAAGTCTCTTGTCAAATAGACTCAATGTAGCCAAGATTCCCTGACCAGCTGATGAGGATCCTACATTTCTTCCTGCTGCACAAAACCTTTACATAAATCTTCTAATGATGCCCTACAGTGGCACACACGGCCTCTTTAGGAACTGCAGTTTAAAAATGTAGATGAGACAAATGCACAAAGGAAAAAAATGAATTAAGTAACACTGCTTAATATCAGCTGGCTCTTAGCCATTGGTTGTTTTATTGTAACAATAATTAATGCTATCATCAGCATTGCTTTGAGAATAAATAATGCTAAACACTGTTGTTATATATACAGACACACAGCGACTGTTTATAGAAAAAGGCTCCCAACGCAGAGATACCATCATGCTGCACTAGAACTGCCCCACAAGTAACACAGCTGATAGAGGAAGATGCATGGGGCACCAAACTGCCACTGAGTGCATCTAGACCAAGAAGTGGACGAGCAGCACGGCATTTGCCAGCACGTTGACTATCTCCCCATTTGGCATGGCTTTGGGGAACTTGGTTTCAGCACATGGCAGCTTTGCCTCGGCCTGCAAGCTCAGGAGTGCAGGAGGGGGTGGGATACAGGCCTGCGTTTTGCCCCATGCTGGGTTTGGAATGTGGCTGGGGACCAGCGTTGCTGTGTAAGCTTGCGTAGATGCAGCCCTAATGAAATACCATAAAAAACCCAAACTGCAAAGAAGTGAACTTCAAAAATATTACTGAATGGTGCCCATTTGCAAAGGAAATGTGTAATACTCTTGAGTCAAACCTTCCTTCGCATTTATGCATTCTATTACAGAACATTACTTGGCTCTCTCTGCAATTTTCTTTCACTGCTAATATACCTATGTTACCGATTTCTGGGGACACGAGGCTAAACGCTGCTAATTGGCAGCCCATAAGGAAATTCAGGTTTCTCTGACACAGTTATCTGCATTGACTGCTAGGAATACATCAATACAGGAGGCAATCCTGCTCTGGTAGAGACAGTACATTCCAGGTCCGACTGCTACCCAAAGTTGCTAGAACCCCCCCCCAGATTTGACTAGAATAGAATGAAAATCAATACCCAGATTTTAATTTGCCTGAAAATAACATTAAAGGATGAGCAATATTTTTCTAAAGTCTATACACACCATCTCCCTGGATTTCTGTAGAAATCTAATGTTGGATGTGCACGATAGGCACCTCTTATTACTGCAAACATGGGAATCAATGGGCTGGACAGGAACAGTATCTCAGAGAAAATCAGTACACAATGCTATAGTTCTGCAACAAGAATATGTATTTTCTTATGGCAGAGAGGGACAGTTCACCCTCTTCAGAACTATTTTATAAGGACAAATTAAACTCCACAGACCAAAAAAAAAAAAAAAAAACCAAAAAACCCTTATTTATCTTGGTCATTAAGTCAGAGGTAAAACCTCCCCTTACTGCACAAGAGGAGCCATCCACAAGACTAACATAGTGGCAGCTGCTTGAAGCGCAGCAGAGGTGCAGAAGGAGCTTCCGCTCATCTCACAATAACCAATTTAGACACTCATACCATATATTCTGCAGGTAAACTGCTCTGCTCTCCTTCCCGCCCCCAATTAAATGGGAAACTGGCACCAGCTGCCAGTCTCCTTGGGGCTGGGTGTTTTTATCCTCTTGCCTCACCTTGGAGAGGGACACAGACATGCGTGTCAACGTTTCTGACTGCATCCTGCTGCTGGAATTACTGTTTACAGTGACATTAATGCATTCTGAGGAAACACATACTGTCACTACCTGGGAAGCTTAGTGGAGGGAGGCACAAGTCAGCACTAACACTGTGACACAACAGCGCAAGTTTTGCTGGGCCATCATTACAAAGGTTAGATTCATTTTCAGCTAAAGACAAAATGTTACCGTTTTGAGCAAAGCTGCCTGCAATTAAACGATCACACTGAGAGTCAAGCTGAAAAAAATTAAGCAGTTCCAGACTTATTTCTGCTCCTCTTGTCTCTTTGCCAACCCAAAGGTCCTTGAATTCTCCAAGACAGTGAAATATCACATTTTTTTTATTTCTGTGTTGCCCTGGGATCATCATGGTGAGGAAAAATAATTTGCAAGGGACTGTTAAAGAAATCGGAACAAAGAAAGCAGATCTGCTGCAGGGGAACTGCTTTTGGAAAGAAAAGTAGCTGGAGCAGCTCTCAACGCTTCAAAGACAGAGAGAAGCTAGAAGAAAGGGGGAGCGGTTCGCAACGGTGCAAATCCCAACTGGAGGAGGTTTGCCTGAATCAGCCTCCGAATCTCAGCTTCCCGCATCATTTACTACCTTTCCCATTTCAGCATTTACTTTTTTTTTTTTTAACTGTGCTCTTAATTTACATAGCTAGTCAATCAACATCAATATCTAGCAGATAAATTAAACAACGTAGCTGGGGTCATTACTCCAACTGCCTACTGCCACTCTGACTTGATTATGTAAAGCTAATCATGTCATTTAATGTTGACAGCTTCTCACGTAACTTTATGTTATCTTAACTCTAAATGAAGAGTGGAGAAAAGCCTGACTTGGTCAGGAATAGATTGAAGCTTTAACCAAAGCTTACAAAATTGGTCTGCTGTTTAAATAATAAAGAGCCGTCTGGAGCAAAAACTTTAAACAACTTAAAAGCAAAAGCTTCTCTTCTAAGACCAACCAGCTAAAATTTTATGCTATACCTATTAAATTTCAAATCAAATATTCTACAGTTTTTATTAATATATTTACAAATGGCCATATTTCATCAAATAAGCTCAAAGAGACTTTGAAAACACTCCTCCATGGGTAGCCTGTTTTCTAATTTCTTCCCAAGGGTTCTTTCCGCTTTCTCTGATGCCATCACTACCGGAGGCAGGACACAGGACCAACAATCCTTGGACCAACAATCTCACACAGAAACTGTTGCAGCATCTTTCTGTGTTCCTCTATCAATACCAAATATTCCTATTAATTTAGCTTCAAACCCATAAAACCAGAAATAATTGGGCCATACCAGAAAAAAAAGGAGCCAAGGACAATGAATTCCAAACCTGGAATTCATCTATTTTAGCAAGGTATAATGCAATCATGTGTGAACTAGATGTTTTTACAGAAAAGCCTTCAGTGGCTCAAAGATAGAGGCTGATGAGCAATGATTCCTTGTCCGGATTGCAACTTTCTTCATTCACTTCATACCAACTTTCCAGTATTTTTTTTAAGAATATAAGCCAGACATAAGGCTCCCCAGCAAATTATAATATGTATGAGCATCAGTAAAAATGTGGTACATTTAACAGAAAAGTAAATTATGAGAGATATAAACAGAGCTACATCACATAGCTGATTTTTTCCTTAGAGGCTAAGTGTAGGAGTTGGAAAAACATAAACAAAAACTACACAGTATTGATGGGCTTCATATCACTTTTTTTTTGCCTTTGCCTGAATTGTAAAATTCACGTATTCTGCTGTATTTTTAGAACGCATATATGCTGCAAAAAGACAGCTAAGCTTTTTATTATCTTCTTCATATGAATGAGAAGCAAAATCTACATTCTGATGTGGGGAAAAATAATAGGACCTAATGAGTATGCAATACAAAATCAACTTTAATCATATCTTTTCAGATAAAATATTACCGAACAGTCTGAAAAGGCTTCAAACATCCCATTATTCCCGTTTTGACCTGAGGCAAAGCAAAGCCCTGAAAACACATTAAAGGTTCTAGTCAAGACTAAATAGGCTACGCTTGTATTATGCAATTTACAGGAGAGTTAAACAATGCTGAATATAACTGATTCAGAAATAAAACAAACTGGTGTTTTTTTTCAGAAGCTTATCAAAGCTTCACCATAAGTGGCAATACACAAAGAAACACTTTGTTTAATTGGTTATGTAAAAACACATGAACACCTAAGTTTACTAATAAAAATACATGTTATGCATCCTTTGCTAACATGAGAGTTGCTTCTATATTAATAAGCTCCCAGCCCAAAAAGGACACTCTGCCAGAGGACTGCACTTTTGGACATTCCACGTTCCTGTACTGAATGGAAAACAGCAGAATTTTATAGGATAGGGAAAAAAAAAAACAAAAAAAACACCTTTGCCTAAACACGTTCTCAAGTTCTTTCTTTAAGCAGTAAGATATAAGGATGGCTTAAACTCTTGACATCCAGTCGATTATACATAGTGATAAAATTCTCAGCTAAACTAAATGTAAACTGACTTCAACTATCCTTTGAACTATTGACCTGAACCCATTCGGGCGTTTTCTCCCCCATATATAGTTACCTTCCTCATCTTCAAGCGTAAATCTAGCCGAACCAGCGAAATACCAAGGAGAAAAGGAGTTTCAACAGAGCTTTAGGTCTGACCAGCAACAGTGTCAGAAATATGCAGTTTCAAGATCAAAGTAGTCTGCAGAGTCAGTGGGAGTTCAATTAACAGGGCATTGTTCAAAGATCGACTGTACTGAAGAAATGTCTGCATGCACAATCACTGTTTGTCCTCATCCTTTCAACTATTCACTTTAAGAGAAGAAATATAAAGGAGGCAAACACAGAAATACATTATAATTAAGTGGCAAGTTGACGCTTGCCTGCTTTGGCATTCAGTTAGCTTGAATTTATACACTTTATTGTCCCTTCTCTTAATATATGGAGCAGTATTCTGGGTTATTTATAAAACATAAATTGCTGCCACATTACTAATATTATAAGCAAAAACTAACTCCACACTATTTCATTTCATTTTATCATACAGTTTCCCCCTCTCCTCCCAAAAAAAAGGAGTATGTCTGTATAACAGAGCTGTGTAGATACCTGAGCTACCTTGAAACAGATTAGCTGAGTTACTTGCAAACAGCTTAATTATGCCAGCACAGAGTTTAGCAGGAGAGAATTTAAGCTGTTTTTCACCACAGTAAATAAGGCTGCACTGAGTGGAAGGCTGGACTGCCTTGGTACTTGAGCTAGCTTGTTTAAAGCTGGTTTATGCACCTCCGCTGTACAGATGTAGCCTCCTTTATGAGTGAGTGCAGCATATTCATTGCTATATCTTTTAAAGAAACATAGTTTATTTTTTATTACACTCTCTCATTTATTAGCGAGACTATTAAAAGGAAATAGCTATTAAATGGTCTGCAAAGCAGCCTATAGTAGAATATGAGTTGATCTGTTGTATCTTACAGATGTCCCTCTGTTAATAAAATCAAAGCTGCTAAAGATGTCCATCAGAGAAGCACATTCGAGGTGTGCAAGCTGAGTATTCACTACAGTATCATGATGGCTGCTGCACATCCCAAGCATTCAGAGTGCTTTGACAAATAAAGTAGTGGTGACAGTTTGGCAAACTGTTTAAACGGGCTCCCTACCATGCAAAAGTCAACATTAACAGCAGCTTGGTTTGATTTTTCATCTGTCTTTTGTAAAATAGATTAGAGAATGAAAAGATTCAGAATTATACTTCTTTATTTTTTAAAAATTTCTGTCCCAGTCTTTCTCATAAGAATTTGCAGAAATTCACCTGAATAACTTAGTCAATCCAGTGCACATTCCAAACAGGCTAATGTAAATAATGTAAATATCTTTCTCTAGTATGCTTGAAATGTGTTATTATGACCTGCATATTTCTCTGATGGAAAATTAAATCTTGATCTGGGTACCAGCTTCTCATTTTCACCTAGCTGTATTTTAGAACTCCTGGAAATCTTTGTATTAACAATTCATTGAGTTAGAAGAAAAAAAACAACAAAAAAAGCAAGCAGATGTGTCTTACCTAAAGACTGGTAAAGCTCAGTCATTTTGGGATGATCCCAGCAGGTGGTTTGCGTCTCATGGCTACAATACAAAATATAAAAGTTAGTAAAATAAAATGATATAAAATACTAAAAAGTTAGTAAAATAAAAAATACCCAAGGTCCATATCACAATTCTGTCCCAGACTACCACCAGCAGCCTGGGTGGCTGCTGAAGGAGAGATTCTCATCAGTAGTAGAAATGCCTTCTTTCATACAACCATTCACATAATGGTTATTTTGTACCCTTATATTAAGACATGGTCTCCAAAAGCAAAATTATGATTAAAAGTGCTCTTAATATTAAAAATACTATAAGTATTTAGCTATGCAATAATGTTTGGGGGAATTTATAATCACACCAATTTTTTTTTTTTTTAAGTCTGTGTTTCATTTGGATGATCCCCTGACTTGTCCATATTGGAAGACAAGCGTTTAAAAACTTCTTAGTTGTTCTCAGCAACTTAAAGGAAGTTCTGTCCGGGCACTGACATCCATATCATTTTTTTAGGAGTGTTGCATAAAAGCTACCAAATGCTACCACTGCAGCCGCAGCTTCCATTCCACCCACCTGCACTAAATTCTCACGTAACAGTCCCCTGCACTGCTGTCCGATAGTGTGTTTAGGCCCAATGTGCTGCACCCCACATATAGATGTCTCTGCCTATGTAAGACTAAATGCTATGCTTAAAGGTTCCCGGGAGTCCTTTCCCAGGCCCTAGAGGTCCCTGTTAAGTTTCAGGAGGCAGAGCTGTTGGGAAGCCAGGAAGAACCTTCACCAGGGTTATGAAACTCTGCAGTGTGACTAGAATGTAAATTGGACAACCTCTGCATTGAAGCTAGCAGCCTTTAGTCTTGCAGCAAAATATGTTGCCAAAAGACATGCAGAGCATGAGAAAGTCAATGAAATAAAGTGTTAGTGTAACAAAAACTTTTGTCTCCAAAGTTTACACATTTCTTTTTTTTTTTTTTTTTTTTTTTTTTTTATGACAATACACACAGTGCGGTCCAGCTTTCATTAACATGTAAAACTTAAAAAGAAAACACTATTTATCTATTCAATATGCCCAGCTCTGGTCAAACAATATTGAGGAGTATAAAAGATGACTACATGATTTTATTAAAAAAATACCAGAAAAGTATATGGTGGCTAGCCACGCCATTCGCAGTCACTGTCCTTAACAAGCAGACATCCTGCTTCCCATGCACACACGTTATTTGGAAGAAAATATGAAAGAGAGCAGGGCCTGCCTGAAGTCACTACAGTAAACTCCTTGCAGTGCTGGGGGACTCCTAACTCACACCCCAGGGGCAAACTCCAAGCTCTGCACTATGAGCTGTGCGCTGGCGAACAAGCTGAAGACCTTGAATCACCGATCACAGAGTGGTTATGGTTGGAAGGGACCTCTAGAGATCACCTAGTCCAACCCTCCTGCTCCAGCAGGGACACCCAGAGCACGGGACACAGGGTGGCACCCAGGCGGGTTTGGAAGATCTCCAGAGAAGGAGACTGCACAACCTCTCTTGGCAGCTCTTCTTGAGGCAGACTGTTCCCAAGCATGGCCCTACAGGAATCACCTGGGCTGAAAAGGGTCACATATTTAACAAAACATGTACCTCAGCATGACCACTGCTAAAGAAAAATTCATGACATGTTTCTTACTGTGATTTAATTTTCTTCTACAAGACTGGCTGTTTACTTGATCCCAACAAACACTTTATTGATATATTCAGGAGGTTACTGTGAGTAATGATTCCCAGATTTTGCTCCGTAACTGCCATAAAGAATGAAATTCGGTGGTGTCACAGGCACTAAGCTTAAGGAAAACTGCAGGCACAGTGTGGCGCTAGTTGGACAAAAAAAGGATTAAAAAAAAAAGAAATCTTATCAACCTCAGCATCTGCTCTTCCTAATTATGGTGGCTAAAAATAGAAAAAGTGGGAGAAGGCCACTGGAACACCTGAGGTAACCTTGCTCTTCGCACTGGTAAAAATGAGCAGTACAATGGGAGGTGGCTGCAATCACATTAAGTAAACTGAGATTTGTCTGTTTTTCAAATGCAGACATTTGATAGCTTAGAGTGAAAACCTGTTTATCCACCTCAATTGTATCTGAGTTTCTGATTTTTTTTTCCATGTTTGGTATATAGGGAGGTTCTACAGCTTTTAGCATATCCAGTAAAAAATGCATTTTACAGATAAAACAGAGGCCGTCCCCATTTATACACTGATGCCATAAAAATTTGGCCAGCATAAGCCTCTCCTTGTATAGTAGCAGCCTGAAGGAAAAGAGGAAGAGAGTGTATTTATTGCAAAAGAACTCCACAGTGAGAGATTGTGTGATTTAGGGAAATGGACTGCAGCACCCAATAAACATCCGAACCCATAAATCAACGTCTGCAGTTGGTTAGCACCCAACCTCAGCCCCACATCAGCAGCGCCCAAGGCACGAGCCTGGCACCCCTGGCTTGGTTCCCTGCAGGCAGGGAGCCCCCAGACTAGGCTGGTACAGGGGGAAAAACATCCAAAATTGCAAAGAAATAGGTTTGTCAAATTGGAGACTGAGGTTGAAGCAGGTGAAAGGAATTTAAGAATTTTGCTGATCATTTTCCCCGCATCTATTATCTAAAATGCTGTGAAATACTTGTGAGATATTTGAATAGCAACAGTGCCAGTGAATCTTAGGCCAAATCTTAAAGAAAAAATGGAAGAAAAAAAAAAAGTCCTTACGCACAGAGTTACAGGAAGTCTCTGAAAATATTCTGCTTAATTTTCCCTGGGAAATTAGTTAGGAAGTCTCACGTGGGTCTATGGATAAACCGTATCACTTCAGACTCAATAGCTGTTAATCTGGTAGCTTTCAAATTCCTCCCTAAAATGTTTCTAAGCCATCAAGTATCTGGTAAAGGAGTTATAAGCAAATATTCATAGAGAATTCTAGAATCAAATGCCTGTAGGGAAGAACAAAAGGACCATTATAGAAGAAGAAAACTGCTACATTTAATCACTCTTCAACGTTACATGGGTGATCATATTTGATCACTCATTGATTTTTTTTTTATGCTAAGGCCTAACCATGTATCAGTGAATTTCAGCATGTATGGATTAAGTTTATGGCATTTATTAATCATCTGGAGGATACATAAATAAAAATTCCAGTGCCGGAGAAATACTTTCAACAGCTTTCATAATTTTTTAACGTAAATAATCCCAGCTAGAGCGTGTGCTATTCCCCAACGTAATTGTAATGTGATTGTAAAATTAATTCCCTCAAAAACACACACTCTGTTTTTCTCACTGCTTTTCTCACTTCACAAAGACAGAGTTTGCAGGGCAGCTAAATTTCCTCCTCTCTTCCCCGCTCTGCTTCGTTTCTAAACTTAGTTCTAAGCTAAAGGAAACACATTTTTGTTTAGGTTAAAAATATGAAAGTTAGTGATCACCCTAACTCCTAACCTCTGCCACCTTCTAAGCAGTGACTGGTGCTGGTGCAGAAAAGCTTCCGTGAGGTTTTTATTATGGTTTTGTGCCAGCTCAGCAGAAATGACTGAACCTCGCATCCTGTAAGTGGGCAAGAGAGGGACTCAAGAGCCACCAGTACCTTCTTGGTGCCTGCAAGAAAGCAAGTGGTTTAAAGAGACCTGAACTTGGGTGGCTGTGGATCCTGCAAGGGTTGCATGCCCGCGGCGAGTGAGGGCAGATCGTGCTGGTACTTTGCATGCAGAACACAAGGAGGCTGCAGCTACTTCGCTCCAGCTAAAAAGCATTTGCCTCTCAACTGAACACTTGCAGCTCGGAAAGTTATCAACGATTCTGCACACAAGTGCAGCTCAAGGAAAGGTTAGATCCCACCGAGACTGTTCTTCCTAAGCCTCTTTGCCATTTTCAAAGGCCATTTAATTGCGAGCTTTGGGGCTGGCCCAGTGGGGGAGGATTTGTGTGTGTACCCTTATTGTGAACAGCATCTAAAGTGGAATGCCAGCTCAGCAGTTGCAGGCAGCCTTGGCCACGCTTGGGAACGCTGTGGCATCCATAACAGATCTGCAGCAAAGTGCCTGCCAGAGTCGCAAACTCTGGTGAGCAAGACCTGGTGGAGCCCCCAAGTCCCAGAGACAGGAGAAGTGTGTCGCGAGGCTTCCTGGCCAGCAGCCGTTCAACGAAGGTGAGAATATGGGCAGGAAGAGGTACCCGAGATGCCTTTTGGAGGAGCTGCCAACGTACGAAGACATTAATGCGCACGCTCAATAGTTTTGCAATACTGCACAATCTCACAGGATACATTTTTCCAGTTGCCTCTTCATTTAGGGCAATTAATTAATGAGCTTTTAAATCACAAAGCTTTTGCAACAACAAGAACAAGATACAAGCGTGCTCACGTGGGTTGTCTTCCTCTCTCACCTGCGTTATTAAGATGCAAAGGTGGAAAGGAAACTTAAACCAGGTCTGAAGCGGAGAAGAACAGCAGCGGGTAATGGTGACACCCAGGTGCTGCAGCGACTGGCACGCTACGTACACTGATAATGCCGTGGGGTGAAAATATCGTCTTCACTTAATATATACCCTCTGGGAGCTGCAGGACCACCTCATTAAGGGCTGATCATGCTACATTAGCAAGGATAATTTCTATGTGGGGAATTCTGCTACACAACACCTTGCAAATTCCTCTGCTCCTGCCAGAAGCTCAGAGATTTGTCCCTCATCTTTGCCGCTACAGCTAATAACATATAGGATTGAAATTCTTAAATCAGGAGATGATATTCTAAGTGACACACTAACTGAATCACATTTCCCTCTTATAACTAAAACTCTTTGGACAAAATGTGCTTATTTTCCCTTCCCTGCATTTTAGATTGCCTTTGAGCAACACCAGCAGCAGGAAGAGAAAGAAAAATTCCCCCCATCCACATCCCCACATTAAAACATTCCTGCACACATCAAAACGAAATATTCTCAAACCTTTTTAACTGCTCTTGATCTTATCTCTTCTCCCACTTTTTGTATATGAGATTCAGTCTCTCATGTTTATTCACTGCTAAGCTTTGGGGTCTACAATTAGAGACTGCGACTGCCCCCTCCACTCTAAACTGCTACATTCTCTTCATTTATTAAATTCTGCTGCATTTCTCCCCTTCCCCTTTATTTGAAAATGCACCAAGACCAAGATGAGCATGTGTATGTATGCTCACGGAGCAAGAAATTCTGTCAGGTGGCAATAAATAAGATAGTTACATGCACATAAAGAAACTCAAAAATTTCACAGTACACTGATGTGATCCAATTTCAACCACCACCACAACACCTCTCACCGCTTGGCTTTAAGATGAGTAAAAAGGTTACTACAACTGCCTTATGACTGTCGCCAAAAAGCCAGGATAAACACGGCAGAGCTGCCTGGGTTTTGTCAGACCAACATAAATGCAGCTTAAACTGTTTCTACGAGTAAGTACTATCACTCATCTAAAATAAAAATGTTTTCAGCAGCAGACAACAGTGATTGCAAGAAAGACTTAACAATTAGTGCCTTTTTACATTGTTTCATTAATTCCCTGCGCAAAACAAGTTACTGCTGTGGAAAGCATGAGACAGAGACATGAAAAGGTGGCACTCCCTTGCGCCTTACAAAGGGCTACTGTTTTCATCTTTAAATCCAGAGACCAGTGATCTACGCACAGAATTTATTTCTGCTGAAGCCAAGGCTCAGCGTCTTTTCAGGAGAAAAAAAAAAAAAGTGACTTTCACATGTTTTATTGGCTTTCGTGAAATTTATCAGGATGCTGAAGGGAAGCTCGAATGCACATGAAAAGTTTGTGCTGGTATTGGGAATGAATGGAAGCAGGAGGGCAAACAGCAACTGCCAAGTACTGAATAGCAACTCTTTTTCTTTTCTCCCCGGTGACGTTAAACATTTATTTTGTACACTTTGTCACGGGCAAAGATTACTGCTCAGTTGTTAGGGCTTGGTGAGCCTGCCCCTCCAGCTGTTAGTTGTCCACTGGTCTATTTGCTTTGCAAAGCTTATCCTCGCTGCTGCTGCCAAAGTAATTTCACTGCAGGGTCCTGTCAGATCCCGCCTCAAACAGTGTCGACTTCAACGCACTCCTTGGCGCTAAGAGGTCACGGACCCCGCGTGCGCCCAGGGTTTTCCTTTCCCTGGCTCCTGGGCAGATGTCCTTGCTCCAAAACCACGTCTCAGCCCAGCTGCAGCCAAAGAGGAGGGCTGGACAGCCCATTACAGCCCCAGCTGGGGGACGCTGCTTTTTAACCTACCTGCTGCAGAAGGGCAGAAGCCACGAGAGACGCAGCGCGCCGAGCACACGCGTGGGGGGACGTGCAGGGAACCCCTGTCCCACTCCTCTGCTTGCTGACTGGAAACACGATTTCTAAGCATGGGATTACCAGGAAAAGGAGTAGGGCTCCTCTAAGCATTTGCATATTCGGAAGAATCCTACAAAAGTTGGCTCATGAACCAAATCACAAGAGGTGCTGCACGCCGCATCAGCGGCATTTTACAGCATCGCTCTCTCCTTGGAGACCTCCAGGCTCATAAAAACAGTGCAGATTCTCATTCTCCGAGTCGCCCCAAAAGCGCTCGCTATCTCCGGCGCAGATTTCCTGCCTCATCCTCAGGATTTAAACGCATGAGCCCACGCGCACGAGGAGCCCCGCGTGTGCAAACTCACACCTCCGCACCCCGCGTCTGTCCCACCCGCGCAAATTAGCCCCAAACGGGAGGCCTCGCGGGAGAGGCGCGGAATCCAACGCCGACCCTGAAGCCCCGGCGGGCCAAGCTGACCCTTCTGGCTCTCACGGGGGCCAGGTCCGAGCGCCGCTGCCCGCGCTCTGCAGGAGAGGATGCTCCCGTCCCCACCGCACACAGCCCCGCTCCCCTCGCGCGGGCGCGGCCGTTGGAGCTCGGAGCGCCCGCGACGTCCAAGCGCCTCCCGCCAACGGCCGCCCAACGGCCACCCGCCAACGGCCGCCCAAGCGCGCGCGGGGCAGGCAGCACCTGCCGGCCGCCTCCTGCTCACCCCTTGAGCTGCTCCCTCATGGCTGCGGGCGGCGCGGCGCAGAGCAGGGCAGAGCGGAGCGGAGCGGAGCGGAGCAGGCAGCGGCAGCGGCGGCAGCAGTAG
>VZSV01000065.1:2466265-2523712 GCA_013398735.1 Nothocercus julius | reverse complement strand
GCCCCGCGCCGCCGGGCCTGGCGCGCGGATGCGCTGCGGGGGAGGCTGTGGCTGAAACAGGGATCCTAGAATCGCGCAGAGGCCCTCGGCCCTTCGCTAGGCGGCTGCTAATTTTCAGCGCTTGGAGTTTTCTGTTTGCGAGGGGAAATGGGTCGATGCGACCTCTGCGGGTGCGTTTGCCTCCTCGTAGCAGGGAAGGGCAGCTTCTCCCCCACCACTGCCTACCGCGAATTTTCAAAGAAGACGGAAGTGCCACTGGCTCCGAGTCGGAGTCCTCCTCCGTGGTAATTCCCGCCCTGGACTCCCTAGGAAAGCACCAGCTATGGCTCCCCGTGGGGTGTCACCAGCCTGTCCCATCACGGCCGCGCGTCCATCCCGCGCGCCCTGGGCTGCATCCCAAACGCCGCTGCGGAGGGAACGAGCCCAGGGCCCTCCGCACGGCCAGGCAGCTCTTGGAGCCCTGCAAAACACGCTGTCTGGGCAGGGCTGCGCCAAAGGGGGCCTCTGTACGCTAACGGCAGCAACAAAAATCCCTCTTTTATGCTGGGAAAATGCATGTCTAGAAGCAGGGAGGGAAAAAAAAAAAAATCTTCTTATCCATAGTTCCCACACCACATCTCTATCCCACTGACGACCTTCCAATTATACAGACATCAGGAGGTCAGGAACCACACAACTTGGTGTTTTATCGTTAAGTATTAGGGTGTTTAGAGCTCTCCTTAAGGCTTAAAATGTTGGGATTAGCCCGTTTTACAGAATGCTCAACAAGCAGTTTAAGGAAAGTCCCTTTTCCCCCCTCCACCCTAGAATATAGATTAGTATTAGATATATTAGTTTTGAGGAGAAGGTAGTGTTAAAGGAAGAATCTCACCTTTCCCATCTTTACCTATCCCAGGAGAGCTCTCTTTCCCACCTATTGCAACACAGTGTCCTTAAAGGATGTTTAACATATTCATTGGGATGATCTTCACAGTCATTAAAATGATGGAGTTGCCTGTTTCATACAAAGGGATTCACCGGAGCTTTAGACTGAAGTCTGCGGTTTCAACAGCAAAACCCTTTGTTTTCCTTCCAGAACTATCTAGCTCTGATACCCCATGTACACATTCCTGGAGTTTTTTTTACTCTGACTAGGGAGTTTCCTGGTCCACCTTAACAGGGGCTTGATGCTGCCATTATCACATTCGTCTTCTTTCCCACACAATAGTGCCAAGTAACACGAATTTAAAAACCAGTCTGAAATTCTCACACTTTGCATAATCTTCTTTCTCCTTGAGTTACAAACAAAGCATTGTATTCAATTAGACTCACAGCAGGTGAAAACCCCAATTAGTGAGACCATTTTCTTGGCTTTTTTCCCCCTAACTTACACCCACACACCACTTTTTTTTTTCTTTTTTTTTTTCCTTTTTTTTTCTTTCTTTTTCCCTAAACAATAAAGGGGAACTCTGAGTCATTCCTCAATTGAAAAGCAAATTAACCCCTTGATCTCCCAAATCAAACTACTACACACTCAAGAACAACCAGGGGAAAACATGAATATTGAAAGATTTGGGGATTAAGGCCTATAGACTTTTTAATTTGATTTCATCAGAAGTCTATTTAATGTTGTTCTGACTGTTTGCAAATCCACAAAAGCTTTTAGCTATTCTGACTGACCTCAAAATGATACTTTTACGTGTAAGATAAACAACTAACGCCAATCTGATTCCACACTATTTTTAAACTATTCATAATCTATTATAAACGTATATTTTGTTTGGAGTTTAAATGAATCCTGTCTTTGGCATTTTTAACTGAAGCAATTTTTTATACCATACTTATTTTTAAGCCATTTATTTTATAAAAGCCAGTCGTCTTCCCACCCAAAAAAAAAAAAAAAAAAGCAGGATTACCGGGTAAGCAGAATTTTAATTCCCTGTGGTGTTTTTGTTATTCAAGGGCTACTCAGTCAATTTGTGCACCTACGCAAAGACCTAATCAGAAGGAGAACAGTGTTTATTTTAAGCACTTGGGAATTCCCACACTATAGTTGCTATCTACTGGACTCTGTGCCATCGAGGCATCTTTCTCTTCAACATTCACCAACACCAGGGGCTTAAGGGGAAATCGCAGCCTCACAGTACATGAGAGATAACCTGCACTCAGTAACGCGTCTTAATCATTGGAAACAGGGCTAGTGTCCTAAAACTCTTTCAGGAGAAGACGGAAGAAAGGGATTTTCAGGTGACAGGTTTCTCACGCCTGCTGGTTACTGAAATCTATGCACTTGAGAAATAAGATCTTTTATTTCTAATACTTCTCAGAATTCAGTCACTTTTCTGTGCGATCAGAGCCAGAGCCTTACACAAATATTAAAAATAACAATATGAACGTAGAATAACCAATTTTTAAATAACATCTTTGGATACAAATCATCGTATGTTTCATGAAGGAGGTCAGCATCACTACTTCCACCTTGCAGAGCTGGCAAGCTGCACAGAAGCACAGGGAGCTGCCTCCAAGCACCGAGTCGGGCAGACACGAGGGCTCGGGTTGGCCTGCGTGCTCAGCACCTGCTTCGGTGAGGCAAAAAACTAAAGGCCCAGTTCTTGTTTTTACTGTCATTGCAAGCAAAGACGTGACATTTGCCTGTTAACTGAGTCCCGTTTCCGGGGCTCCGGGATGCCCACAGGGCTGCTTGTAGGAGCAGCTTTACCATTTCCCAGCTCTCTGGGTAGTGGATTAGCCAGTGCCTGCGTTGCATATAAGCAGGCATTGTGGTGCCCTGTGTCGGGCTGGCTAATCCGTTATGCTGCTTGAGCCTATTTTCTCTTCCTTGGTATAAATAAATACTAAGAATCACTTGGGATGGCATGATGACACTTTCCTGGATCATCTGTCTTAAACATGCTCCAAGGGCTGACATCTCCAGGATTTTTTCTGCGTTTGTTGATAGCCCTCTCAAAAGAGCCAAGAAGAGAATATTGTTTTGGATGATGCTTTTTTTTTTTTTTTTTTTTGGCTGTTTGTACATTACCCCTGGAATCAGAGTAGAATACTGTAAATGCAAGGAAGAAAACGTTTTTTTAAATTCTCATTAATTTTTCCTCAATATTGTACTACACGTCAGTGACTTACAAAACTGTTCATAGCCATACAGAGTTAAAATCAGTTATCTGCACCATGGGAGCATTGGGGAAGGAGCCAACCACCTTCCACCCCCAGAGGGAAACCTCATTTGTGTCCTGCATGAAGTGAGATTAGCAGATGCTTCTCCACGTGGCTGGACAGTGCTTCGCACTGCAAGGCAGCGAGCAAGTTGGCAAGTGGTACTTGAAATATTTTACCTGTTGTGTTTGACTGAGATGTTCTTGGCTCACTGAGAGTACAAAAAAGAACCTTTTTTTTTTTTTTTTTTTTTTAAATAAAACTAATTTTGCAATGAACACAGCCTGCAACTATTTAATGCACAGTATGGAAAAAGTATGGAAAATGCCACTACACAGTATGTGCAACACCAGAACGCGTATTCCTGCTGAACACACAGTGGCAGCATCTCTGTCTTCCTGCACTGAATCTCTGCGAGCTGAACTTTTACTAAAGAAACTTGATTAAAACAGAAATCTTTGTTGCCCTACAAGATGAGTATCACAGAGCCTTGGGTACAGTTTGTGCGTCTGCTGCCACACCACTTTGCATGCTGTTGGTAAAAAAGGGATGATAGGGCTCCTCTCATTTTAAATACATGAGATGAATTTTGCCTTGTTGGAATGGTGGAAAGGTTAATTTAGAGAGGACAAAATTGTTTTTTAGCTGAAACTGAGAATTCAGACAACCTGCAGTAGCTAAGTGGTTGCTCAGGTTGCTGTAGGGTTTAATACTCTGAGAAGAGGAGCAGAGTTGAAGTCTGGTAGTCCTGGGAATCCATAAGATCTCATGGCTCCCGTGCTGCCCTGGAGAGCACATCCAGCTTCCACCAGGGTTATGGGCTCGTCAGGTAAACACCTCTAACCAGCAAAGGCTCTTTCTTTCCGCTTCCATACCAAACCACAAGAACTAAAGTAAATTAAGAATGGAACAACCTCTGTATTTCTGGGATGGAGATGAACTGAAGTGCGAACAGTCACAAGAATGGGAAGGTCAAAAAGCAAAATGTTGGCAAAACACTATATGAATAAAGTATTAAAAAAAAATCCTCTGAAGTAAGTCTCTTGTAAAGCTAACTAGAAAAAGATTTTCTTTTTCTTAAAATATAACAGCAACAGAAAAAAACACATGCCAAGCAAAACTGCATGCTAATCTTTACAATCTACAATCTACAAATAAGATTTAAAAATAATAATTATAGTAAGGTCTTAGCTTGAGGAATCTGTGTTGGCAAAATGAATGGTTATCATTTGGGCAAGGCTGTGAAAAAACGCAGACTAATAAGGATAAGTTAAACAAAACAACAATGGCAAACTCTATTTCTTACTTTTCTTTTCATGCCCACTTATTAATAAATTACTGTTTTGCCTCCTGGGGTATTAAAATAAGCAGGATTTCATAAACTCTTGCTCAACTGCCTCTCTTTCTCTTCAAAATCCTTCTTTCTGAGCGTAAAATCGTGTTGCAAACACAAAAACTGGCTTCCTGAAGCGTTAACTTTTCTACTGTTTCCTATCAGTGCGCGGATTTCAAAAGGAAGAAACTCGGCGTCCTCCCCGAGCCTTCCCGCCCCACGTGGAGCGCAGCGCCAACGCGCAAGCTGGGGGACACCGGCGCTCACGAGCAACCCCCTGTTCAAAAGCCTCCCGCAGAAGTTAAAGGAGAAGCCCACCTGCCTTCCTCACTAACTCACTTTTTTGTTTCCTTTTGCCTTCTGTTAAATGTATATTTTTGACATTATCAAGTCTGCTTTTATGACTGAAATCAATTCTCCTTTATTGAGGTCATTTTTCCAAGAAGGCTCCATGCAAATATTATACTGAAGGGAAAAGACTCATCTTTGAAAAAAAAAAAAGTCACTTATATCAAGCTAGGAGTTTACATTCTGGGATGTTCCTATGATAAGACTGCACATATATTTTAAAAGGGCAATGAAATATATTGCAATTTATGGCAATTGCATGTAGGCAACAGACCACTAATGAGGCAAACTTGGCACCTTTGAATTAATGCATGCACTTTCCAGCTCTGTATTTTAGCAATGGTTGCTTAGCTGTGGTCTCACATAACTTGTCACTTTTGTTGCTTTAAAATATACTTTGAAGCTCTCACAACTACCATATTGTTTCCTCGATGATTATAATACAATATACATAACATTTTATTATGTAATTCCCATGACAACAAAAGTCTCTGCCTATTTGAATGTGCACGCTCTGTTTTCCCGTGATCTTCCTGAATATGTTGAGGCTCTTAACCTTAACAAACATGATAAATCTGAGGGCTGTCCCTAAGCCTTTTGCTAGATTGGGTGACACAGAGCCCTGATGTGACTGGCACTGGCTTAACTTCAAAACAGGAGGGGCTTTAACCTCCTCGCTGCGCTGGGTCTCACAGCGCCCTGGTGCGAAGGGTGACGAGCTCACTCCTCCTGCACAGCAGGATTTGCATTTTGCATCTCTCCTTCCCAGTGTTTTATGTGGAGTCCAGGAACTAGAGGAAAATGTAGCACTACACTTGAGGAAAAGTGCGGTGGCCAAGTTAATGGAAAGAGGGAGCAGCTACACCTAGGGAGCCTCACCAGTAACTCCATCCAGGCTGACAACTCCTCCATCTGATCCAAGTGACACTTCTCAAGCTTTGTTTGCATAGAAGTGCAGCATCAGGTTGGCTGTTGTGGAACTGCTCATAAATTGAGGTCACACTTGGCAATAAGAAAACAATTCTGGAAAGTAAAGACTTCTTGTTCGACCTTTCTGAAATCGAGACTTCTTATTTCAGTTTAAAACGATATTCTATGACAAAATGTATTTCTATTTAATTTAGTTTGACTCCAAAATAAGGCAATTGCTTACACAGCTCTGACAGTGCCATTTAAAAGTAAGTAGTAAGCCTCATGTTGTCCATGCCAGAGACAAAAAAATAATACTTATACATACACATTTGTTCCAAGTAAGTATAGATATAGAGACACCTACAGTAACTAGTGCTTCCTGAAACAGATGAATCAGTATCAGCCATTCACCCTAATTCAATCTAAACATGTTCAACTGAAATGCTTCAGGAAAGGTGAATCATGAAAGAATTTTCACGTAAGAGAAAAAACTATTTCTTAGATAAGTATAAGGAAGGGATTTCCTACAGCAAGTTCAATTATTTATATTTTGGCACGTGCTGCACACAATTCCAGCTGAGTTGCTCTTCGCATTTAGTTAAGTACGATTTGGTTCTTGCTAACCAAGCCACCCTCCCTGCTTTTGTGTTTAGGTTTCTTTGTGCAGCTCTTTCTGTATCTGACACAGTAGTTGGCAATTAATTAAGGAAAGAATCACGAGGGTGCTAACTGGTGCAAAAAAAAAAAAAGTGTTGCTAACTCCATTCCTCAACTTAAACTTAATGCTTAACTAAATCCAGTAATGGGACAGTATTTAATAGAGGTGAATGTCCAGGTATAATTTCAGTATTTTAGAAGCCTGAAATCAGCCAAACCTCTCACAGTACCTCTAATAAAGTTTTACATTACTTACCATTTTGCCGGCATATCTTCACTCTGTTCTCTGACCTCAGCTATTAGACATAAAATGGAATCTCTTGGTGAAAGAATAAACATGAAAACTAAAGGTCCTTCTTCCAGCCACCCAGGCAAATTAGCCATGGAAAATATGCAATGAAAATCAGAGACTTCTTGTTTACATGAGCCAAAGAGCCTTGACATATAGAACCCAAGGTACACTGTTGACTTTTAAGATCTACCATAGTCCGTTATTTATTCAAGAACTATGCTGGCTGTATGGACCTCAAAATCAACCAAAATGTATTCTTTCCTTACATAATGAGCATTTATCCACACTGAACTAATCAAACAAATTGCACATTTGGATATGGACAGTCTTCATCTTTAAGAAACTGCTTTCAAAAGTGCCATCTAAATCCCGAACAATTGACATGGCCCTAAAATATTAAGGATCTGAACCTTGGTTACAGCCCAACTTAACACTTTAACACCCTGTTGCTTTAGCCTATCTTGCTCAAACGCAAGTATCTTACAAGTATCTTATAAGTATCTTACAGATTCGGACAATGCAAAGGATCCAAACCATTTGTTCATTTCCTTGTGGCTATAATTTGGAATATTACTACCTTTTTTATGATGACATGAACTTAACGGGCACGAATAATAACTGTGTAGAAGATGATTTTTCTGAATGTCCCTAAAATGAGAAAGAAGGATCGCTTACACCCACATCTCCTGTCTTAGAAAACATTACAACTCTTTGAATATTCATATTTAATCCTAAATTAAGAAAATCAGACAGTGTTTTAAATCATCATTCATCTCTTTAAGTAAATTCCGGTACTAAAATTCCAATCACTATCATCAGCCTTGGTTCATGGTTGCCAGCTCTGGAAGTAAACTTCATAGTGCAAAAAAAAAAGTTATCGCCACTTCAGTTAGTATCTTTACACTCATCTTCATCAGTCCAGGGAAAATGAAGCACAGACCTTCACCTCACTTGCTTAATAAAAACTGGGCTAAGATATGTGGTGTATAAATGCTCTTACACTGTAGTAATGAAACTTACTTTTGATTACAGTTATTACACTTCTTGTCAATATTCAAAAAAGAATCTCTTGCTGCTTTTGCATCATTTCATTTCTGCGGTTGCTCTTCTTTCTCACTCTTAAAAATCTGCAGTCATTATTTCTCAAATTACTATCCCTCCACCCATGTCCTTCAATTTGTTCTGTTTTTGAGGTGACTAACAGAGCAAATAATTTACTAAGGATAAGAATAATTTTGCAAAGGTTTGCAGAAGCTGACAGGCTAGGAGTTTTACCCAAGTAAAACCCAAGCAGGGAATAAAGGATTAGACCCCATCTAATCCACTGGTTTTATCAAAATCAGGATATTTAATACCAAACTAAAACCTTCTGAGAATTTTATTTTTAGTAGCTTGCTATACTGATTATTCATCTGGCTTTTGGGACTCAAAAGACAAGAAACACATTTCTTGTTTGTGAGTATGGTTTCACAATTAAAAATAGTCTTATGCACCTCTCATCCAAGGTAGACAACAACTAAGTACTACAATTTTTTAGATTCTATGGCATGTTATTTTTTTCTGATAATTTGCAAAGTAAACGTTATTCTTCATCGTTCCTAATATTTATTTGGAATGTTGAAAAGGAATTATACGCAACAGAAATGATAGTTTGGTGATGCTGGTGCACTCCGTTGATTCAGAGATGAAGATACTGTTTTTGATAGCCATTTCCATGTTAACATTGTATATCAAGAATTAAGAGGAAACCTCATAGCAATTTGGAGAAAACAAACAAGGCCAGCTGCACTGTATCCATGCAGACATTTAGACAAATGATCTAACCTGTGGAATAGCCAAGCGAGACCTACTCTCCCAATTTGACAATATTTTGCTTATCCAGACTTTCTAGAGGCACCGTATTGCACATCTACACTGCTATCTGCTCTAAGAACGATTATTATTTTGGGGCCAAATTCACCACAGTAACTCTATAATTTTTATTGCTGAGAACTGGAGCTGTCTAAAGCAGATCAGCCTTGTGACTCCTCTGCTCCCTAGCTAGTGCTCCTGTGGCCCTAAGGCATGATTCCTGCATTAATTTTCCTTTCATTTCAAGCTCTTTGATCTAATGGGGAAGCTGCTGCAGCCCAGTATCTTTATGAAACTGGTTAGGCCTGTTCCTATATAAAGATGTATCATAGAAAAGGGCCCAAACACATCCTCACTTTGCCACGAGACATCTCCGCCCAAAGACGGAACTACCAACTGCAGAGCACCTTAGACCCAGATTCTGGAAAGGGGGAAAAATGGAGGCAAGTGCAGACCAGAAGGCTTCCCGATCAGCTCCAGCTGCTTTGACTGACGTGCCTCGCAGTAGGACATATCACCAGTGCCCTGCTGTGCTGCATCCTCAGGCCCTGTCTTGGTGGCCTACCGGAGCGGTCAGCTACTAATGAAGGGAACTACATTTAAGCAGTGGATTTCAATCCAGAAAGCAACTGGTCTGAGAAAACTGATTCATGGTCAATGAACAGTAGCCATATTGCAATTCATTTTCAAGTTTGCTGAATGCTCTACATGCAATTCCCAAAGGTCCTCAGCAACCAAATTCTCTAAGAAAAAAGATTTTTTTCCCCCCCATTCAAAAAATTTTGCAGATTTAGCAGATTTTTGGATGGAGTTTACTGAATTGAAGAAGCCCCTCCAACATATACCAGTTGAGATTCTGGCCTCTCATGGTGTTTCTATTTACAAGTTTCATTACATACAAAGGAATGGCCCTGGGAGCACTCATCCGAAACGTAAGGATAAAAAAGTAGACCTTAGAAAGAGGAATAGTCATCTGTTCTCTTAGACTCTACAGAGTTCACATGGATGTCAGCCTTTTCAAAACTGTAAAATTGTAGTGTGCCATGAAAATGCCTCAACCTTTTTAGTGCATCACATACTACCTATAGAGCTGAAATCTACTTCCAAACAAGATTTTGGCTGCATTTGTAGCAAGTATAGGTTGTTCTGACATTGGCAGACTCTTTCTTTCTTTCATTTAAATTAGTTGATAGATTTTTAATTTCATGGATTTGCTTATTCCTAGATGGACACAGCATATACAGATCAATTCCAGCCACCAACTTCAGCATTAAAAAAGACAGTTTTTATTTTCTCAATTTATGTAATTATGCTGGAATTATGCTTTTCTCTATTTAGTCTTTTTGTACAACTTGCAAATAATAAGATATTTTAAATTACCCTGTATAAACTAATAGAAGTGTCTAGTCTATAGTTTTCCTCATTCTAACAGAACCAGAATCACAGAAGTGCTAAATTTTGACGATAAAATTTGATGGGAAATTTACTACTGGATTTCAATGGAGCATAAGTGATACAGCACTACTGTGTGCTGTTATTCTGATATAGTCTTTTACTGCATAAATATTCTGGGTTTCAGTAAGACCCTTTTTATAAATATGATTTGATCTGATTCTGCTTGCCTTGACAAAACCAGGATGACCACATGTAACTACATGGAATTTGAGTAGTAATCTGGGCATAAAATAGCTAAAAATACTAGAACACCAACCTCGTGTAAAATTGGAGTCGTTTTTAAGGAGCTCTTCAGGTTTGTTTTATTGATAAAGCAATTTTTGAGTCTTAATTTAATTTAGGCATGATGCAGCTGTAGAAACAAGCAGACTTACACCCTAACTGCCACTGCCTTTTCCATCAATTCGTATCTTAACCCAAAGGGATTTCTGGTCAGTCTATTATGTAGCCTACCAAAAAAAAAAAAAAAAAAAAAAAAAAAAAAAAAAAAAAAAAAAAAAAAAAAAAAAAAAAAAAAAAAAAAAAANAAGGAAAAAACAAAAAAAAAGGAAAAAAAAACAAGGAAGAAAACAGGAAAAAAAAACTGCTACACCTCTTGCAATCAACAGGATAAAGATGCATAGGGAAATGTATAACAAGTCCCAGCTGGTATATCTTCCGTCCATTGGTAGATATGTTGAAATAACTAAATGATCAAAAATAATCTAATTAAAAAAAACAAAACAAAAAAGGATCAGCAAGTCAGTATGAGTTTTTAGAAACTAAGTCTCAGGAAGACAAGTGATAGGAAAGCAGGAAGGTGATTAAAATGCAGAGCCTTATTTATTATACATGGGCTAGATCAAAGCTTCTTACCCATAACAAGGCACTGATTGGATGTTGCCACCTGTTCGGCTTCACTTGCAACAGGAAATCTGTTAGGTGAAGTGCTATAAAAGGTTGTCACTGCGTATTATACTTACGAACAGCTTACGCTAAAACACCCAAATCCTTCTCATTTTCCTGAAGACTTTTTCTTATTATTCACCAGCAGATAAGTTTCTTTCTCAATAAATGTAAATGTTAATGTAAAAAGGAAATTCTATGTAATTCAGGTAAGTTTCTGAAACAAGAAAGTTGCAGGTAAATGCCCTCACTGAGACACATCGCACACTTTGTTAAGAGGGTAGCAAAAAGACCTGAAGGGAATAAATTAGAATATATTTGAGCAGTGGTTCTGGATAAAGCGGTGAGCCTTGCAACAGGCTGAGCTCAGGGGGAAAACAACGCGGGAAGCAAATTTGCCAGGGGAATATTTTCAGGAAAATGGGGCAGAAGGCAGTTTCTTAGATTTTGGAGGGTTTTGTCTCTTTTGCCTAGCTTCTCCACAAAAAAAAACAAAAAAAAAAAAAAAAAAAAAGAGGAAAGCTGTAGCTTGAGGAAAGCATGTGGGTGTAAAAGTACAGCAATTATTGGGAGGATCTGGAAAAGACAGAATTGAGGAAAGCAGAGAAAACGCGGGCTGCAACACGCCAAGCCAAGGCAGTGGCGATCCCTATCTGCGCTGTAGAAACTTGCTGCAGAGCTGGCAGAGAGGGCAGCAAACGCTGGAGCCTGAAAGGAAGCTCTGGGGGAGATAAACTTAGGCCAAAAGAAAGAGTGAGTAAAGACTCCAAAAATCCGCTTAAAGTCGGTGAAAATTTAATCTGGCTTGATTAAACTGGGGAAAAAAAAAAAAAAAGTTGACAGGTCCTTGAAGATCCCGTGCGCCACAGGAGAAGAACAGTTTGGGAGGTCTCTAGGAATTAACAAGTACAGGCAATTGAGCAAAAGTAACGTAGGGACAGACACGGCAGAAGGGACTTCCGTGGTCTGAATGAATCAGGAGGAAAGCAGAGTGCGGCAGAGCTGCACCATGCGAGGCACACCACCGGCCAACTGCGGAAAGGATACAAAATGACAGAGGCTTTTCCGCTCCTTTTTTCTAGGATTGTGAGCAAACCCCCCAGAGCGAGCCTGTGCTAAGCGCTCGGTTTTCTCAGGAGAAAACTTTACAGATATAGACTCATTTTTTTCTGCCAGCAGCAAATGTTTATTCCACAATACTTTGGGCACTGATGTGAAAAAGCATGATACATGAGAGGAAATGCTGAGAGCCAGATTCTGATCCCCTTTACAGTGCTAAGAAGTAATTTTGCTGGAATCAATGAGCATATCTTTCAATCCAAGCAAGCTGCTGTTGGCACAGAACCTAAATTGGATTTCCCAACTTCTGACATCGAGTCTCACTAGGGCCTAAACTGGCCCTGCCATAACCTAGAGCCGTCTATAGATTCTGCTGCTTGTTTCTGGCTGCAGAGCGTGACGAAAAGCGTATTCCCCCTCAAACTGGAAACGGGAGAAGAGACAAAAGCAAATGAAAGCAAATGTCAACCTGCAGTGACCAGAGCAGGACATTTGTCATTTCTTTTGTGACACAGTAGAGTTAAAAGAGCGGAAAATCAAAGGAATCAGTAACGTGCAGGAGAAAAACACTGGTCAAATATGAAGAAGTAGGATGCTGCCCTGCATTTAGACAGTCTGCAAAATGTTCTGAATTGTTTGGTAACATTACAGCCTGATTAAAAGGAAAAGAATGAACACTACCATTAGCAGGCAGTAATTAAAAGAACAAACAAAGCTGAGTGCAGCTATGGTTGGAGCGATAACTTCTTGGTGTTTTTCATTTATGCCTCTAGTGACAGTTTATGTCAAAGCAGCTCAACTCAGAAGTCAGAAGTTCAAATGAGTATTTGAAAATTGTGGTGAGCTCCCAGTGCTCTGGGATTCAGATTTTAACCTCTAATTTTAAGGCGCTACTTCAAGTCAACAGGGATGAAATTTGCTCTTCAACAACAGGCTTCTATCGGCCAAATGCTCCCAGTGGCAGAAATCTGGAAGATATTTTCTTCTAAAAACTTTGAAATTTCAAGGTTCCTTTATTCCAAATCCCTTGTTCTGTATTTTTATAGGTGGGAAAACAAAATGTATTGTGTATTTACTCTGCTCAACTCTTTTTTTCCTTTAATTCCCATCATCATTGAAATTTTTGACTTCTACTGCAAAATTCATAGTTAGATACACTCTGGCAAACAGCTTCAAACCACTAATTTCCATTTTCCAGGTTTTCTACTGGGTGTGCTGAATATGATTTTTGAGAAGGTTAATACAGGAAACAGAAGGTTGAGCATATTTCATTTCCTTAATTCTGCTTCCCGAGTACAATCATTTGAAGGGAATTGTGCAACATGTATAGCATATTTGAAATCCATACTCGCAGAACTGCATCTGTCTTCTGTACTTCTAGGGGAAACGGAGAAAAATCTTTAACGAAAAAAAGAAGAATTTCAGTAGCATTTCCGACAAACATTTGTGTTTCAAAACCAAAGTTTATCCACTTTGTGTATGCAAGAAATTGGCTTTTTTTCCCACATTTTATCTGCCACTACACCACTCAAGAGCGTGCTCCTGAATGAAAAGAGTCTCAGTAACCCCTCACTGATCCTTCTTCAAAATGGCCTCTCAGCCTGAAATCATTACAGTAAATAAGGCTATGAAACCCTCGCAATTTAAGTAAACCTAATGATGCTATAGTTCAATGCATGTGAATAGCAGGTAGTGTAAAAACATCCCCAAAGTTGATTCAAAAAATGCAAGTAGTTATTTGATGGCTTTAAGATTCTGTATTGCAAGAACCTATTGATGCAGTGACTCAGATTTAGAAAGAAGCTTGCCTGGACAGAATGCTAAGCACTAAACCTTTTAGTTCAGTGAAGACTGAACTGTTCTTAAGCTGCTCCACTTCAGCACTGAATTTATCTAAAAAGAAACAGGAAAATTCTGCAAAATACTACAGTTCAGTAAGCATCTTCATGCAGTAGGGGATGGAAGCCTAATAGAGAGAAAACTGTTTTACAGTGCAACATCTCTGAGGCAGCCTCAGACCAGCAGCAAGAGGGGAACAAGTCGAGTGAGTCAGCAAAGGTGAAAAATTAACGTGGCTTAGCAAAAAGATGCATGTGTAAAAGGAAGAAAATATACAGCTGAGCAAATGGAAAGATACATGGATAGTTCAAAACCACAGAGTTATGGCAATAACGAGTCAAGCCCACCATTCTCCTTTACTCGAGAGCAGTCTTCCCTCATGCACACGTGCATTCACTCTTTTTAAGGGTTTTCCAGTTCTACAGGTTTGACCAGCTGAGAAGTTAATCAATACTACAGGGCAGGTACTAGCAAGACAACCACCATAGGAAAATGTGGCCCGTCTTATTAAAATGCAGGAAAATCTTTCACGGATTGGATTGAACCCCCTCGCTTATGCAACGCACACAAGTATGTTTACTCATCAAAGAATCCTCTCTATAAAAATCTGCAAAATGACATATTTTTAAGATGCTGAGGCAAGAAAGAGGAATCCTCTGCCAAATTAAAACCCAGAGACATAACGCTAGGGAACATTTGGTTAATTTTAAACTGGGGTTGTTACCAACAAGGCAGGATACATCCAATTAAAACAACAGATCTTCTGCTGACTTCACCCTGCTCATCATCTACTTTCCCTAACATCTTCCCCCTTACTTTCCTTACCCCTTTTTCTCTGCCTACCCACAAAACATCAGTTTTTATAGCCCAAAGATTGCTTCAGCTGTCGCAACCCTTTGCTTGAACAAGACATATGTCACAAGAAGCATTTAGGAGATGTTGCTAACATATATTGCTAATAATAAAGCTCCTGGATGTGCATGCCTTCTTTAAACTTCCCCCCCAAAACTGCCATCATCACCTCTTCCAATCAAGGACATTTGAGTACTGTCTACCTTGATTTCTCTTACTGGGGAGTACACCTTTCTTCTCCCCTAATTCTAAACCAGATGATACTTGAATGATGTCTTCCTAGTAATGATGTGTGCGCTTATATTTCAATTCTTGAGAGAAAGAAAAAAAAGAAAAGCATATAAATAGCATCATTAAAGCACCAAAACAGCACTGATCAGATGAACACTCCACCTGATGGGACACTGACCATGTTTCGTGGTGCATGTGTCTTTTAGGGAGTCTGAACAGAATCCATTACTTAGTACAGATTCTTGAGCACAAGTGACAGACTTCATATAAAACTGTGCCGTTGAGCAGCAGGCTGGCAACAAATAAATATTGCTCAGGAGGTTAGACATACACAGCTGTAGAGATCACGAAATTCAGCCTTGGTCCTGGAAAATAAAAACCTCATAAAACTGGGAAATTCTGGAGCAGTAACATCTAAATGAATATAATCATTTTACCTGAAATGTATGTGTTTTGTCCCTTTCTATTCATGAATGGCAAAGAAAAATCTTTTTTGGGAAACAAAAGCACAACAAAACATTTCCTGTTGCCCTGAATGCTAATGATGGAAGACTGTTGCTATGGTGATGCTAATTTTAACGCTCTTGCCTGTGGACTTTATATGAACTGCCCGTTTTAACTTTTGCAAATGTCATTTACAAAATGAAAACCCATTAATGACTGGCGAGGGCACAATGTTCCACTTTAATTAGAATAATAAGGAATGCTGATGCAGAAAGTACAGGTTTGTGAATTGCTACAAAGCTCACACTGTCAAAATTAATTACCACTGATGAGGATTTTGTTCTTTTTTTTTTTTTTTTCAAAGGAAGCTTTTGAATAATATAGCCATAGCTTGACTTGGTATTGAAGGCAGACTCTCCTTTTAATATCAAGGTAGAATAAGAGAAGTTTTCCAGGCTGACAGTAGAGGAAAAGGTATGGCAGCATTTAAGATTGTGATTGAGCCCTGCTAATTGAGTTCTGATTTCTCTAATGGCAGAATGTATGTGACAATGTTGACAGGAAAAATAAAACATTTTTCAGAAAAATAACGGCTCAGTCAATGAGTTAGGACAGGGCAAATAGTTATTTGTGCTTTTGATGAATTCAAAAATACAAGCTGAGCACAAGTAACAGAGCAGGTACCCGGACATGATTCTGGTTTGGGTTGGTGGGATAGTCCTCTGTCATGTTAACTGCCTGCAAAGATTTGGCCCAGTAGAAGATATTTATAGAAAAGCGCAGATACAACAACAGGAACCCTATTTGTCATGAAACAGGCCCTTGCAAACCATGAGCACACATTCCTTATAGGAGAGGAAAAAATTGCAACTCCCATTTCTGTTTCTGGGGAAAAGCCTGAACATATAAAGCAGGTACTACGTTGATACAGGCATCTGAGTGCTGACTGCAACCAAGAAAGCCGAGCGCAATGAGAGGCATCGCAGGCAGCTGCCGAGAGTACACTGTGCAGGCTAATTGTTATTATTAAATATCCCCATTGTAGTGGCGCCTACAGAGCCTAATTTGGGGTTGAAATCCATTGTACCGGATGCCCTATTAACAGAAAGGGAATTTGCTTCTTCTTGTAAAGAGCTGAGCTAGTAAAGAGTCTGATCTGCCTTTTGCTAAGTTCCCTTCTCAGCGCTAGAGGCCTGGAAGAGTGACTGGTGCGATGAGGAATTACTGCTAAAAAGTCTTTCTCAAATCCCATTCATGGGAGGCTATGTGTTAATGAGCTGCCAGACTATGCCATTAGTAAGAAGTGCTGTCTATCCGTATATTCTGTGCTGGTTTAACATGACCTGGTCCATTTTGCCATTGATTTGTTGGCTACTGGCAAATTTGTTGTAAAAACAGCATAAATGTTGTACTGTACTTGTTGTACAGCTGTGTGTTCAAGATGGCTGGAATTTCAAAAAAGGAAAATACAGGAAAAAAATGCAGATTTGGCTGAGAATGGTTGTGACTATAGAGTTTGATTTAATGTGTGAGTCTTTTTTTTTTTTTTTTTCTTTTTTTTTTTTTTTCTGCATGTTACAAGCAGGAATAGCCTGATGACCACTGAATAGCAGTCTAATCAAGGGCTGGTTTTTATGTGAACACCCACTGGTCATCCTGTTGGAGTGTTAACAGCAGGGCCTTGTGCTGAAAACGTACATGTCAACAGCTGATTATAACTTTGGTAAACAGAGCACACTAATATGCTTGTGTGCTACTGCCAAAGGCAGCTGTACGTACAGTGGTGAAGAGCCACAAGGCAGCTTATTACTCTTGAAAGTTGATGCACTCAAGGGTAATTTATATCTCTGCAATACCTTGTCAGATGCTTTATCATCTCAGTACAAGAAGGGATAGAGGAACTCTTCTCTATGCACTAGTAAAAAATTTTGGCAATTAGCTGCAATTTGGAAAGAGTGAGTAGCAAACAGTATTTAACAGAAAGGGAGATGATGCATGTTAACCTACCAATACTGTAAATTAACTTAGGCAACTTCCCAGTGTTGTGAGGCAGAAAAAAAGAATTTGAGATAAGTGACTCCCAGAAAACTGATGCTTCTAAAGGTCATGTCCAAGACATTTAGCTTGTTATGGTTTGGGCTTCAGGCTCCCCAGACAAGGAGCAGGCTTGAAGCCCTCCAGGGCTTAAACTAATGGAGCTTGCTAGTATGGGCATTTCTGGAGGATCCAGATCACCTCGGTCCACATCTACATAACACAGATCCCTGGGTAGAGAAGGAGATTTTTGTTCTTTAAAATTCTCTCTTAATCCAGATGGACAGCTAGAGTATGAGAAGTATCCACCTTTGTACAGAGGTACAGGAAACAGATATGGAGCTAAGTAACCCAGGAGCAGTGATGCTCTGGGGGGCACTCCGAAAGTACGTGATGAAAAGAGTTACCTAAACAAAAAAGTGCCACCTACACAAAAAAGTGCCACAAAAATTATGAACTTCATGTCATGTGTTTTGTCATTCATGGAACAAAATACTCTGGGCTATTATAATTCACAAGCACTAAAACAGAGTCAACACAGTGTTTTTAATAAGTAAAGGCTGAGGCTCAAGCAGATTACTGCTAATCTGAGACAGAGTGCTAAGCAAAGATCTTTTGAAGGAATGTGTCCATTTTAAAAAGAAATCTGAAAGATTATTATTTGTTTGATGAAGGAAAAGGGGACAAAATACTTGAAGAATAAGTGACACTAAATGCTTAAGTAGTCATAAAGTTCACATAGGAGACCAGAGTGGTAGGATAGCTAATGGAGGCAGCAAAACTGAGTAAAGCAGTGGAAATGCCAACAGAGAAACCTGGAGATTTGAAGGGAAACAGATCTAATTTTGTCTTTTCGAGTTGGGGACCTAACAACCATCTGTGGGTAATACTCTAAGGAAAACAGGAAAAAAATATTAATTAAGAAGTCCTGTTTAGAAGTCATCAGCACAACTAAGTCCAATGAAACTCTGAAAGAGAGGTGCTGCGAGTGGCTATTACAATTTGCCTGGGGTAGAAGACTAAAGACAGTGCTAAGAGAAGGCGAGATGAAGACAGTGCTGGGCTGAAGGCAGAGCTTTGCCAGTGGCAGGACCGATTCTGCAAAGAGATCTAGGCAAGTGAAAAATTCAGAAAAAGTGAACTGCTACAAAAAGTGAATTATTACAAGGCAAACCCTGAAAACAAGCCAAGAAAGGACAGGAGGAGGATCGTTTGTTGAAAGTGGTAGAATGACCCAGAAGAATGTGAACATTGAAAAGATTCTTGAAGTTGGATGACAGGAAATTGTTAGTGACCTTATTAAGAGCTGTTGAAGTGGAAAAAAAAAAGGGTACAGAAGCTAGGAAAGGCTGGACAGGAAGAAAAACATGGACTGAAAACAGACACAAATTCAAAGAAAAAAAAAAAAGAGGACAGTTCTTTGGATATGGAACAGTGTCAAAAGGGGGCTTTGTTTTGTTTTATCAAGGGCAGTCCTGAGAAGACGACTCTCATGTGGAGGTGGATAAGCTTCAAAGAAAATTCATCTTCAAAAATCAAAAGACTTAAGTTATTTTTATGTGACAGCGATTTCTAAGGAACAGAAGAAGTTAAGCAAATAGACTTGTTCTCTAATATCCAGCTGATATTTGGTGCCCTAAGTATCATTCTTCCAGTTTTTGGTTTTGAAATATGTTGTCTGTAAATGATCAAGAAGCTCGCAATGATCTCAGAGAAAACTCATTGCAAAGCAAGAATGTCCCCTTTCAAACAATGTTTTTAAACTCTACCTCCCTCATTGTGACAAGTCCTTTGCTTTGAGTTGTTACTGCTGCAAATTAGTACAGAATGACTTTGAAGGATATATTTTCCTTCTTTGGGGCAAGAGAATATGGCCTGTTACTGGTTGATCATTGTTTTTCTAATCAGTGTTCACAGAAAGTCCATTGAAATTTAAGTTCATTCAATTGGGTAGGTTGGTAAAAGTTTGATTTAGGGAACCTTCCAGATAAAGACATCATATGGAAACAAAAAAAAAATGATAGCTGTCTAACATTCCTTTCTGTCATCTCTGAAAGTACTGAATATGCCTGTCACTCAGGGACAGCTTTTCTTTCATGCTTCACATTGAAGAAAATTATGATTTTTTTTTTTAACTAAATATGCAGTAATTGTTGAAGTGCAAGTTCTCTATGCCTACAGAAACTATCCTTGTGGGCTTTAGCTATTAAAAAATCACTTTATATTTCACCTACAGTGTTTAGTCTTACTTTTAAAGCATTTAATTACAGAATTCACTTTTAAGGAATCTGACCTAGTATTGTATTACAGAAAACATCCTAAACATAAACACTGAAATGTGATAGTAACTTCTAATATTCAACAACTACTGCCTTTCTATAACCAAAATTGAGAAAAACACAGGAAGAAAAATAATTCAGCACCAGTGCTGTGGCTAAAAGCTGATAAATATACAGGAAAATATTTTATGTTAGAATGCATGCTTCTCCTATTCTAACAATATTTGTTCAGTAAAGCTGAAAACTGCAGTATTTGAAGCTGGTCATAAAATGAAAGTAGACAATTCTTTCAAACACAAAGCTAAATGAAATTCAAATTAGTGACATGGAAAAGAGTAAACAAAAAGTAAGAAAACCTGTCATAAATGTAGGCTTGTTTACTTCAGAATTTCTCTAAGTTTAGCCCTTAATTACATTTATCAAAATCAGCACACGATTTATAGATTCCTGGGATTCTCAGCAAACACAGTTAATCAAAACCTCCATCACAGGAATTTGCTTCTCTTTCCAAATTGTTCCGTAATTGTTTGGGTAGAGCTAGTCCCATGAGCAACAGAATGCCTATATGTGCATACAATATATTATTTTAACCTTAAGATTCCTATCAAATTTGCATTTTTAAACCTTCAGAAGTGAAGTTTTAGTTGAGGAAACATTGGTCTGTGAGTTTGCTTCACACTGTTATTATGTCTATGGTTTTATCTGAAACTAAATCATACACAGATTTCCTTTGGGACATTTACAATCTTCTGTATGGCTGTAATCTGTTTATTCCTACTGCTGCTAGTATCTACTGGTATTTTCAATAGCTTTTTCCTTTTTCCTGTTTTTTTCCCTATGTTTTATAAAGCATGTGTAGGTGAGGTCAATCAATAAAGTTTAAATTGATAAAGTCCTAAAGCTAAATGCAATTAAACTGAGTTAAATTGAGGACAAGTGCAGGGTCCTGCACCTAGGCAGGAATAACCTCAGGCACCAGTACAGATTGGGAGTTGACCTGCTGGAAAGCAGCTCCATGGAGAGGGATGTGGGAGTCCTGGTTGACAAGTTAACCCTGAGGCAGCAATGGGCCCTCGTGGCCAAGAAGGCCAAGGGGATCCTGGCCTGCATGAGGAGGAGTGTTCCCAGCAGGGCGAGGGAGGGGATCCTGCCCGTCTGCTCAGCTCTGGTGAGGCCCCACCTGGAGTACTGGGTGCAGTTCTGGGCTCCCCAGAGGGACATGGAGCTTCTAGAGAGGGTCCAGTGTAGAGCAACAAAGATGATCAAGGGACTGGAGCATCTATCGTATGAGGAAAGACTAAGCGAGCTGGGCCTGTTTAGCCTGGAGAAGAGAAGACTGAGAGGGGATCTGATCAACAAGTACAAGTACCTGACGGGTGAATGTAGGGAGGATGGGGCCAAACACTTCTCGGTGGTGGCCAGTGACATGACAAGGGGTGATGGGTACAAGTTGAAAGACAGGAAATTCCTCCTCCGTATGAGGAAGAACTTCTTTCCTGTGAGGGTGACAGAGCCCTGGCACAGGCTGCCCAGAGAGGCTGTGCAGGCTCCTTCTCTGGAGATCTTCCCAACCCGCCTGGGTGCCGCCCTGTGCCCCGTGCTCTGGGTGTCCCTGCTGGAGCAGGGGGGTTGGACTGGGTGATGTCTAGGGGTGCCTTCCAACCTCAACCACTCTGTGCGATTCTGTGAAGATGAAATAACAGATAAAATCACTGATCTGGGAGGACATACAGTGCATCTTATCAAAGTGCAGTTTTTCTATATTTCACTATGCGGCAGCATTCATGAATCTTTTTCTCACATTTTTAATAATGTTAAAATACATAACAATTTGCTTATGGATCTTTAGGATGGCAGATACTAGTTTGGAAAATACTAGTGAACTGCAGTACATGACCACTCCAAGAAACAAGACCTTCTTTAGTATTTCAGTATGGTTTTTCAACTGAGTATCTTACTTTTTCTCTGCCTATCTGATATTTATTAAATCCATGCTTTCAGGTCACAGCAGCAAATACGGACAGAACAAAAATAGTAAATTTGTATTACACTGTACGCTTCAGTCCAGATCTCACTGATGTTTGATTTTTTCCTGCTGCAAAGGTGTCTCCCAACTATGAATAAAGCATTGTATGCACTGCACCTAAACCTTCATTGCTGTGCAATTAAAATCTTAAAAAACATGGTGGTTTCATATATATGTTACAGTCATGATGTCTCTGTAAAGAAATCTGTTCCCCAGGCAAACACGATAGGTTTCTTTTAGCTAGTTCTGTAAGTTTTAACTCCAGGCCTGTAAAGTCTCTCAAGTGTTTTTCAGCACGTTTCCCATGGCGTGTCATAATCCTTAGCAATTAAGTTTTGCTTACTTTACTTACTTACTTTAATTAATTTTTTTTCTCTAACAATATAGTTTTTAAACAAAAAATGCAGTTCAGTTTGTTAAAAATGAAGCATAGTAAAATATATCTTTGTGTCTCTACTCCTGTATTATATCTGCAGTAATGAAAAGAGAGTCTCCAAAAGGAAAGATAGAAGAATTGGGTACATACTGAAATTCAAAAGGCAATCTATAATCTATTTATTAGATAATTGTGTAAAAACATTTTTTTTTCTCCCCGAATACAAAAATAACAGAACTTTTTCCATCAGGGGTCTAAATGAACACAAAGTACCTGAATGAGACTAAATTATCATGGTTTTAGATATTTTGATTTTTTACAACTTTTATCCGCTACACGAAAATACAGCTATGAAAGTTAATTCCCCAATACCAATTTACTGTACAATTTCATTAACATAATGGTATGCACTATAAAGTGTGAAGCATATAAATGAAGTATAAAACTTAAACCAATAACAGCTCCACATGTTTACAGCAACCTTCATGCTTAATACCTTCTTGCTGTACTATGTGAGTTTGAACTGCCCCCAACCCAGAGTCAAATCCCAACCTAACACTTACACATGGCATTTATGCAAAGAAATTTTGGCTTTGCTGGAAAAAGAGGAGGGCAGACCCAGCCGCAGAAGCAGAGTGGCCATTAGTTAGCAAAGTTTTAACTCCTCTACTATACTCAGCAGGCTGTAGATACTATTTGGAGATTGTATGAGGCTGGTTATATAGACAGCGCAACATTATAATGGGTCTCCATTGTGTTGTACCAGATCTCATTTTCTGAGTTCAACTGCCATAGAAAAAAATATGAATGCTAGTCTCATCAAAACTAGCTGGAACAAATACAATTCATGCAGAGATGTGATTTTTTTTTAATGGTTAGCTTTTCTTAAATTATCTAGTCACAGATTTCCTAATATAAAAATGTGTCTGATGAATACTTGAAATTCAAAGCAAACACATAGTATGCAAGAGGTGGCCAAGCCTATACACCTTATTTGAAACTGTAATTTATTTCCTGAAGTTCACCTTTTTAATCAGAAAATGAGAAATAAGCAAAATGAATATAGATGATTTGATCATTCGTAACCTATCGGCTAGAATCTTTACGTAAGTCTAAATTCAGTCTTACTGACATTTATACAGTTCACCTTATGTTAATTCACCTTATGTTTTCTTTTTCCCCTAAGATCTATAACCCCTAAGCATAATATACACATAAATTCGTTCTTATAATTGAAAAGCTCAAGATAAGGATATCACAGAATTGATAAGCAACTCAGACTTGAGTGCAACACTTATAAAAAAATCAAAAGATACCATTAGAAAGGATTCAGTAAGAAGGAAAAGGGGTAAAATAATCCATAGTTATGAAGCAGTAAGAAACTAAACAGGTCAGTCAGTATAAGCTATGTGACAAGACAGGTGGAGAATATCCTGAAAAGTAGGAACTTACTGCAGTCTATAGGAGAACTAGTATCACAGAAAGTCAGGGAAGCATATTTTTGAAAAACATCTTTAAACGTACTAACATTAATTATACCAGACTGACAATACCAGGAATAGGAAAAAAAAAGGCACAGCAGGTAAAGGATAAATTTAATTCTGACTCTCTGATTAGATGGACGAAATTTCTATCGCGTGGCTGAGACCTAGTTAGTTTTGTTATTGATGGAGCTGGCTGCACAAGAACAGAATCTGAACCAAAGACAACACAGGCGGGGGGGCTTGGCAAGTGACAGCTATTGCTGTTTTGGCAAGTGACAGATAATGCTGTTTTGTCCCCCAGTCTTCTGAGGAAGCACAGGAATTATGAGACTTCTTCATATAACAAGAATATGCAAAAATAAGAGATATTGTTTCCCATTTCCGTGACGATTTAACTGGACAGTTGTCAGAAGCTTTCTTCTCTTTGTGTGTCATCTAAATGATGTATGTAATTGATCTTTAAAAAAAGAAACGTCCAACATGGCAAGCTTTCTATTTTTTTTTACTCTTAATATGTCTAATCTTTTCAAGCTCCAAGTTGCAGTTGCAATCAAACATAATTCCTATTTTTGAATCCTGCTCATTAAGCAAAAAATGTTTAAAACGTGGGCTCGAAGTATATGACAATATTTCTTTTGCTGTCAGAAGCAGCTGTAAAATCTACTGTTTCAGAGAAGATCTGACACCTGCTATATAAAATAGGACCATAATGTATATATATATATGTCCATTTGTCCATACTGTATATGTATGTCCATTTCATCAAACTGCTACGTCCAGCTATGTCTTTTTTTTTTTTTAATTATTGATGGTAGGTAACCTAGTCAAACTATATTTAACAACTGGAGTAAAGCAGAAAAAGGAAAAATGCGGTAAAAAATAAATTCAAGCAAAATTCATATTCACTTTACAATAAATATGACAATTGCTGCTACAGTAAAAATGAAAATATTTAAGATTAGGTAATTATTTTCCAATAATCTAAAAATAAATGAGCCTTCTTGTACAGTATCAAAAGTTTACTTTTTCATCTCCAAAAATTACTTTCTCAACTGCAGATGTGGAATACACTGAGCAGCTGATTTTTGTTCCCTGTGCCCCGTGCTCTGGCTGTCCCTGCTGGAGCAGGGCAGTTTGACTAGCTGATCTCTAGAGGTCCCTTCCAACCTCAACCATTCTGTGATTAACACATTTAAAATGTTGGTACTTCCCTTTTAATTAAGAAAATAGAAAAACTAGATTTATCTAGAAGTCTCTTATGCAGCTCATTATAAACTGAGCAAACAAGCCAGGAAAGTCCAATGCCTACCTAAATAGTAACAACATCACTTGCACAATTGCACAATCACAATTTCTGGATTTAAACCATACAAGAGTTATCCCTGCATTATTTCTACCTTCCCTGTACTGCTAAACCCTGCATACTCTCCCTCAGATTTTATACTGAGTGAATTTTATGGCCCATCCCACAAAATACGTCATCCACTGAAGTAGGATATCGAGACCATTGAGAACAGCACCAAGGCGAAGTGCATGAGGAAGTTGCTTTCTGACATGTAAAATAAGCACCACCTAACCTCCGTTACCAAAAAAGTATTGCAAAGAAAAGCCAAGAAATGCCAAGAAACACAAGTGGTTTCAGCCCGTTATTGCCCCTCCAGCATTAGAAGCTACAGCTCTTGTACCCAACCTCTACGCTAACCCCTTAGACCACAGCCAAATAAATACACAAAGAAAATGACTGTTGAGTACTTATAATTCCTTTCCAAACAAATTAAAACTCCATCAGTTATTGCCCATGTCGGGGCTGTAAGCAACCCCCTGCTGACAGATGGCAATGCAGAGCAGCACCCCGGGGTGCTCCTGCTCAGTCTGCGGTAACACACCTGCCTCCACCTCCAGTGCTCTCTGAAAGGCAGATAAAGGCTCAAGATTCTTTATTTATGCTCAGGGCTTAAATTATTGTAACAAGTTTTGGTAACCAGTACTTCACAGTTGTACAAGTGATAGACAAACCTCTTGAAAACATCAGGTATTTAACTGAGTTTTTTTTTTTTTTTCTAAAGCTACACAGCATGATAATTTGTATCTCTTAAAGGCAGTATTATATATATTTTTTCCACTAGAAGAGTTATAGTTTTGCTATGGAGTTCAAAATTGAAAGACTGGAAAAGATCATAATAGCCATGCTTTTAAGAAGTCAAAACATTACATTTTTGGTACTTGGTAGTTAGCTTAACTGTCAGCCATATACGTGGTTTACATTGCTTGTTCGCAGCTTTACTCACTCCACGGACTCACAGAACGGTTAAGGTTGGAAGGGACCTCTAGAGATCACCCAGTCCAACCCCCCTGCTCCAGCAGGGACACCCAGAGCACGGGGCACAGGGCGGCACCCAGGCGGGTTGGGAAGATCTCCAGAGAAGGAGCCTGCACAGCCTCTCTGGGCAGCCTCTTCCAGGGCTCTGTCACCCTCACAGGAAAGAAGTTCTTCCTCACATGGGGATGGAACTGCCTGTGTTTCAACTTGTGCCCATCACCCCTTGTCCTGTCACAGGCCACCACTGAGCAGAGTCTGTCCCCATCCTCCCCTCAGGTATTTGTACATACTGACAAGATCCCCTCTCAATCCTCTCACCCAGTCCCTCCTCTGGCCACATACATAATCATACATTACATATTTATGGTTCTCCATGTCTCCCTCTGGTCTGACAGATACTTCCTACTTCCTTTTGAGTCTCCTACTTATCTACATTCTGCAGAAGAAACAACCTAAATGATTTTAGCAGAGCAGCAACTCTTTGCTTTACTTTATCTTAGTAGCATTTAATCCAGATAGATTCATTTACCCTTCCTCTAAACTGAAAAACAGTAAAAGCCTCATAGCTTTAATCTGTTTTCTTTCACAACAAAAACTCTAGACTCTTTGCTATTTCTGAGCCGGAATTCTGCATGGCTAAACAGCAATTAAAAGTGAGATTAAAAATTAAGATACAAAGAAGTATGTTCATAGAAACCGGCCCACTCTGCCTCTAGTGAGGAGTACAGAAAGGCTGCAGAATCTAAAACTAACAGAAACGTGTGTCAGCAGCTGGCAGATTCAATACAAGTGAAATACTCTTACAGGAAACTATAATGTGTAAGACAGCTAAAAAGCAGAACGGATATTTCTCGCCCTTAGCTCACCACACAGCTAATTTATATGGATAGTCTCGTATGGATCTTCTCAAGGAGTCAAATCGATGCTCCTGAGAATTCAGCTGTGTCCCCCGCAGGACAAAGTTCACTGAACTGCTATAATGTGGATAGGAAAATAAGCTTGCCTGGGAAATAACTTGGAAGGCTTCCTCGGCAAGAAGGACCGAGATGAAAGACTGCTGTGTTCTTGCAGACGCGTTTTATATCCTCTGAGAGAGGCCGTGGCAAGAGGGTGAGGAGACAGACACTATCAACTGGCAACTTGGTTAGCAGAGGAAGGATGATGTCAAAGACTAACACAAATACAGAACTCAAAACGATGTGCCACATCGTGACTACCAGTTTCCCCAAACAAAAGCATGTTGCAGACTTCCCTGCTTCTCCCCCGAGCAAGGGGGATCTCTCAGCACGGTGCAATAGGCCAGCTCTTCGGGGAGGCCAGGATGAGCCCTTACACAAGACACGTGCAAACCTGGTTCAGAGCCGAGCTGCCTCACGCACCCCAGGAGGAGGCGCAGGGAAGAGGAAATGGGCCCGGGCAGGATGACGGAATGCCGCTCTTGTGGCTGCAAAATCCGCAGGAGCCATTCGGTTTTGCTGTAACTGCTCTGGAGCCGCTTCCCTCCCTGTTTGATTTAAGGAGCAGGGTGTGCCTGTGCACGTCTGTGTGCGGGCATGGGATGACTTTTCTCATAAGCTCTGTGTTTTTACTTTTTTCCCTTTTTATTTAAAACAGTAGTAAGGAGCATAGACGTATCTCTGCCTGCTTCTGGGCCCCCATTTTCCAGGCCACAGTGCAATACGGCCTGCAAGACCAGGGCCTCAAAGAACGGGAGTGATTAAACCGAAAACTACTTTTCGTTTCCCCTCTCCCTTTTTAATCTAACGAAACCTTTTAATCCTTTATTAGATGCAAAGAACATACTGAGAGGAAAAGAAAGATCAAAAAGAAAAGGGTTGGCCAGAATGTGCTTTGGAACAATTTTACATGTTTTAATTCAGAGGCAAAAGAGAGAAAGAGAGTTCTTTTTTATGTCCCTCCTCTCGCTAGCACCTCATGCACCGGGCAAGTGCTCAGCAGGCAGACAGCAACGTCCACTCGCCACGCAGGAAGCCAAGACACTGCTGACATCCTGCAAGGCAAGAGCACCACGTCCCGGCCCACCGGGGAAACGAGGGAGCCAGCCCGAGCTGTGGCCTGGCTTGCCATTTCCCGGCTGTGCATTGCTGGTTATTTTTTTCAGTGGCGATGACGCCTGCACCAGAACAACCTGCACAAAACGCTGACATGGAAAACCTGGGGGAAGAACAGGGGGAATACAGGCGCCCGGGTAACTAGTCGCTGCACATTAATTGGCTGTATAAAAATGAAATATTAACCAGGAAAATCGAAGGGCTTGAAGTTACCCAGCAGTAAGTAAATATTGCCATTGAGGATTTAGTATTAAGTAGGACCTGATTTATGGGCTTATGAAATGCTGTTTCATTGCAAATGTGAAACCGATGAGATAAAACACTTAAAAATCACAAGAAAACCAGATAAAATAAAAAACAATAACCAGTGTGGCAAATCTGGTTAACACAGGAGGCTAGCACCAATATTCTGCCTTGATAGAAAGGAAAATTACACACACACAGTAAGAGAATGCTATCTGTGTCTGCCCAGTCTTCATGGCAGCTCTGTCACAGAATTAGCCATTTTATAGAAAGGTTGGAGATCAAAGCATAAGGAAAATATGGCATGTTTGGGAACTGAAATGGTACACAAAACAAGAAATTCAGTTGTGCGTTAATATGAAATAAGAGTGATTAGAATAAAGAATAAGAAAAATGACTGAAGATAACCAGAGAAGGGAATGTAAAGATGTAAAAACTTGTAAAGAGTCATAAAAATTTTATATATTTGTTTTTCATCTCAAAGACAGCAAGCTTTTATATAAAACATGTAACTGAATTAAACTTTAATTATTAATTAAAATAGTACTGTTACAACTTCTTATGGCTATTAAGATATTTTCCAAGTGAACAGGATAAAACCAATGCTTTTCTTTGAATTTGCAAATGGCCTGGAAAAAAAAAGATGCATTACAAAGTTGACACCAAAAACTAATAACGAAGAGTCCTCCCTGTCATTTTAGAATGACAAGTCAACCTGCCCACTGCTGCTGGATGCCAGGAGCACCGGACGAACAGGGAAACGCAGTAAGGACAGTAAGGAATGGAGCTTGGGCCTATCTTGAGAATCGCCAGGACTTCTCCCACCACCACGGCAAGCCATGCCACGGGAAAGAGAAAAAGAGGAGAAAAAGAGGTGTCTTTCCCTTAGCTCTAGTGCCATAAAATGTGTCTCATACACCAGAGAGTCGAGTTGCTTTCACTCCATAGACTTCCCTCTCTCCTCCTCCTTGAAAGAGCTTTCCAGGTCTTTATGGCAGGTTAGGTATTCATAGCCAAATAAAAAAATGGAAAAAAATAAAAACTTAAGGTGATGCCAGAGAAGCTCCAACCAGGTGTAACTACGGCACTGTGTAGTACTACAGACTACTAGTTTTCTTCATGTTTAACTCAATAAAGTTAAAGCCCATTCTGTGGCTATAACAGCGGTTCAACTAAGCTGTGAAACTGCACCTGTAACTGCCACTGTAACCACATGGCTCGAGTGCCACTGCTCGAGCTGGAAAAGTGTGCTGGGAATATGAAAAAAGCAATCATGTGAATATGTCTGTTAAAAGACTCCCGAGTTCCAGTTATTTGCACTATGGCCTTTATCACAGGTAGTGCATCACCTATTTCTCCAGGAAGTTAGGTATGAATAATTCATGGCACATGCTGCAAATGAAGATTGACAGTAAGAGGGAAAAGTGTGTTAAAACTTCATTCTCTGTTACTATGTGGTGGGTCTTTTCAGGACACTAGAAGCAGGTGCATCCAAGGTTTTTTGTTTGTTTGTTTAATTTCCTCTCATTGTCAAGCATACCTCACTCTTAAAACATACTAGTTTACTTTGGGAACTACAGTTTATAGGAACTTACAGTCTATAGGGATTAATTTGTCCCTTGTTTTTCCTCAGCAAGAGATTTTGCTATGTACCCTCTCTACAGGAACTCAGTGTTCAAATGATGCGCACTGCAAGGTCAAAACAGCAGTGCACCAAATTCACAGCTGCAACATGTCTCTGCTTTTAAACATGAAAATTCCAAATAAATACCAAAATTCTGAATGTTTTTCAGTCTTGCAGATCCTGCCATATGTAATCCTACATGGACAATGGATCAAACTCAGATATAATCCAAATACCCCCAAGCTTGACTTCAGTTTGCAGGTGACTGCTACAGGGGCATAAAATGAATCATCCTTCTCACAAACCAGTGCATCCCACTGTGCTTTTAAAGGACATAAGATACATTTTTTTCTGTGATGCTTATTGCACGCTTCACTCCTTTTGTTCGTTGCACTGAGACAACACAAGAATAGGTCCAGCCAACCTAAGAAAATTATCAACCATGCACTTTAATGACAGTTGTAAATAGCTAGAATGAATTACCACCGATACTCACTTGATGTAGTACGGCACTTTGTTCGGCGAGATCGCCCTCTCCCAGGGGCCTTGGACAGAAGCTGTCAACAACAAACAAACAAACAGATGAATAAGTAACTGCACGTGAGGGTGCACACACACCAGCATACCAGGAAGAGACGCGGAGGTCAGGTTCAAAGCAAACAGGAGAGACAACGTTAATCTCTGGAATTACAATTTTACACTCGGCCACGCTGATACGGGACTGTTTGCTCAGTTGTCTGTGAAGGCAGGAAGGATTAACCTGCTGTTCTGAAATTTCGGTCCTAATCTGAGTGAAACTGAACTCATTCGGCTGCAAAGATAAATGCAAAAAACTCCTCAACTACTAAACTTGAAGGACAGATAAGAAGCAGAACAAGCAACATATCTTTCTGGAGTGCTCTCTTACAGGGTACCTCCTGCTAATGCGTTTGACCAGGTTTTCTTCAATTTCTTTCCCTGTTTGATCAGCTTTTTTCATTCTTTTAAGAATGAAATTATACTCTTCTTTACATTTTGAGTGAAGCTATAAAATCAGATGCCAGCCCAGAATGTTGTTTATTCTCTTGCTTATTTGCTCCAAATAGACAGGAAAAAATCACTCTTATTTCCACCAATCTGAATTGTTTTATTGGCTTCCAGTAATAGTAAATCATGCAGAAAATATCAATGTGATCACAAAATAAATAAATAAATGAATCCACGTTAGAATAGAAGGGCATGACACTACTCATTTTTGACTACTACAGTGTTACATGTCAACATCAGCTTACAATGTATTGCAAATCTTTTGTAGCAAAGTTTAATATAAAACCCACTGTAGGCAAAACAATTTCAAATAATACGAATTTATTAGAGGTAAAGCTGTCTCATAGTCCAGGCCGTAAGCAGAAAACTCACTTTTTATTTAGTTTGTTATCTTTCAAGGACAATAGGAACAAGGATTTTCTTTTTTTAATATAGTCACTTCTTTACATTGGAAGAGGAAGCTGGAAACAAAATGACTGTTTGCTTTATTCAGTGTAACCCTTCTTTTTAATGACCCCTACTGTTCACAATGGAAAACAATTTTTACCTAGACTCAGGAAGCTGTATGGCTCATTTGGTGCAGAGTATTTTCTTTCTCTTTCTCACATAAAATATACCTCAAAAATGCCACTCCCAAGCTGCAGGTGCTTCAATAAAGCCAAGAAATCACTATATTTATAAATAAAATTAACCAATACCTGCATTTCTTACAATTTGTTCCAGTACAGATGTCTAGTACAATTCAGACCAGATTCACAGAAGTCAATATACAGAGGGACATTTCCTCTTCCCCTATTGCTCCCATCTGGAAATGCAAGCAACAAGAGGTGGCGGAAAGAAATGAAGTGTGTTGATAAAAATAGTGGCATCAGGTGTCTTTGCTTTGATAGACTCGCATACACATGGACTCTGAAGAAAGACTGGAAGGAGGTGAGGGAGCCCATCCAGAGGAAGAAAAATCAAATAGCAGCAGAGCAGTAACCTGGAGCCACTCTAGATATTCTGAAAAGGCAACCAGAAACAGGGCAACAGGGCAACGCATTGCCAGGGGGCTCCAGGCAATGCTGAGAAGGAAGCCCTCTGTATGGGAGAAATATGAATTTGGTAATACAGTTTCACATCACCGGTGGCCTAAGAGTCCTGCAAAGGTTACTGCAGCATCTGCTGGTAGCGTCCTCAGCCCCAAGCTGCCCTAGGCTACCTTCCTATTGCTTACATTTCTGCAGTCTTTAGAGAAGAAAAAAGGAATTATATTTGAATGGTTCAGCCATGGAAACAGCTAATCTCAATATGAGCAATAAATACAGAATTTGCATTTTTCCATGGGAACATTAGCTGCCATGGGAAAATAGCAGACTCTAATGCCATTAAAGACTGTGTCCTAACCCATATATACAGAAGCACAGAACTGTGTATATTTTCAAATACAAATATTTGAGTACACATATAAGTTATATAGGATAAAATATCTCTTCTTTGGACAGGAACTGCCATTTTGCTCTCTGTTCATACACTATATAGCTGAACTATAGTGCTAGCAGTAAGCGTACATTGCACAGGTGCTCAGTGCATCGCACAGTTGCTCAGGTTCTGAGTACCACATGTGGCCTCAACTGATGTAAAGATGCAACCTGTTACATAATTTATACTACTGCAAAAAGTATTTAAAAATATGAAATGTTTGGATGTTAACTAGAACAAAATAAGAAAGCACATCCTCCTCTTTGCTGCAGTTTAGATGATGTTTCATCTAAAATTCTTGTCCGTGATGCTTAATTATCCTGTCTGCTGGTAAGAACATAAATTGGTGTAAATGTAATTTTGATCACTCCTCCAATATTCTCCATGGCCTAAAATGGAATGGAAACCTGAAGCCAAGGAGTTAGATATAGGCTACAATTAAATCTTACATTATCAGTGGCTCAGTGGTTTCTTTATATACTGTTGCTAAATAACACTAAGCTGTGTGCTAATATGTGTCCCATCAATACTCAGTGGCAATGCTAGGGTTCTCTACCCTTACGAAATGATATTATCTGAGGACAGATATGAATAGGATTATACTAAGTTAAAATTTCCTAGAATAAAACATATCTCACTATTAACTAAAAATGGACCTTCTTCCGTATCTTTTTCCCCAAACAATCATTAATATTCCTAAAGAGAATATCAGCAAACTACAGTTCTTACACTTTAAGATTTCCTTTTAATTAAAAAAATAAAGGATAGAACAGGTTGTTGCATATTTTTCAGAAGATATATTTTTTCCTTTGCTCTGGAATTAATCTGGGTAGGAGCTCTGCAGTCATAACTTATTATCGCAAAATCTTACATACGATAGTGTTCTTGATATATTAAAAAGAGGAAATACTTTGCTTTCATGAAAACCAAGCGCTTTAGAAATAACACACAGTTCTGTGATGTTCTGCATAATTGGATCTAGTGTTCCTTCAAGAGATTGTTGTGAAGCTGTCTATAATACACTTTCTGCTTTCCTGGAGGATTCTAGCCTTGCATAAATTTGAGTTGACGAAATATGTGGTACTTTCATGGCTATGCAAAGAGAATAATCATTTTATTCCTGGACCAAGTCCAAGAGCTGAGAACAGCTGTTTCTTATCTCTGCTTACCAGAGGTTTACTCCCCATTACAAAACTAGCGCAGGTAATGGACATATATCTTTAGTTCCTGCTAAGACCATTTGAGTAGTCCATCAAAGCAGTCTTTCTGGCAAAGACATTTTATATGAGACTGTAGTACCCGTGTGCTACAGCACTCAAGAAGCCAACCTTCTCCTACTTGCAAAGTGCAACTACAAAGGGCTTTATTGCTCCAGCTTGCACAGTGTAAGAATCCATTATCATACACCCAGCCACTTGCAATGTTGCCCTTTGAAATTAAATATTGCAACAAAATACAGGGCATTTTAAGAGTGAATTTAAATTTTCCTACTCTCAGTTTGCGCTGCTATAAATTTTAGTGGTTACTTGATTTTGGAGTTCTATCTTCTTCTGTCGGTGCGCTAACATGTGAAACTTGCTCTGCCTGTTGTTCAAGCTAAATGAACACGGCTCATGACGGTGAGCCTACAGCCTCAGTTATTTGCACAGTGCATAATGAAATAGCAGCACGACAGCACTCTGAACTTCAGCAGTATTTTCATGTATGTAGGGATCTGAATAGCATATTAAATAGGATGACGGCATATATTTTCTGTGTTGATCTTGAAAAATAATCTGATAAACGGTTCTCTAACTCTACAAACATAAAGACAAATACACATATGCTTACTGACAGTAAACTAGTCCTCCTTCAACTATTAAAAAGTCAACTTAACTAGGTCCACAGTCAGAAATTACTATTAGTGGTCCCTATTTAAAAAGACATAACATACCTCCAGCCACCATACGATAGCACCGGTGTACATTTCCAGTTTTAAATATGAAGAAAATCTTTGAAGTCTTATTTATCACTTGGGCTAAAGTATTGGGAAAGGAGACCTGATTAGTGTCTACAAGTACCTCAAGGGAGGCAGTGAGGAGGATGGGGCGGCCTCTTCTCAGTGGTGGCCAGGACTAGAGGAAACGGCCACAAACTGAAGCACCAGAAGTTCCACAGGAACTTAAGGAAAAATTTCTTGACAGTGAGGGTGACAGAGCACTGGAAGAGGCTGCCCAGACAGGCTGTGGAGTCTCCTTCTCTGGAGATCTTCCAAACCCGCTTGGACGCAGTCCTGAGCCCCGTGCTGTAGGTGACCCTGCGTGTGCAGGGGGGTTGGACTAGATGATCTTCAGAGGTCCCTTCCAACCTTAAGCATTCTGTGATTCTATGAAAGAGTTTTAGCATAGAGAAACCACATACTATCATTACATAGTACCTAAACCCTGTATACTGTTACCTATATCCTGTAACCTCCTTTGATTTGTTTGTTTGTTTGTTGTTTGCTCATTTATATGTTCACACTCAAGACCTGTACTACCTTCTTGTTGGCCATGGTAGCTACAACTCAGTAAGGCACATATTTTCATATTTTAATAATGCCAATATTTCACTGATTCAGCCTAGGAACTCTAGCTATCTGACTTCTTATCTCTCTACCTGGCACTAACATCATTAGTATCTTTATACAAACATATAGCTAGGAACTTGTTTATTTCTTCAATTTGTTTGCAAACCAAATTGCAGCAGTGGCACAACAGCAGATATGCACCATGTAGGAAGCCCTTTGAGATCCTTTGCAACAAATGGCAGCATGCATCTGTAAAATATGAATTTCTCAAGATGTACAGAGAGATGTTTTCTAAATTATCGTCATTTATTTGTGTACTAAGTGAGACTGAAGAACAAGCAGACCGTGCTGAGTAGCACTGAGGTCCAATGCTGCTGCACTGTGGAGCTGACCAATAGGAGTCAGAAAACCACAACTGCACAATTTAAAAGTTACAAGGCAGAAACATCACACAAAACCTGCCTTTCACAAGAACTGCGCAGCATGGGATCTATTCTGCTCCAAAATCTGCCTTGCAGGGCCGCATATATGGATGGATTCCCAATCACTTCAGACATGGACAGCTACCTTTCAGCTTGGACTCCACAGCTTCTATATTCCACTATACTTCTCTTATACCTTTCTTATACACACTGCTGCTCTGCCAAGCTCGCAGTACTGTCTGTCTTCATAACATGCATGCAGACAAATACTGACTATAACACTTCCATTCACTCTGAAGATATGATTATTAATTATGAAAAGAGTCAGCATGTGAATAGGGGCAATACAAATGAAGGTCACTCTTAAAGAATTATAAAGCAGACCATTCTGCGTTTTCTGTTTTAATATTTATGGTCAGCTTAGTATATCTTATACATAACCTAGCATCAACATTATACAACCTAAATAATGCACTCCTTTCATCATTATAAATCATGAACAGTGTTTGTAGACATTTCCAAATGCCATTTGTAACACAAAATATAAAATCCATCTAATGCTCATTTTCTTAAATGTCACTATACTGTAAAATGGCAAAAATATAAGAGCATCCATTTGTTTTTCTCTTTTTAGAAAAAGAAATGCTGCATGAAATACAGCAAAATTATATAGTCTGTATTGATTTGCATATCCCAAGTTACAGGTACTTCACATTGCTAACAGCATCTGTGCTACTCTTAAGCTCTTAAAAACTCCAAGGCTGACTTTCACCTCATCAAATTGGACACAGGTTTTCTGCAAAAAGAATTAGATAATTAGAAGAATAAATCTTTGATAATCACTTCATGTCTTACAGAGTCAAACATAGCAGGATAGATTCTAATATAGACAGAATATCCTTACAGCACCGTAACTCTGGAATCTTGGAAAAAAAGGAATGTTCTGAACTGGATGTAAGTTACACTTGGTGACAACGTGGGCATATGGTTAAATCTTATAATTGTTATACACATTTAAGATGAAAAAAATGGATATAATTGCTTGCAAATTATTGCTGAATATAAGATTATTTGCCTTTCAAAAATAAAGTAGAGAAAAGAATTAGGCTTCTGTAAAAAAAAAAAGACTTTATAAAAATATTATAAAATATTTTTAAAGTGGTGACAAATCAAAAGCATCAAGACAAGAGACAGAAACTCTTTAGAAAGAATTATTGTCAATTATCATCTTTAGATTCTTTTGGATGGAAACCATTTTTCAAAAATACCAGCCATCGATTTCATGGAAAAGGTGTGTGTTTGCAGCTGAAAGTACAGCAAAACACCCTTCAACCTTTGAGAGCTGGCTTTATCATTTTGCTCAGAAATTTGAATTCCAGTGTATTAGAGTGGATACAGTCACTTAGAACAAAAATTCAGTGAGATAGAAAGCACAGCTATAAAACTATAAATTCCTTAAGTTTTACTTCATAGTGAATCAAATTCTAGCAGTCAGGCAAACCTACTGCTACCAAAAGTGTGGCTACGGCCATGGTAGAAAAATTGTAAGAATTTTAAAGAAGGCTGATATTCTAAACAAGGAAGAAATGGATTCAAGACACTTTATTTTTAAATACGATTTACTCATTATACAAGCTTTCTGCTTAAATCGTTGCCAAGTGCAATTACAAATTCACTGTGATGGTCATCTTGGCTCGACCACTGAAATTAAGCTTTGCACTCCGGGGGTTTAAACAATGTTCTCTTCTCTTCTTTAAGAAAACTTGTTTTGTGCTCTTTAAAAAAGTTTCAGAACTGTAACAGAATAAAATCTTCCACTTTCCTGAAGCAGGTTTGTAGTTGAGCTAGTCTAAAGCAGCTCTCGCTGCTGCATAGATAAATTGACAATTGCTCCCCTCCATGACTAACTATTGCCATTTCAATTTTGGGAAGGCTTCCAGCATTCACACCAAAGTTTAAGAAAAAAAAAGGTGCTGAAATCAAGCAGTACCAAGGCAGAGTAGACAAGAAAGCCCCTCCTCATCTTTCAGGCTCAGCACCGTTAGCTACAGGGGAGATCCAGCATGGTCACTAAGCACCCACCAGCTCAAGTTAAGCTGATACCCTTGGCAGCGCTTTCCAGAAAGCTGGAGCTGGGAGCATAGGGCCCTTCAGCAGTGCAGGATCCTTCCTGGGACATTCACAGCGGGGAAGTTACTCACCCGAGGCTGAGCACACGGGTGACCTCCTTCCCTTCCTAGCAAGAAGCCGTACGACTCAGTGCAGCACATCCATGTACGTCTTCCATATACGTATACATATAAGTCCGTATGTGTATGTCTGTATACGTATATGTCTTCCACATACAACAGCACAGTCACATTTTCAACCAACAGACAGTGCTTTAATGTGTTCTGTTACACCTATAGAAACCTCAGATTTTATAAAAATCTGACATCTACAGCTTGGGGTCATGTAGGATATACCTTGTGGAGCTAAGAAATGCCCAGTACTACAGTTCTGAGCAGAGGCATATGCAACCATTTTGCTTTTATGTGAAAGTAGAAAAAAAGAAAGGTTTTCTAGCAATCAGCCTCTTCCAGCTATCCTGAACAAATTTAAGTTTTATAAAATCACTTCTGTGCTTCCAGAGATTCCTCTTTGCATTATTTTCCATCTTCGTATTTCCTCCTGGTAGCTACTTTCAAGGTATTCAAAGTGATATCTAAAAATATTATTTCATTTATCTTCAGTGAGAGGGATGAATGGACATAACCTTTCATTTCTGTATGTCAAAAGCAGACATAAAAAGTATATTGTCTTTAACACAATATAAAATAACCTAATGTGTGCAATGAGAAATAAGTGAGAAAAAGTTGCAGCTGACAGTACTGGAAAAATCACCTACCAGGTGGATGGGTAGAGTGTCCTAGGAGACCTAAAGCCCTGTCATTTTTACAGTGAGATATCTTAATTAGGAGGACTTGTCCTTTTAAAGACATGTCTGCATGTTCAAGAAGAAGCTTCACTAATCTGTGTGCTTTGCATGATAATCTCAGCACTCACAGAGCAAGTGGGAAACATTAGTACTTCACTTCTCTCCCAGCTTGAAAGAATCCAGATCCATCTCTCTTATTTCTCAGGAAAGAGGATGAAACAATTAAAAATTAAAGAAAGGAAAATACAAGGGCCCAGAAAGAAGGGGAAAAAAAAATTCTGAACCCTACCAGAAAACAAAAAACACGGTCATAGGAGGAGGTTATATATCCTAGGTCTCCTCCTCAGGACAAAGCTCAGAGCTGCTCACAGCTTTCTCTGAGAAGGAAAGATCTAGGTTATATAATCTGCCCCTGTGATCATGGTTTTCATTATTAATGAACAACTGCCTAACATAAAATGCACCAAATCCACAAGTATTTGGATTGCCAGCCTGTAAGAGGAACTGTTGGCTCCAGCTTTCCCATTCTTTCTGTTTCTGAATGAAAACTGCTATGCCTGCTCCGTTTCATTCTGAAGACGGAGCTGCTACTGCTAGGATGCGTGACACTTAAAAACATCTTTAGGTGTTACGCGTCACAGAACGCTAGCTAGGTGTCAAGCAATGCTTTTAGACGTGCACACCTACTTCTTGTTCTTCTTCTTTGAAAATTACGAGTCTCCCAAAAAGAGATGATGAATCCCGTTCTTTGTAAGAGGCAGCATCAGAGATCAAAGTAAAGAGGTCAAAAAAGTATCACTATTCCAGAGGAGTTACTAAAAACTCTGGACTTGGCATTATGCTGAAATTTGCACTTAAATTGGGTTTGCAGGTCCTCTTTTTCACACTTCAGTTCCTGTATTTCATTTTCAAATTAAGCATCACCATCCATGAAAAGATCACAGACCTTTTAGAAGGCTTTGCTAAATATTTACCAATTTCTCTTTAACAGAAAGGAGAAATTTCGCAACTTTCTCACTCGCTGATTTTGATCATTCTAATTAAACAGCAAAACCACCAACTACAACTTCATTCCCTAAGTTCATGATACAATGTCTTGCACACATAATACCATTTATCAAGCTATATCTTCATGACTATTCCTATTAATGCTGAGAGCTTCAATCCTTGGCAAGGTGAGAAGGGATAACCAAGGAAAAGACAAGACACTGTGGAGACCGGCAGAGTGAAATCAGCTTGAGGAAGCATGAAGGACTGATGAGAAAAATCACTGGCTGAGGTGAAAGTCCAGGAAAGATGTATGGGAGGCCTGGGGAGAGGAGAGCTCATGAGCTAGCAGGTGAGCAAGGGCCAGTTTTAGGGAGAGTCCTCTATACTGGGGGGCTGTCCAAAGCCTTGGTGGATAACCAAGCGGAACGCAGGTGGATACTGGCTCCTTTATCGTTGGTTTTTAGAGATGGGGACATTTGGACTAGCATTTGATTCCCTGATTGCACAGAACATGAAAAATATGAGGTCCTGACTCTACTCCCCCATTGCTTCTGTGCCCGGTTTCCAACAGCCTTCAATTCCAGCCTTTGGGAGCTTCAGTTCCAGACACATAGAAACAGACAGATGATGCTGTAATTTCTATGTACAAACCAATCCAATAACAATCTTATAAGAGCCATTACCATCAATCAGCACTTTGTACATTTATTTTTTTCTAGTGGGAGAGAAATCTACTTCAATTGCTACTTAGGAATACTAGCCTACCAACCTTTTTGTATAACTGCGTGCGAAAGCAGGACACCTCTAAAATACAAAATTTATTAAGTAAACAAACAATTGGAGATGATCATGACTAGCACTTCAAGAAGAACAAATATAGACAGTAGAGGAAACGTTGATGCTGAATTTGAGAAGATGAATTGATTGTGGCTGGAGTACTAAAAAAAAAAAAAAAAAAAAAGAAAAAGTAAGAAATATCCAAGGAATTTTCCTTATTTATTACAGTTTGCATAGATCTAATATGCATTTTAGCTCCTTAGCTCAAAATACTTTTTGAGCTCAGCTTATAAAATAAATTCGGAGAGCAGAGTTATCATGATTCACTTTATTTTCTGAGCTGTTGCTGCTGCAAAAGTGATGCAAAACAGATTCTATTTGCCATCATGGCACTGAAAGGCCATCTAGAAGGCATCAATCCACCTTCATTTGACCTGCCCCATTCCTGCTGGCAATCCTTGGGTTTGACTAGCCCATTCCCAGAAGTGCAAATGCAGAAATCACACTAATGCTGCGTGGCCCAGGCTCAGGCTGCACCTCTGCCGAGGAGCTCCCTCTCCAGTACAGGTGCCTCCATCAGGCCAGTGTCGCAGCGGCAGCTACTTGGAAAGCAGTAACAGCAGGTTACTGACTCCAGGTGCACTAACAGCATATGGACCGAGGAACCTGAGGCTTTGGGAGCTTTATGCTTGCAGAACATGGGACTTAAAAATGCATTGACAATTTGCAGTGGCAGAACAATGATGTTTGGGGTTGATTCTATAGATATTTGCTGTGCTCTCGTTACTTTTCTTTTGCCTGTAGATGTAAGAGAGATAACAAGCAAAGAAATACATGGCACACGTCCTTTTTTTACTCCATAATCTGGCTGTTTTCAGAGCCAACATGATTTGACCTGACTCCTTTTCCTAAAGTAACCCTCAAGTGGAGAAAAGCAACCAGAATGTTTGCCAGTCTTTGCTGGCTCAGGCTAATACTCAGAAGAACATATCCTCTCTGTGTCCCACCGATTGTTGGTGGGCTAAAAGTTGTGGCTATCACAACACTGAAAACTTTTAAATTGGTCTACATCAGTAGTGAGGCAGAATGGGTCTAGGACATAAAGATCACATAAGATGCCTGGCTGCACTCAGCATAGGCACAGAGAACAATAACATTATGTTCAGTGTGATAATACAGTCCAGGTCACTCTGTTCTCCTGAAGATTACCAGATAAATTTGCTTATTATATACACTACTTTCTTTTTTTCTCTCTCTGAGGAGCTTTCCCTAAAGTCAATTGTGCATCAAATAAAAAAGGCATTACACATTGCTGCAGGGCATATACCTATACTTCCCTCATGCCCCATCCTGACAAATCTGACTTGCAGTCACGTATATTGCACTGACTGGCATGTATATTCCATGACACTGGCTGCCATATATATTCCCAGGAAGTAGGAGTTAATTCAGGAAGATTTCTAGAACTCAGTAGAAATTAAAGACATAAAGCTGTTTTTTTCACAGACCCATCTTTTGGAAAAAAAAAATACATAGTGTTGAATTATTGCTAGCCTGCACTCTGTGTTTATAGGAAACAGGTTGTTTTGAATTTGCAATTCACCCTGTCGAGGTTTCCACTTGTGTGATTTTTCCCCTTTGCCCTTCTCATTCTGTCGACAGGATGCTCTTATCAGTGAAAAGGAACAACAATAAAAAGTTTACCAATTAAAAACCATTCCTGTCCAAAATTACAAGGCAGGATCAGCCAAAGGAAAGTTTGTTCCCTACCCCACTGTGAATGCAGCCATACATTGACAGTACCATCCATTTCGGATAAACGCCTGGAGAGGTTGCCTCTCTGCACGTAGCAGGCTGTTATCCTGTGACTGTGCTCTCTTCTGCTGATATAATCTCTTCAATAGTTTCACTGTTTACTCTAGCTAATTGAAGTACAATAGCAAAGACAGGGCACTGGAAAAATTCAGCCACTGCCCGGGCGCTTTGAAGGTGTTTCGAACTGCCTTTCGTGTCCTCCAAAACATCAAAGTGTGCTGGGGGAGAGGTGGGCTAGGAATGTTACTGGCAATTATACCTTATGCAGAGCTGTGGAAAGGTTTACTTAATTGCTATTCTTCTGCCAACTTTTTCACTAGGTTTTGATCCCTTTGCGGCTCTTGCAAGTGGTCAAACCCTGCAAAACCAAAAATATATTTCTTGCAGGCTTGGCTTGTCCTTGGACCTGAATATTTCTGATTTTGAAGAGGTAAGCAGAGTGTGAAAAAGGTCATGGAAATCATCTCCTTTTAATACTTTTTAAATAATTGCCTTTAAAAAAAAAAAAAAAAAAAGTGTCTGATTATTTGAAGAAAATTGAAGTCCATTAAATTTAAAGTGGATTCCAGTTAATAAATTAAAGCACATCTGCCAAAGCTCCTAACATAAAGATCGACCAAAAATGAGTTGTAATCAGCACAACGCAAAATTTGTGGAAAAAAGTCTGGCAGAGACAAATTTTACAAGACACATGTTATACTCATGGAAGGATGAAGTTTTGTTTCTGATTTTATTTCATCAGCCCCTCAATAAAGAAAGTCTGCTCATCTGCAAATCGCATAGGATAATACCCCCACTAACATCTCCCGCCTGCTCCTCCCTTGTTTCTGTTCATGTCTCTTGTCCCTCATGGCTTACACTTTTCAGGTAGTATAGACAAAAATCTCTTATTAATGTGGGTTTAACTTAAAATAAACTAAAAGCAGTTTTATATCATCTTTAGAGAAAAGAATTAATCTTAAACTCCATCTTTTATGGGGTATCTTTTATACTCCAAGTCTTACTAAAATACAACAAAGTAACGAGAATCAAATACAAATAAATTGATGGAGGAATACATTGATCTAGCCATTATATCTAGATAACTAAAAGTAAAGATGAATAATAAATTATAAAAAAAATATTTAATAGCACATAGAAGCCCAATAATAGTTTGAGCTAACTTCCTACCATTAGGATTACTGAGAAATAACTTGTTTGAATTAGAGCTTATGTAGAAACCTATGTGTTACATTGTTCTAAAAATCTCTTCCAACAAAGCGAATCTATCTCTGCCTAGCAGAAGTTGTACTTTACTAATACTGATTTGTAGACAAGAACTAAGCTATAGCTAAGCAAAATCAAATAGCAGCTTGGGGGCTGGCTCAGCAATATGCTTCAGAAACACCAGTCAAGCATAGTCAAACATATATTTTAAGTGGGATTCACTTTCCTGGTTTTCCCTCTTACAGTAAGAGGGCCCAACAAGAAATAGGGAGTATAGTTTCCTTTCTATCTTTCCACAAAAACAACAACCAAAAAAACCCAAAACAACAACAAAAAAAGGATTGTCACCATGAAGAACTTGGCCAGAATACCTAGCTATTCTTCTATTAATTTACTATTAATTCCCACAAGTACGGTAGGTATTGAGGTTTATGCATTTTTAATCTCTGTAGAGTTTTAAAGCAGCTATGCAAGCCTTCAGTTTTTCATTGTGCATGTGTGTATATTCTTCCTCTGATTCAAAAGAATTGCATGTTCAAAACAGGGGCTTTTTTAGGATAGATTTAATCCTTATATAGTCATGAAACTAGGCTAACAGATAAATGTCAATACTTAGCATGAAGATTTTATTTTGATAACTCACCTAATTGTCTGATAGACACATACACTACTCCTATGTTCATCTTTACATACTCTATATCATAAGCTCATCTGAAAGTATCAAAATGATCCAGTTTGATAGTTTCAGATGAGCTTATGATATAGAGCATATAGAAAATCAAATACCAAAATAAATAATAAATAATCAGGATTAGTAAAATACTAAGCACCAAAAAATACAGATCTAAAATTTTTGAACTACTTTGTGTTGACGGATGCATTGACAAACAGACTTAGCATAGGTAGAGACCATCTGTCTACCCTGGAATGCCTGAACTTCTTTATCAATCTTCTGCTCAAGATATTTAAGAAAAGAAAAACACTGAGATGTACTTTAAAACAGAAATTGATAGTAACCCTAGCTGGCTACCTGGCTACAAAATATATCAATTCACTGTGTGTGCAAGCTGAGCAAGTAAAATGGGAAATTACTCACTGGTAAGGAAATGCTGAGAAGTAGGGCCAAAATCCCTGTGAGCTTCATGTAGTTGCCTGATGCGCTCGTCAATGGCCACCTGCAAAGATAGGCGAAAAAAATTATTCTGTTCTCAACAAGTAACAAGCAACAATTAACAACAGATACTTGTTTCATTAAGCAGCATTCTCTTCAAAATTAAGACAGCTCCTGCAACAATCCATCATGCTGAAGGCTTTAATTGAGCTTTAATGTGCCTGGCCCACAAGCAAGGAGGTTTGTTTGAGTGCCTTTCCTCTAACTCATGCTAGAACAACTTCAGAATGAACTGTCTGATAAATAAATGTACAGCAAACAGGCCTGACCATATGCACCTAAAAACAATCTGACTCTAATTTCTTGCTTGCCAGCGAAGTCAGTAAATTTCTTCTCTGTTAAATAATTTTATTGGAACTACCATGAAAGAACTCTTTGGGAGCCAACTGTTATAAATCAGCCTATGAAAAGTAATTTCTTTTAATGTGGATGGCGTAACCGTATTTTAGAAGAATGCTGGAATGAGCGTACCCAAATAGCATTTCTTTGTTCTTTTATTTCTTCCCTGGAAGATGTCCTTTGGAGAACATGTTCTTCTTAGTGTTTTGGTGGGTTGAGGCTTACACCTCAAAAACCTCAGTATAGAACCAGGGCAGCAGTTACAGATAGGTATTACAGATTCAAACTCCTGAAGTTTATGAATGACATTGACCAGCAACTTTATGCCTTGTATTCTAAAAGGACACCATCAATTAAATTAGCCTAAATATAGCACTGGGTAAAGCACAGAAAATGCTTAACACTGATGACAGACTATTTCCAAAATGCTTTAAATAAAACAACTGACAGGAAGCAGCTTCATTGAATTTAAACATTGCCTGTAAGAAAAAGCATTGTGTCAACACTAGTAAAGCAGACAGCAAAGAAGCTCAGTCTGTTTTGATTGTCATAATTGTGAGATATGTTACCAGGAAATAAATACTATGCATGGGTAAAAAGCAAGTCACATTCTAAGACATTCCGGCATTTTTGAACGGTAGTAGAAAGAAATGATTCTACAACAACTAGGGACAATTCAATTTGGGGGAATAAATAACAACGGAATTGACCATGTGTTTGATGGGATCTTATTTTTTTACCAAGAAAACACAAAGCACACAGCACCTTGCCTCATTAAGCACAACTGCAACATAACAAGAGGACATTAGCTGCTTTGCTCACCATTTCCGAACAAAAAAAAAAAAGTCCCCTTCCCTGGTCTTTTCCTCAAGCTGTACTTCAAAGGCATTCCATTCCCTACTACTGCTTCTGACCCTTCTTTTCTCCTCCAGCTTCCTATACACAGATGCAATAAATCCCCTTGACTTGCTGCCAGCCCCCATTGACAAGCACCTCCCCACACCACTCAGCTACTAACACCCAGTGCCTTCTATTCTTCTTCCTCACGTTCTCCTCAAGGCAGAATTTCTTGCAGAGCAGCCTTTATTTATCCTACTAGTTTTCAGGGGGGCACATGCAGGCTGAGCCCAATAAGCTGTGCTTCTGTGCCTAATACTGGCGACTGCTTAGCTGACAAAACTAAGCCTTGAGAAGAGGGGAACTCTGGAGAAATTCTCAATTTGCAGATAAAAAGCAGCTGGATAAGGAGCAATTTAGGCCTAAACTCATTGGCCTTTACAGGGATAGATGCTCTGCGGGTCCTGCTCCATAGCTCGGCTCTGAGTGCCACCACTGTGGACGGCAGCTGACGGAAGGCTTGAGTTTGCACTTATTTCACAGCAGAGATAGAAGTTAGGAAGCCTGTGAGTGCTAAACTCAGAGCTGCTTCTGGTCATCAGTAGCTGTAGAAGCATAAACCAATAAACTCAATCAAGAGGTGAGAATTTGGTTTTAACTGACTGAAATCATCTCTCTATACCTTTTTTTTTTTTTTTTAACTTAAAAAATGAACAGCAGTATTTCTGTGTTCAAATGTATTTGAAGTATTACTTTTCTTCTCTGCAAATGCTGGCTTGAAGATACATGCATTTCCATTATTTGTTTAATACACTGTTTTCTTTTACATTTACCTTCTTTTCAGTTATAACAAATGGAAGAGCTATATATGATATGTGAATCTGAAGGATGTCCTAAAAGATCATACATTGATTTTAAGTGGTAATGACATATATCTTATGCTAACAAACCAAACAGAATAATAGTATTTAAAGCACATGTCATTTTTTTAAAAAAAAGAAAATTTGAAAACATAAAAATTACTTCCCATTATTTGAACACAGCCAGGTGAACTGAGGACCAGTTAAACAGATTATGATGGTAAAAAGCAAAGCTACGGTTCCAAGAACTTTTCAGGTTTCAACCTCAAAATGACTTGTTATCCAGAATAAGGATTTTCCATATTTGACTTAGGTCAACTGCTAAATGCACTTCTGTTAGTTTTGCCTGCTTTGCTGAGCATTTCTTCTTTCAATTAAAGGGCTAATTTGTGCTTATGTCCAAGCTAGAAACAGACCTAGATCAAGAAATAAAATCATTTTTTTTTGACTCTTAACATTTTTTACATTCTTAATAAAGTGCCTTGCTATTAAAATGTGTTGGAGTTATTGAGTTTTTCCATCACATTGTTAAAGCTGTGTCTGCAAAGACCTCTCTATATAAATGGCCTCTCTCTCTCTATCAAGGAACAGCATAGCCTTGGCTGGACAAATTCAAACCAAGAATAGCCAAAGTCTAGTCCTACATCCTGGTCCTACTCCAGTTATATTCCCCATAGCTTTAGCCCCCCATAGTAGGGCAAACTATGTAAGGGTTATTTTTCACAGAAATGTTCACTGAGTGCTACACTAAAACATGGTCTGTAAAAGGGGTGGCTCAAACGCTGCATGTAAGTGAAGGGGTCTCCAGCTCTTAGCCAAATGTCTTTTCATGCTCTGCATGCCTAGAGAGTGGCTATTCATTTGGATTTCACACGGGATTTCTTCCAAAAAGGAATTTTAAAGGGTATAGTCAAATGCTCAACCACGTAGGTGATCATGTTTAGTAAGGAAACTTCAGGCAAATGGGCAATATTACAAGTGAAGACATGGATGCCTCCGTCCTCGCGAGCCCTGAGGTGTTCAGAAAGAGACTTCTGTGGATTTCTAACTGCATGTCAGACACCTGAATTACAAGCAAACAGCACTTCTGTAACCCAGCTGCTATTTGGACCTGCTATCCTTCATATAGTTAAAGAAAAAGACATATAGAAATACTAAAATGTTAGATTTATGTTAAACACTATCTACCAATCTCCCTCAGTGATACACTAAAATAACATTTCCTGCAGTGGTTTGTTTGGGGCCCACCAATTTATTTCCAGACATTTCTCTAGAAATGCCTTAAATCAATTTACAAAGCAAAGTAAGAGAATAAATGTCATTTTCTTTTATTTTTTTTTTCTCTTGTGTTTTCTTTACACCCTTAGTAACATGCATCTGATATCTAAGAAGACTTTTATTATTACTAGGTAAAAAAAGTCTTTTGACTCTGATGCTCAAGGAAATGAACAGCAGCTTCTACTGCCACTATTTTAAAGTAAAACCACACTGTCATTCAAACAACTCAGTGTTGTGTAGTGTTCTGATAGGGAATTATTAGTTCCATAATGGTTAAAAAAAAACCCTGTATTAAATTCTCCCTCTTGCTGATTCACTATTTCTAGATGAAGTGGTAGCCAAGTGCTCAAGTCCTGACACAAAATGCACAGAAAAAGATGTCTTTTTTTTTTTTTCTTGTAAGAAGATCAAACATTTCCTCACCAGATTTCCAGATTTTCCTGGACATTCTCACAGTGGAATAAAATGTACACTGCTGACAGAAAAATATTACAACACCTTCCAATCCACACAGAGCACAACTAAAGATAGGGAAGGGGAAACAGGCTTCTTTAACGTCTCTTGTGTCACAAATGAATCATTTTCTATTTTGAGATCAGAGATAGAAGAATAGAGAGGTCAGGTGGATCTCACCTATCCCACTCAGTGAAGTCAAACATTGACATTTGAGTTTAACTTCTTTAAATTATTATTCATTTAAAACACAACATAGCACAAAGTCTTGTGAGGTCAGAATAATATTCTTTGCGTAAGGGCATCTAAGGGCACAAACAGCATAATATATCGAAATTATTATATAATTAGGCTGCCCAATATTCAAATGTCGGCAAATAATAGAAAGAAGCAATTTTTACTACTTATGAAGTAAGGATACATAATAAAACACATAAGTAGAACTGATTAAAAAAAAAAAAAGCATTACATAAATAGCTAAGACAACTGTAGAAGAAAAATAGCTGAGTATGTCTGAGATTCTGAGGAAAAATGGCAGGGAAGGAAGGAAAAGAACAGAAGATTCTCATCCAAACAGCTATTTTTAGTGCTGCAGCTCAAAGATACAATCGCTGCTCCAAAAATTTGCTTCACCGAAGACTGCTTTTAAGAAAAGAGAAGGGTAATTTTCTGTATTTAAGAAGCATGCATATGTACAACACTTAATAAAACCGCAGTCCTTTAATTTCCCACCATATTTGCAGCATTTCCACAGCATCCTGACCTTGACTCCAATCATACCCAATCCGACTGCATCTCAAAGGCAACTGCCTTCCACAAGGCCCCAGCAATCCTCCTCCCACCAGCTGAAAAGCCTCTTTCTTTCCTCACCCTGAGTCAGAGCTGCCAAACCAGGACAAAGTCTGTTCTTTGCAAATCAATAAACAGGAAGATCTGATCTACCATACTTCCAATAGCTACTGAATTCAGTCACTCGCTGTTCCTCACGGATTAGGAGATAAGGAGGGATTTAAATAAGCACACTTTGTGCTGCTAATGAAGGGCAGGCACTGGAAAAGGCAATTGATACCCATACATCTGCTCTGCTGAACTTCAAGTTAAAGTCTTGGTGTTTACTCAGACTAAAGCAAACCAATGAGCAACCCACTGACGGCTGAAAAGTTCCGTAGTGGGATACATTTTGAGATGCATATAAATCATCTTGAAATTATGAAATGGCATTATGTGTCTTTTTTTTTTTCACATGATAAATGTTAATATTACTCCAATGGATCTCGAGTTATTACAAGATTAAATTCAACTTCCAGGATTTCTGGGTTGGTCTTGATAGGGCTGTATACTTCAGCAGATTGAAATCTCAGTAACTTCATGCAATTCCTCTTTCACAGGAAAAACAGAAATTCTAAAATCCGCTAGGATGCATGTATTGTACCTTGACTGTTTTTTAATCCTCAAATGAAACAAGGGAGTAAAACACAATAAAAATTCAGGAAACATCTTAAAGCCCTGGGCATACAGCCTTAGAAAACAGTAAAAGAAAATAAGCTTCTTGACTTAATATATCTACTGTGAATAATCAGCCTTTACTTCTTAGGTTTTTGTTTTATAATCCTAAATCAGTGAACTTCAGGCTTCATGCCCATCTATGCATAAGGAAAGAAAGTCAGCTCTTGTGGTTTAAATAACAGAAACATTCAAATTTAGAGGAAATAAAAGACTTGTGAAATGAAACAAATATCTTTAGGGGACACTTGCCTTAAAAATATTACTTTTTTGGAGGGGTGGTGAGGTAAGAGACCTTCTGTTATAGACAACTAATGTCTCAAACCTCCACTGCCACTTGAGGAATGTACGTGCTGCTGGTAGAGGTTGTACACAGGCATTGCATTGCATATCACTATACGCTCATCTTTCCTTTCACATTGCCTTTGAATGTAATCTAATCAATCTAAAATACTTTTTGCTAAATTCCTTGCAGAATTTTACAGTATATGAAGAATATCATTTTACAGATAATGTTACCTAGGACCCAGTTTTCCACAAAACACAGCATTGCGCCACACGCAGAATTTTCGATTCTCAGTTTACATTAGCTTCAGACATACGTGCAGACATACATTAGCCCCAGACATCCCACTGATGACAGTAAAAGCTTTTCTAAGAAATGCTGATACACAGATTCATGACAAGGAAAGCTCCAGATCTCTCGGATAAATAGTTTCCGAAGTTTCCATCGCCCTTCGTGATTTCTCCTTAGATCGCAAAGGCTTTTACACACTTTCAAATCCCTCCACAGAAAACACAAAATCCCAAGTCTTCGGGCCGTTGACTTGAGCGCTGCGAAGCCGAATGCCACACAAGTGTATAGTGAACTGCTAAGACTGGACAAGAGGCACCTCTCCCTAATTAGGCTGTAGTTTGTTGATCACAATGTATGCAATCGCAGCAGAGTGAAGGTGAATGAAAGCGGCTATTTCTTTCTAGAAAATGATGCAGATCCCTAAAATCTACTCCTCAGAAACCTGACTGTGACCTGACCTACTGGATTTGATGATATCTGTCCTACCTTCAGCGTAAGGCTGAAACTGTATATCAGAAGCTGGGGAAAAGACAAATGTAGATGCTACCCTGAATCTCTGGAGGATTATTGATCTTAACTAAATCTTAACTTAATCTTATTGATCTTAAATAAAACCTTTGATGTAGTTTGACATTTGCATATGAAATCAATGGGAATTAGGTACCTGCATCTAGGGCAGAATGTGTTTTGTGGTAGGGAAAACCATCTAGTGTGGAGCACGTAATGGCCAATGATCTTTCTGAGATCGAATCTTGCTTTTGAGATCAAGGCACCTGAGCTCTACTCAGAGCTTTGAAAAGCTTCTGCATGAAATTCTTCTTTTATTTTTTAACAGTGTATTTTTCCTTTGGCTTTCCTCAGCATTTCTAAGGCTCTTTCTTCTGATATACTGCAACCACCTCTAGGCACTATAACAAGGAAGGGTTGAGTAACTGCAGTTAAAAGTGAATGACAGAAGTCTCAAGAAATCAGGAAAGAGGGACAAGTTTCCAGCACATCAAAGACTTCTCCAGAATAATCTGTTCTTCATATCTGTGGTGGACAAGAATACATGACCTTAAATTTCACCAATGAAGATTCAAAACATTTATCAGAAAAAAATTCTAGCAGTAAGAATAATGAAGAATTGAAACAGTGGCCTCCTGAATGAGTCTCTAGTTGGATGTCCTTGAGAAGAGGTCAGACTATGTTCTATGAACAACTTGGTTACAGCTGCTTTAACCATAACTTCACGGTGTTAAGTTTTATATTATTCAGGGAAGTTGCTTGAATCTCAAATGATAGTTTCAGTCCTTTTTTTTCCCATTATGAATTTTTTTCTACTATGAATAAATTAATTTCTGCTGTGTCATAAACCTAATTATGTTAAAATACTTAATACAGAGTATTTTGAGTGTGCTGGATTATTAGATATGATGAGTGCTATTTTTAGGGAAAAAAAATGTCATTTATTTGTCCATGTTATTTGTGCTAAAGGTCAAAAGCAGCATATATATGAAGATAATATGCTATCTGTGCTCTGTTGGGAACTAAGCAAAACATAGTTTTCGAATCTTGTGAGGAATAGAGATCTTGGCACAAACCAAGATTTTTCACCTTTTACACTTTTTTTCCTATAATAAAAGAGTAAATAGGAAATCCTGGTTCCCTAAAATGGAAGTATTTTGGACATGTAGTCTAAAATAGATTATACCCAAAACTAAAGATACGTAATATTTGACATATGTTCACAGTTTACAGAGTTTTAAAATATCATTATCATTTTACACCCCATATTTTCTACAGAACCTACATTTTCTACAGAATCTTCATAGTAGATTTTTTTGTACTTATGATTATCTCCTCCACTGAAGGCAATGAAAATGCAGGTGATCTCAGAGAAGCACAGTTCTTGAAAAAGTGAACACACTTTTTCAATCTTCCTTCCTATAAATTCGCAGTCAGTCTCATCAGTCCTACAGATAATTCCAAAACCATTTCAAATCGAGAAGGTTTCAACTTAAAAAAAAGGGCAAAAAGTAGTGAGACGGTACTTTAAAATAAAAAATGCAAAACAATTTGCTTCTGTGCTTTCCATGACTGAGAGCACAAACTTGATACCTTTTTCTCTCCCATTTCTACTTCAAGCGAGTTTCATGGACTGCATTCTTATCTCTTCACTTGCATTCATATTAAGTAGTATCTTACTTCACAAGGAGTCTCACTGATTTCAGTGACACTATTCATGGGGAAAGTTACTGTTTCACATGAGTAAAGGCATCTGGCTTGGGACAGGAAACAATAGAAAAGATCAGCTCCAGTGAGAAATCATTACAAAAGATGTGCTGGGGATTAGATTTTCTCTGTGAAATGCTTATAAAAAAGCAATTTGCAGCATGACACTACAGGGTGTTCATCTCCAAAACCTGTCTTGAGGGCCTTAATATCTTCCATCGCTTAAGAAAAAAAGTGGTGCATTCAGATTTCGGGGGCATCGCATTTTAACACATTTACATTCTTATAAAGGTTCTTCAAGTAGGTTATGGAAGTCTCAGAGGGAGAAAAAAGTTTTGCAGTGCTGTATTGACACCCCCGTTTCCCCTGTGCTTTTCCTGCACTGCTTTTGTTATTTCATACATTTCTTCTGCATAAACACATATTTATAGATTCTGTAGGAAAAGCCTGAAATATAACTACAATTCTGCTGTTGCTGAACCATGAGTCTTGTACCCTTCTTTGGCTCCATTACACTAGGATTGCCCTCTTAACTCCTCTGCAATCATCACTCCATCCGTATTCAAGTCTTCAGTTTTCACTGTCTTTCACTGTCTTGTCTGTTTATTTGTTTTTCAGTCTCTTTATTCTCCTCTATATTTGTTTCATTTCACACTTCAAAAGAAGTGAAAATACATATTTTCATGTCTATGTAGTAAAAGTTATATTTAGTCATGTTTATACATAAGAGAGGAAGTATTTCTTACAGTAGACTGTTACACATGTAATATCAAGGCAAAGAATATACAGAGAAGGTTGTATAAGTGAGATCAATCTACTCCAATTCAAGAGTCTAAAGATGAGACAGCTAAATATGATCTAGTTGCCCTAGGTTTCCTCAACTAGAAATGGAGAGAAATAGGAAGCTCCTGAGAAAATCCACTCATACTAAAACAGGCATCTCCAAGCATGTCATAAGAATCATCATCTAAAGGAATGTATAGCTAGAGCAAGCATAATTTTTTTCCAAATGAGTGTGCATACAAAGGAGGATAATTCTGGTGAAGAGCAACAGAAGGAATACATGGGGGAACCGGAATGCTGAAAAGTATGAAGGAAGGTGGAAGGTAAAATAAAAATATAGAAATATTATTTACTAGAAGACAGTTTAGGAAGATAATAGAAATAAAAGATTCTGGATGTAGGGAAAGCTGTGCCAACTCCCTCTGTCCTCTTTTTCATTTTCTGCTTTCTCTCTGTTTCCCTCTTTTGAGAGATACTGTATACTGGTACTGAGAAATACTCTAAATGGCCTTAGCCTTCAAACTTTCCCAAATAGATGACCTTTTCGGTTTCCTTTTTAAACTGCACGAGGTGAAACTAGCAAGATGATGTCAGTAGGGATAGTTTAATTATGTTGCATTTTAATCGCATTTGGCTACTAATTTCAAGAATGCAGTCATCTGTTTCAAGCTGTAAGCAAACTATTTGCTGAATGAAGAGTTGACAGAACAAGGAAAAGCTTCATTTCATGAGACTACTGACCGAGTGGATTAAACAAACTTTTGTTTATTGCTCTTGTTCAAAGAACCTTTTGAAGGGGGTCACACAACCTCCATGGCCTCTGCAGAATGTCCCACCGTCACAGCAGCTGCTCCAGCTTGGGAGCTTCCAGAGCATCAGGGCTCAATGCTCCCTGTTATCTCACACTTCTTTGTATACGACAACAGCTCAGGATTTTGCACAAAAGGCTCTTTTTTCCTCCCTCGGGCATGAAGCACGCTGAAAGATAATAAAATGACTCTAGGCAAACAACAGTTCAAATCGAAACAATTGCTGGTAGGATTGATGCTACAGTGATTGAACATAATGGAAAAACTCCTACGGACTATAACAGTATAACATGACCTGCAAAAAGAGCTGTCTGCCTCTTGGAGTTGGTCAAAGCCTATATATTTATGCTTTCCAAGCTGTGAGTTAAATTCATGTGACATGAAAGCAAAACCTTAGTTATATACTGCCCATACTACACTAAGCCACAGTAATATAAAACTCTCTCCATATATTTTAAATTGGAAGATGCAGTCTTGTTCTCAGTGTTAGCTTTGCTACATATGTTTTTGAATCAATAATGCCAATCACTTTCAGTACCGTATAAATGAAGCTTTGGGTTCATTATCTAAAACAGGGATTTATAGGTTAAAATGTACAATCAACACAGAATGGCAATATGACTAACATTTTTGTGATCTAGCTCTGTGTATTTTTTACTTTTTCTGTCCTTGTTTTACTGTCTTTCAGTTATGTACTTCAATTTTCTTTACACCTTTTAAAGTTTGCATTGTAAAAAAAAAAAAAAAAACAAAACTTTTTTGTCATTAGATCTCGCTCTACCATTTGCTTTATGCAGATCCTATTTTGTCATTCCCTTCTGCTCTTTTAGGCCTTTTCACAGACTCCACAGTCTTCTCGCAGTGTAATGAAAATATGGAAAACAATCGTCCTACTCTTAGCCAACCAACCCTAGGATAGAAGCCATTATTTAGACAGCATATTCAGTCCATAACCACCATGCACTAAGATTCCTCTGAAAAAAAAAACCCAAAACAAGTGCTTTGATTGCATATTGCTGGAATAGTAATGCTGGCCTACAGTTATATGTCAGTAAATGTTTTCTGGCAGCAGAAGCCAGACTTTGCTCCGATGATCTGTAATTGCTTTTGATTGACTAATTTTTATCGTTCTGGGCTTCCAGCAGTGGCAGACATAAAGCCACAAGGGAGCTATGAATCCCAAAGGAAACTTGCAAAACTATTGTTTGAGATACCAGAAGAAAAGTTAGTAACTTTTCTGGCAGGGTATAGTGAGGTGGAAAAAAATTGAAGAAGTCCACATGGGCCAAGACTCCATATTTTTTAGAAAAACCTTCCACAATGACACAGCAGTTGCATTTGATTTTGAATACTATCCTTGAAGAGTGTTTCATGGCATTCACCTAAGGACATCCACTCTACCAAAGCTTTTCTAGTTTGTCTGCCCAAATTGCTACATTGTCGTATTATTTTGCATTTATCTTGTATGAGGCAACTATGATAATCAGGGAGGAAATAGGAAAGAAAACGGCTGAGGTACCAGGCATACAGATCTTGTACTATTAATGCTCAACACAACTGACAGATTTCAGAAGCAGCAGCTGATCACATAACTGGCAGGATCATACACGTGATGGTCACAAAATTTGGTAAAGGAAAAAGATTTTTCTGCTTGTCAGATATCAAACTGATTTTTCTACTTCTCGTGCTCTCAGAATATCTGTTTTGTTATGTGTAGGTAAACATTTACATAAGTACGTTTCTGTAGGTGCATGTATGTTTGGGTTTACAATAACTTTCTTCTTACCATCATTTCAGAACCTAAATTATTCTGCTTATGGTTAGAAAAGTGCAAAAACCAATATGGCCTGGCTAAATACAGAATAGTACGTAAAAAGTAAAGACTGCTGTTGAGTAAGAGAAACTTGATTTGGTATACTTGCTTCAATAAGACTATAAGAAACTCCAAATTTTTCTTGTGCTGTTTTCTAAATAGCAAAGTTCTGTACTGCTTGAAGGCCTCTGAAGGCCTTATGGAAAAATAACTGATGAAGACATTGTAAAAACTTTTTTTTTCCCCCCCTTCAATTTTTAAATACACTTTCACGAGGTTTATCATCCTGGGTCAAGGAAGCACAAGAAAACGCTCCTTTAAAAAAATTAATCCCCGCAATGACATTTTCTCACATATTAAATCATTGGTTCAGCAATATTGCCTATGCACTCTTACAGTACACAGTCATACCTGTATCTTCAAAAGTTACAAAAGCAAGGTATAAGCAATCATTTGTGCCTGCATTTCTCTTTAAAACAGCCATATTTTTTCCATTATAAAAGTTTTAAAATGAAACTTTGGACTTTTTAAACATTGTTCCCTTGAGGAAGTGCATTACTAATCTTGACTCCTACATCAGCAATACCATTTTACTTGCCAATTCCCTGTCACTATTATGAGTACTTGAAGTTGTTTAACAACAGAAGAGGGATTTTTCATATTAACTTGGAAACCATTCACCAACTGCTGTACAGACAGCTAACATTTCTTTCCTAATTGACTCATATTAACCATAGTATCTATATTCAAAATGTTCTGATTTGATTCTTTCAGAACTTTACTAGCTATCTATATCTATAAATGCAGACTGAATGATCAGTTTTAAGGTTTCTTTGCATTATCAGAATATATTTAGCTAGCAAATGTTAGGAACATGGAACAAGTTACGTTCTAAAAGTTGTACTTCATACACTATGAACTCACTTCCTCAGGATACCAAAACACCTCCCATCATAATATCTTATTAAGTCAGGCTCTTGGCCATACCGTGGTCTTAGAAGTAAAGAATGAGGGGAAAAAGTATTTAGTTAAATGCTCTTCATTAATCAATGATAATTAACAAGATGAAAGGTGGTAGCAGTGGGTAACTGGAAAAGAAAATCCTACTGAAGAGATGGGCAGAGAGGAATTTCAGGATGTTCAACAAAGGCAACTGCAGGGTCCTGCACCTGGGGAGAAATAACTCCAGGCACCGGCACAGGTAGGATCTGGGGTTCTTGGTGGACAAGTTGAACATCAGCCAGCATTGTGACCTTGTCAAAGAAGGCCCACAGCATCTTGAGCTGCTCTAGTCAGAGCCTTGGCAGCAGGGCGAGGGAGGGGATCCTGCCCCTCTCCTCAGCTCTGATGAGGCCCCACCTGGAGTACTGGGTGCAGTTCTGGGCTCCCCAGGACAAGAGGGATGTGGAGCTGCTGGAGAGAGTCCAGCGTAGAGTGACAAGGATAATGTGGGGACTGGAACGTATCTCCTATGAGGAGAGGCTGAGAGAACTGGGCTGGTTCAGCCTGGAGAAGAGTAGGCTGAGAGGTGATCTTATCAATGTGTAAAAATACCTTAAGGGAGGGTGTCAAGGAGATGGAGCCAGGCTTGTCTCAGTGGTGCCCAGTGAGAGGACAAGACACAACGGGCACAAACTGAAACATGAGATGCTCCAACTGAACATAAGGGAAAACCCCTTTCCTGCAAGGTGGCTGAGCACTGGAGCACGTTGTCCAGACAGGTTGTGGAGCCTCTGTCCTTGGAGATATTAAAGACATGTCTAGACAGGTTTCTCCGCAAGGCGCTCTAGGTGGCCCTGCTTGAGCAGGGGCTCTGAGATTAGATGCCTTCCAAGCTCAACCATTTTGTGAGATACAGTCCCACGGAATAGTGCTGTAGGAG